>JAJMFM010000007.1:0-198064 GCA_030574875.1 Taiozyma peoriensis
AAAAAATTGGGACGCAAGGGAGAAAAAAAAAAAATAATAACTTTAAATTTGCTTTTTCAACAGCAGGTTTTTTGCTACAGCACCTTGGTTGGTACACGGCGAGAGTTCCTCGGGGCTAGGCACCCTCAAGAGTTAGCCAAAATCCCTCCTACATTATCCTTCCTTCCTGCAAGTCAAAATAGTACTCACAATCTACCAAAGGATCCAATGAGCTCATTTTTGATTATCTGTGTGTTTTACTGATCTTTTCCAAACTGCCCAGGTGGATAATAAGGCAGATTATACAAGTATTTGTGGGTGTAACACTGTGGTTGTGGTGATCAAAATTTAAGGGATAACCAATTAGAGTAAGAGTTTCAATAATACTCTATGCTGTATGATCTAATTACTCCAGACTTGTAACATTTGTATATATTCACATAGAAAAAACCCTTAATTTTATAATTAAAACCAGCTCACTGATCTTCTAGATAGATCATATCATATTTCACGTGATCTTGAGACACACACACTCTCTCTTTTTATTTCTGTTCAGATTTAAAGATTGAAAAAGAAAAGAAAAGGGCCTATTTTCTTCCCTTTTTAACTTAGTTTATATATATATGCATAAAAAATTTCAGATTTCAATTCTTCTTTTGATTTGAATTTATACTGATTGTTTCAGTGATTATAAACCAGATATAATGAGTGCAGTCAACTCAGGTTCATCAACCACCACCAGTAACAATGGAACTTCCACTACCACTACTCAAAGAAAGGGAAATGTCACCACTTTTAAACAGACTAAAAATTTAACAGCTATTGATACCAATGGTAATATCTTTGAAGTTCCTGATTACTCTATTAAAGATATTTTATCAGCAATTCCTGCACATTGTTATGAAAGAAGACTTTTAACATCATTTTCATATGTTTTTAGAGATATTGCATGTTTGGCTGTGACTTGTTATTTAGCCAATACCTATATTCCTAAAGTTGAATCACAACTAATTAGAGGTTTACTATGGGCTGGTTATACCATAGTTCAAGGTTTATTTGGTACTGGAGTTTGGGTTTTGGCTCATGAATGTGGTCATCAAGCTTTTTCCGATTATGGTTGGGTTAACGATTTAACAGGTTGGATATTACATTCTTCATTATTAGTACCATATTTTTCATGGAAATACTCTCATGGTAAACATCATAAGGCAACTGGTCATTTAACAAGAGATACCGTTTTCGTTCCACCAACTACTGAAGAATATTTGGAAAAAAGATTAATTGATAAAATTGATGATTTAACTGAAGATGCACCAATAGCCACTTTATTACATTTAATTGGTCAACAAGCTGGTGGATGGTGGGCTCATTTAACTACCAACGTTACAGGTCAAAAATATTTGGATGTTGCAGGTTGGAAACAAAACCATTTTGTACCAACTTCACCAATCTTTGATAAGAAGGACTATTGGTTTATTGTATTAAGTGATATTGGTATTGCTTTACAAGTTTTAATCTTGACAAAATTTTATAAAAAATTTGGTTTTTTCAATTTTTTAATAAACTATTTCATTCCATACATGTGGGTTAATCATTGGTTGGTATTTATAACTTTTTTACAACATACTTCACCAACAATGCCTCATTATGATAATTCTGAATGGAATTTTGCAAGAGGTGCAGCTGCAACAATCGATAGAGAATTACCATTCATTGGACCATATATCTTACACGATATCATTGAAACTCATGTTTTACATCATTACGTTTCAAGAATTCCATTTTATAACTCAAGAGAGGCAAGTGAAGCAATTAAAAAAGTTATGGGTAAACATTATCAATATTCTAATGAAAATATGTTTGTCTCATTATGGAAATCTGCAAGATCTTGTCAATTTGTTGATGGTAGTAATGGGGTTAGAATGTATAGAAATAGAAATAACATGGGTGTTGGTGCAACCCCAAATGAAGTTATCTAGATTATATATATATATATATATACATTATGTTAATAAGTTGTAATCATCAATACCTTGAGTATTAACAAAATATTCAACAATCTTTAAATTTTCAACACTTTTTAGTTCAAACTCTTCACTCCATAATCCTTCAAATTTTAAAGCATCCCTTGGTGTAATTGTTTTTCTACCATCTTTTAAAACGTATTTGGTTATAGTTGAACTTGCCAATTTTTCATTCTTTTTATCGGAGTTTAATACAAATTTTGATAGTATAAATAACCATTTTTCATCCCAAGCAAATACTCTTGATTTAACAACATAAGATTCAAATGGTTTAATTTCTCTTTTAAAAGATGTAAAGATATTAGCAACTGGTATAAATGGATATTTCCCAGATTTTGTTGGATAGTTTAAAAAAAATTTTTGAAATATTGTAGTCATTAAATCAGTTCTTACAATGTCAAGTTCTTCAAAATAACATGAATTTGATTTATGTAAATAAAAATCACATTCAAAAGGTGAATTATAAGTTTTGTACTCTTTAATTTGGAATGGTGTCTTCAATTCATATATGAATCTCTTAGATATGACCCGAGGTAGATGATATGGTATTGTTATATTTTTGACTATGATATATGTGAACTTGATGTAATAGGTTAACGGTAATGATTTGTAGGATGATAGTAAGAATATATACAATAAATATTTTAAAATAGTGTAAATCATGGTATTAGCCTTTGAATTTAGCCTTTGAATTTAGTCTTTAACTCTTTTCAAAGTTGTGAAGATGTTCTTTGACGGGAATTCATCTCGTATTTATATGGCAATGGAAGAATACGAAATAAGCCGAGGTTGAGAATTATCAACAAATTACTTGGATTTTACTTATTTCATATTCATGTATTCAACAGCTTTAATTTTTTATATAATGATTTATTCTAATCTAAAGACAATCTTTTCAGCACTGACTTTTTCACTTTGTAATAAATTTAAAGCTTCATTAACTGAATCTAATCCAGCTGGTAAAATTTTCAAATTTGAATGTTTAATACTGTAAATGTATTTTGGTAATTCATCATACCAAAATTTAGTATAACGTTCCAAAGCACCAGAACTAATTTGGAAATCAAGACCGAATAAACTTAGTGGTTTCCCATCAACTAAATAGGCTAAAGTACCATCAACAAATTCAACAGATCCTGATCTATCATCTTTTTCAACGTCTTTTTCACCAAGGAATAACAAAGAATCAATCTTAACGGATGATGACTCTTTAGTAGCGTTATAAACCTGTTGGAAAGTTTCCTTAGATGCAATTGTATCCAAGGCATATCTAATCTCTCCCTTAGTGGCCTTTTGAAGTTGTTCAATGACATCTTTAGCATTATAATCTATAACAACATCAGCACCTAATGATTTCAAAAATTCAAAATTCTTTGGAGATGCAACTGTGGCAACTTTCAACCCAAATGCTTGTTTGGCAAATTGAATGGCCAAAACACCAGTAGCGGTAGCACCACCCCAAATTAAGATGAATTTACCTGTATCCTTAGATTGAACGTTTAAATTACCAGCAAGTGATAGTACAACGGTGGTTAAACCTAATGTAACTGAAGCTGCACCTTCAAAAGTATCAATCTTACCAGATTTAGAATCACCAACTGGTAATGCATGCTTTTGGAAATCATTATTATCATATCTAACAGTGGTGAATGGATCAGCAATAACATATTCGGTAAATCCACCTCTTTTGGAATCAAAATTACCATGTAAAAATGTTGATACAACATCACCCTTTTGGAAACCTTTAACATTGGAACCAACTTTTTCAACAACACCAGAGGCATCACTACCAACAATATCACCTGGTTTACTTGTTTGATAAACAATGTGTTTCCAATCAGTTGGATTAGCAGCAACTGCAACGGTTTTAATTAAAATTTGATCATTTGATGGTTCATAAATTGGAATTGTAGTAGATTTAGCAAGTGATCCTTGAACTGGAGAATCAACAACAACGGAAGCTTTTTGTGACATTTTGTTTATATATCAATTGAGATTACAATTGACTATGAATTAGATAATTGAGTATGAAATTAGAATTACACCTCCTTTTATATATAGAAATGGGGTTAAGACAATTACTAATTTTAGCTATACTATTAGTAATTTCAGTAAATTGAAAAATAGCTTGTGGAGATGATGCGATTTTTTTTGGGGTTTCAAAGGAATTATTAATACGATTGAACGGAAGTTAAAGGAATTTGACAGGTTTGTTCAATATTTTAGAAGTGAAAAGTACTTTAAAATTTAATACTTGGCACTAACTTGAGTATTACAAATACAGTGATGAGCTCACCATAATATAAATACGGATAAAGGTCCAAGAGATCTACCGAATTGCTTTGAAACGTATTTAAAAAATTAATAATTATAAGCTATATATAGACTATTAAGCCTTTGACTCTAAAGTTTTAGCCTTTTTTGTAGCTTTAACCTTGTTAAAATAGGCTTTGGCATCGTGTAATACCCAATAAAGAACGAATATGGCCAATACATCAAATATAATGTAAACCCAAATAAATCCAAAATTTCTCCAAAAATGTGATAGTTCTAAACCTAGTTGATTTTTAAAATAAACAGTAGCAGAATCATATGAACAATAACCACATTGTGAAGTTGAAGAAGGATCAACTAAATATCCACCATGAGTTTTAAGAAATGATCCTGCATATTCACCACATGTTTGTCCATCTGGTGCTTGGAAATAAGATAGTTCAGTTGAACTGCATTCAATTTTAATTCCATGGGCTAAAGTGGTTATTAAACTTTCAAATATATATGTAACTGGTGAAACTTTATAAACAAAAGTCCAAAATCCTGGCATTAAATTAACAGGTTGAAGAATACCTGCAAATGCAAATGTAAAAGTTGTAACAACAGATCCAATTAATCCTGCTGATGGTAAATCTGGTGAAAACCAATAAACACCAATGGAAAATGCACCGTTATAAATTTGATACATTATAACTAAAGTTAAATAAAATTTACCCAACATATCAGAACCTTGATGAATTTTCAATTGATAATATGATGTTAAAAAATAAACAGTACTTGCAATCCAATTATATGTAGTTTCAACAATAATTTGAGATAAGATTAATGTAGTCCAATGGAATGTATTACTTTTTGATTCTCTATTTTCATATAATACTCTTGCACTAACAGCTCTTTCTTGCATTTGTAAAGAAACTGGATTTGAAATTATAACAGCTAAAAATGCAACAAACATTAAACTTTGCATACCAATTAAAGAATTTGGTAAAGCCCAAAATGTAAATCCAATGAATAAACCTGCAAAGATATATAATCCAAATTTAGCAAATATATAAAATGGATCTCTCCAAAATTGAATATAAGTTCTTAATAAAACGTAATAAAATTGACTAAACCATGATGAATTATAAGTCTTTAACAATGATTTATCAGAATTTGTTGAATGATTACCATATCTATCTCTAATAATTTCTTCAATCTCTTTACCAACTTCAAGATATTCAGGTGAAGATTCCCATTTACTATACCAATCTTCATGAACAGTAGCTGTAGCACCTGCACCAATTGATTCCAAGATATATTCAGCTGGATTTTCATCTTTTTCACAATGTCTAGCACCTTGTCTTTCAAAATAATTCAATAATTTGGTTGAATTTTCTCCAATATCACCAAAATAAACAGTTTGTCCACCTTTCTTCAACAACAACAATCTATCAAATTGTTCAAATAGTGTAGCTGAAGGTTGATGAATCGTACATAAAATTGCCTGACCAGCATGAGCTAAATGTTTTAAAACTTGAATAACTGCCCATGATGATTGAGAGTCTAAACCTGAAGAAGGTTCATCTAAAAATAACAATAATGATGGTTTAGCAACTAATTCAACTCCAATGGATAATTTTTTACGTTGTTCAACGTTTAATCCATTACCAATTTCACCAACAACAGCATCGGAATATAACTCCATGTCTAAAACTTGAATGATCTTTTCAACATATGCAATTTTTTCAGAATCTGGAACACTTGCTGGTCTTCTCATTCTTGCTGCAAAGATTAAAGATTCTCTAACGGTTAATTCACCAAGATGTAAATCTTGTTGTTGAACATAACCTGTTCTTTTCTTAAAAGTTTGATCAACTGGTGATCCATTGACTAACATGTCACCTGAAATAACACCAATATCAGTTCTATTGGATAAAACGTTTAGTAGTGTAGTCTTACCTGCACCTGATTCACCCATCAATGCAACTAATTGACCAGGTTTGATATAACCTTGAACATTGTCTAACAACTTTCTTTGTTCACCACCTTTCAACTCAATGGTATAATCCAAATTCTTCCATGTGAAAACATCTTCAGTTGCTAAATCTTCACCATCAAATGCATTTGCATCTCTTTGAGATTTGGTTAATGTCAATTTACCATCATCATCTTGTGAACCTTTCTCCACGTCTTCTGAACTACTGACACTTTCATTAGAACTTACAAACTCTTGTGGAACTTTCCCTCTTTGGAACAATAGTCTATCACCAGTACCTTCACCAAATTTCATAAAGTCTGAAAAGAATATGAATAAAGTTAAAAAGAAAAAACAAAATCCAATTATTATTCCAAGATTTCTCCAAACATGACTTTGTGAATATTCATAAGCAATCTTTAAATATCTATCACCGGAAACTGTACTTTTACCAACCTCTGAACCTGTAAACGCACAAACTTGATGAGAAGTTTGTCTATATTGATCATACTCAGGACCATTTGGAACTAAGAAATCATCAGTACATTCCATGTCTTTGCCATGAAACTGTGGTACAATCATGGATTCAAAGGCATATCTAATTGGATTGATATGTGCAATCCAAACAAACCATGGATGCATCTGAGAAAATTGAATAAAAAATGAGGAATATAGTGCAATAGCCATAAGCATGATACCACCAATGGTATTACCCAATGCCAAAGTTGGTGATAGTGTAGCGATTAAAGAGTATAATAGTTTGATTGAGATAATACCAATGTATAAGAACAATGCAAAGATGAAGAAAGCACCTGCATCATGCTGTAACCCACCAAGGAAATAACCAACAACGACAAATAAGAAAATAATGACTAACTTGACAGGAAGATCAATTATAAAATCAGCAATTGCCTCTGCAGAAGGACTATAAAATGAATAACTTCTTTGTCTTTGGATGATTGGTCTTTTTTGGAAAGATAAAACAATCTCTTGTGAAACGGTAAATACAAAAAACACTGTGAAGAAGAAAACAATCCCACCTCTTGAAAATGCACCACCAGTGGTATATGGAGTTCCCCAAAACATAGAACCAATGATAAATGCAATGACAATACTGAAAATAAATTGAATAGTGACGAAAAGTGATTCACCAATGGTTCTATCAATTGAACGGCCAATTAACAATTTCAACTGTTCTGGATAACTTAAGGTATATTGAGATGATAATCTTTGACGTTTAGATTTTTCATTTATTAAAGATTCTTTAAATTGTCTTTTGGTTTCTTCAGCATTCACAATAGATTTATAATCTTTAACATCTTGAATGATTTGTTTGTATTCAGGTGATGATAACCAATGATCTTCAAATTCCTTTGGAGTTTTTGGAACTCTATGTTCATAACCTTCTCTGGCAAATCTACCAAATGGGTCAGTAACTGAAGTTAAAAATTCAGAAGTTGATTGACGATTTAATGGTTCAAAACCTAAATCAATGAAAAACTGTCTTGCCTTTTCAACTGGACCAAAATAAATTTGACGACCTTCATATAGAACAGTTACTTTATCGAAAAGATCATAGATATTTTCAGATGCTTGATAAATAGTGACAAATGAAGCTGATTTCAACAAGTTGGTTGTAGCTCTAATAGCTTGAGCATATTCCAAGGCAGTTGATGCATCTAAACCTCTTGTTGCATTATCCCAAGAATACACAGCAGCTCTAGCACTTAAAGCTTCAGCAATCGATACTCTTTTCCTTTCACCACCGGAAACACCTCTAAATATATCATTACCAACTTTAGTCTTATAGGTATGTCTTAAACCAAAAATTGTAGCCAATAAATCAACCATGACAGTGATATATTCCTCACGAGATGCACCATTAGGTCTGATGTTTGGTGTACGACAAGCAACGGCAAATCTCAAAGTTTGTTCAACGGTTAAATGTGGGAAGTGTTCATCATATTCTGGATTATAGATTAATTCAGATTTGAAATGTTTAAGCATATCATCTTGATGAATACCATCATAGATAATCTCACCTTCAACACCTCTATAATGATGTGTTTCACCAGCAATTGTTTTCAATAAAGTGGAACAACCTGCACCTGGTCTACCTAATACCAGACACATTTCACCAGATTTGACTAATCCATTAATATTCTTAACAATTCTTCTAGTTGGTGATTTTTTAAAAAAAGTTGCTGGGTTTGGGATTAGATCAATCAATGTTGGAGCATATGAAACGCTATTATCATTACCAATGACAGAAACATTATCTAAGGACACACCAGGTGATCTTAGTTTCAAACCTCTTGCAGTAACGTCATTTACAAAAGCACTAAGGATAACATTTAAATCAAAATCATTTGGATCAATGGCTTTTGGAAATTCCTTTGCATTTAGACTGGATAAAGTTTTAGATAAAGTTTGAAATTTTTCAACATCATCTGTATTACTAGCTTGTGAAGCAACTCTATAGAATTCATTTTCCAACTCCCTATCATTGATAGAATTGTCTTGATTAAAATCAGACACAACGTTAGTTGTTGAAGTAGACATTGTGGTTTACTCGAAGACCTGTGTTATTATCAATTTAGAACTAGTTCGACAAGGGAGTTTTTGTTATTCAATTACAGAGACATATGTAAAAAAAGATATACTCTACCAAGGACTACAGTCCAGGTATATATATATACATAATACACATTCAGAATGACAAATACAACACCCATTCATAACGGAAATAGTGGAAGTGTTAGTTCAGCGTTAAGAGTATTAACTTCAGATTTAAAAGTATTATGCATGTCGATGTATATGTGTACAGTGTTTTTTTTTTCCAATAAAATGCTGCTAAAGGCCGTTTTCCATATTAGGATTATGCCAATTTGCGAAAGTCATTGTAACCCTTGCATCAAAATAGAAACTGTCGAAAATTTTACAGAAGCTGTCGAAAATTTTTCAAACAAGTTAAAAAGTTTAAAGAGTTGCTTTTAATTTAATGACGATTTTGTTTTGATTATTAATCTTGGTCAACAACCTTTTAACAGTTCCAGTTTCAAGATATGCAACAACGTGGAGCTCACTAACCAGTTTATACTTTCCTACACAGATTACAGTATCCTATCATTATTCAAGCAACAAGGGTACTTTGCTGTAGACTATTTTAAAAAGAGCTTTGAAGAAGATGAGCATTGAAAAAGGCTGTAAACACAGTGGGTGGCAAATGTGCCAATCACTATTGTCTCTGTTTTCTTTAATTTGATAATCTAAGATATTTCCACTATTAGTGATTGAAACCTTAAAAGAAAAACTCAATATGTATTAATAATTGATTTTATGTATTTTTTGACACATTATTTCCTTTTTCGTTAATCTTTGTGCAATTTTTTTTTTGCCAAAGGCAAGAATATATCAACAAAGCATAAAAGCTAAATAAAACTGTTCTTTTTAATAGAATCCACGGTTTTTACGGAATTAGTTCAACACGAACTGGATATAAAAAGGGTTTAAGATCTAGCTCGTTTAACTTGGTTCTGTTGTTGCATTTTAAAGAAGAAGCCATTCATTCTAAAGAATTAATAAATGTAGGTATAGTATTTTAGTTTAAAATTTCTAGTATAGTTATACTATAACAGTAACTCTCTTTGTCTGTTTTTCATCATGATACCAAATTTTGCTGATATGAACACTCAACAACACCAAGATCATTATCATTTAGTATACTGGTACCTCAATTGTAAACTTTTCTTAAAAAATCGAGAGATGAACTTTAATTGTGATTTATAAGAACTGTAAAGGAGTTAAGCAGAATATCTCCGTTGTAACAACTTTGATTACATATTATACTTTCGCCAAAAGCACTTTCGTCTGCATAATCAATTTTTAGATATATATTTAAGTAACTATATGAAGACTGATTGTTGCGTGCCAAGTCCTGAAAATCTTGAATGTATTTATAAAACTGTGTGCTTCTTTTAGTCCAACTTATAAATAATTTTATACTCTCGGTCATACTCGGTAATACTCGAGCGAATGCACTAAAGAGCGTGGGTAAACAAATGTTGAAAACAATATACATTTGATTCACCTTGAACAAAGACAAACTAAATCAAATTATCTGCACAGCCTTTTGATATTATAAGATATGTAATCATTAGAAAACACAGGACTTTGTATGATATTTAAATATGAACAATAGAAAAAACATCAAATACAGAAGTCATATTTTAATTTAGTAAAATATTTTCAGTTTTTTTTTTTTTAAAATTTTTATAGCACATCTATTAAACTTCCTTTGATATGTTTATTACTGCCAAATGAGCAACATATTTAGTTAACTTTTATGATTCTATATTAGAAATATAATGTTGAAAACTCTTGTAATTTTTGTCTTATTTAGTGTGTTTCTGTATGTGTCAAAAGTCTTTGGGTTGACATAAAAAATATCTTCACGGATTTATAGAGCTGATTCGCGCAAAATCCTCCATGAAATGAAATGATAAACGGAAAAATCAAAGTTTACTAAGGAGTCGATTAATTCTAATTACCATTTGGTGCCGCCGGTATAACCACAAATCAATATTAAAAGCAAAGTCAGTCACAGAGGTTATCAGAAATATGCCTCTAGTTTCAGATATACCACCAACACTACCAAAACCCATTCAAACCTACATAAATAGGGCCAATGAATTAGAAACAATAGACCCTTTAATCTCATACTTTAGTCTTTTATATGCCATTGAACAAATTTTAAACCAAGGATTACATACGACTGATGATGTTATATCAAAGTTTGCCTTCCAACTATTAGATCTAATTGAAGCTCAAAAGGCTAAAGATGACGAAGATTTCCAAAACGTTATCAAGGATAAAGAGGCAAGTGTTGTGTATATAGTAAATTTCACAAATAAGATATTTAATAACGCTTTAAATCAAATCCAAGATCACAAGTCAAGCAAGGGAACTGCTTTAAGTTTTCTAACTAGTGTGAATTTTTATGATTTGCTGAAATTATGGGAAAAGGATGATGGTGAATTATTGGATAAAGTTGAAGAATTAGAAGAGATTGTTAAAAAGACAAAATATGCAAAGTATCATGCTGCTAGAATTATAAAGACTTTGAAGAAAGGTGAAGATCCAAACGAATATGATCCCCCTGAGCTGGATTTGAAACCAATTGATGATGAAGAACATATTACTAAGAATGAAGAAGATGATTTGATCCCAGTTATTGAACCTGATGGATCTAATAGTGATGGGTTCGGCTTACCTAATGTCAGATCAACTATTGAACAATCAAGATCACCTACTGCTGAGATTCCTGAGTTTATTGATTCCACCGACGATCAGAAAGAAGAAGGAAAAGGTTTAAATGCCAAAGAGATTGATTTCAGTTCGTTAGGTTTACCAAATCCTCCAAAGTTTAAACCAGATACTGTGGATGATGATGATGATGATAATGAAGTCACTTCTGGAATTGACGATAACAAAGAATTAGGCTTACCTGCACCACCATCGTCTAAACCAGAATTTGAAGTACTACCAGTGTCGAAAGTGGAACCTGAACTAACTCCTCAACCGTTGTCACCAGTACCGAAGTCAATCCCCCAAAGCTCGCACACTAACAGTTCGCTTCCTGCAAAGGTTGCATCAATCGCACCAGTTGCTCTAGCGCATCCTGCCACTAAACCTCAACCTGTTGAAAATTTAAACATTGACGATTTTTTGGAATCTAGTGAAATTTATACAAAAGCTCAAAAGCATGCCAAGTTCGCTATAAGTGCAATGAACTATGAGGATAGCGAAACTGCTTTGAAGCAGCTGAGAGATGCTATAGAATTATTGGAAAAGTTGAAACCGTAGTTGATCATTCAATTGATAATCTATCTATACAACACATCCCATTATATATCTAAATTTTACTTAGAAATGTAGGCATGACACTGGAGTACATACGTATCTCAGAGTCATGAGTCAAGTTGTCATGTAAAGATTTGTTTTAGATATGACGTTTCGGGTGTATAAATGACTCAAATTGTAGGTGCAAATCAAAATAAAAGACAATTATGATTTTTGTCATAAAGAAAAATTAACTGCACATAATCTTTTTTTTCTTTTCTTTTTCTTTTTGCGTCACATTTTTTTTTTCTTTCAATTTTTATGTGACAAAAAAGAAATTAATACGGAAAAACTATGCAAAAAGAAACGAAGAAAAGGAAAATTTAATTTTTATTATAATTAAAGCAAAAAAAGGAACAACTTATTGCATCGATTCCAAAATTTTTTTGCATATATAAACAATCTATTTTCAACCCTTTTGCTTGATATACAATTACCGTTCAGAACTATCTCATTATTTCATCAATCAAAATCTAAACAATGTTTACCGCTCCAATCTCAAACGAAACTAGACCATCCACCACCACCACCTCTCAACCACAAACCTTAAACAACATTCAACCATTTAACGGTTATAAATACAACTGGAGCTTCAACTTCTTTGGTGACAACATTGACGTTTCATTTTACAAACAAGAAAACAAACAATAGAGTCTGATACAGCACAGACTATTAAATAGTTATCATTAAAATGATGCTAAGTTGATGAATTATAGAGAGGGTTGTTGTTTACGACACAGAAAGTTATAGAGTTTTAAAGTTATAGAGTTATAGATTTACAAGTTATTTGGTTTAAGTTATTGTACAAAAGTCACCACAACTGGTTTAGGGTACCGGTTTCATAGATATATATATATATATATATATATATATATATTGTTGCATTTTTTTTTTCAATAAAAGTTATGTATTGATTAGATTTTTAGACGATACTTGCAAATATTGTAGTGATTGTAATAATCAAATGAGATCATTGAAGCAAAATATAGGTTCTACCAAACGACATTTTTGATGGTTACTTGATTAGACTTTATAATCCCGAGAATCGAAAAAGCGCTACAATTTATAAAAAAAAAATTCGAAATCAGACATTCATAAATGACACCACTTTAAAGACTGGTTGTCACTACAAATGAGCATACCCATAAAACGATTAATATGAAAGATATATACATACGCTTGTTATACTACCTCTTACTGATACCCACCATAGTCTGCGAGCAAACTCATAATTATGAATGGACACTTTCCACTATAATTGCTAATCCAGATGGTAAGCATCCAAGACCTGTGATAGCCATAAATGATCAATTTCCCTTACCGATAATCCGTGTTCAAAAACATGACCGTATAGTAATAAATCTTCAAAACAATCTAAACACTTCAACCTCATTACACTTCCATGGCATTTTCCAAAATGGCACTAGTTATATGGATGGTGCTGCAATGATCACACAGTGCCCCATTCCATCTGGTGAAAGTTTTGTATATAACTTCACAGTTGGGGATCAAGTGGGGACATTTTGGTATCATTCTCATGATGCTGCACAGTATGGTGACGGTTTAAGAGGTGCCTTGATAATAGAAGAGGAAGAAGAAGGATCTAAAGACTATGATGATGATTTAGTTGTGTTGTTATCTGATTGGTACTATGAAACAAGTGAAAAGTTAGTTGAAGAACTATTTGAAGTTGGATCCCATGGCAACGAACCGTCAATAAAGAGCTCATTGTTTAACGAAAGTCATGATGTTCTTATAAATGTTAAACCGAGTAAAGTTTATTATCTAAGACTGATAAATGTTGGGATGTCCGCTTCACAATATTTTTACATTGAAAGTCATACTTTGACAATAGTGGAAGTTGATGGTGTTCGTGTAGAACCACTGGAAGTTGATAGTGTGAAATTGGCAACAGGCCAAAGATATGGTGTTTTGTTAAAGACCAAGGATTCTAAAGATGCCAATTATCCTGTTGTACAGGCTACAAATGTAATGATAAGTAAAATATACTCTATAAATTGGTTAGTCTATGATGATTCCAAACCAAAGGATTCACACGCAGTTGTTACGAAAAGTGCCAAGTCACTGAAGTACCCAGATGATATGACCTTTATTCCAAGAGATAAGATTGCTAGACTTCCAAACCCAGACCATGAGTTAATCATGGAATACACTTCCAAGTATTATACAAAGGATCGTATAAGATATTATCCAATTAATGGGAAACCACATATCTCACCTAAAGTGCCCACTTTGAACACTGTGTTTAGTGCCAACTCTACAACTGTAACCAATCCAATAATTTATGGTGAGAGTACTAATGCAATTTTATTGGAAAGGGGTGATGTTGTTCAAATTGCTGTTAATAGTTTAGACCACATGAGACATCCTTTCCATTTACATGGGCATAATTTCCAAGTTGTTGGTCGAAGTATTGCCAAAAAGCAGCATTATAATTCTAGCACTGAGTTAGAAATTGCTGAGTTTCCACTGATTAGAGATACGATAGACATTCCAGGAAATGGATACGTTGTTATACGGTTTGTTGCAGATAACCCAGGTGTTTGGTTTTTCCATTGTCACACTGAATGGCATGCTGTCCAAGGCTTGGGGATAGTTTTCATTGAAGCACCTGAAGAGATTTTAGAGAACCAAATCCTACCTTCCCAATCTTTAGACATATGTGAAGCTGGCGGAATTAAGCCAAAGGGCAATGCTGCTGGGAATGAAGACGATCTATTGAATCTTAATGGACAAATAGATACCCTTGAAGAGTATGGTTCGGAAAGCAAACATGATCAAATAGCAACTAATAGTTCTACTAGTGATGATCCTACGAGAATGAACTATGGAATGAGCAGCACAACAACAAAGGAAAAGACTCTTGTACTGGTTGTTTATTTCAGTATAATGATATCTCTGGCAAGCATTGGTGCATATATTTTGCACAGATACAACACACAAAGAGTAAGAAGAGTTTCTATAGACAACCTCTGAAATATAGATACGATCTAGGATTACGATTACTTATGACACTATTAAAATATTTAATACTGTAACTGATCTAAAGAAACATCGTAATATATCTAAGCTATCTGAGAAAGGTCAAATAACAAGCTCATCATACTTGATTTCAATATAGTGATCACCATAAGTGTGCTTTCGGCCGAACGTTACAAATCTTAAACTGTAAATTTAAACTTTTGAGCTTCCGAATTGCCAAATTTTACAATCAAAAATATCTTAAAAATCTTCAGTTCCCGATCAGTAGAAGAAAAAAAAAAAAAAATGCCAATAAGCAGCAGCCATTAATTAAGCCAAAAAAATACGCACTAGACTATGATTTTAATACAAGGGCGGTTAAAACAAATCGAGAATACACCTTTTCAAATTTATTTAAGTATTTAACACTTTCAACTATTTATTACCAAGAGTGCACATTTACAAGACTGTATGGGAGTAGTGTCTTTTCTTGTACTGACACGCTGATCTGAATTCCATATCTCATTTGAGTTCTTTCTAGCTTTCAGGATATTACAATATCACTATACTAAAAGAGATACAAGCCGCATAGTACCTGTCCACAGAAAGAGGGAGAGATACAGAGAGAGAGAGAGAGAAAAGGGGAGAAAGAAAATGCAGGTGATTACACTGATACCCTTGCTTTTTCTCATACAAACAATCTATTGTGAGAGTCTAAAAGGAACATATGAACGGATCATTTTGTACTCATGCCAAAGTGCAATTAGCAAATACAAGTTTGGCTGTGATCTGGGATCATGGCCATGCACTTGTGGATATGAACCTCAGATAGGTTCTTTAATTCAATGTATAGAGGCATATTTACCACCAAAGGCTCATATGAATGCTGCTATAGATTCGGTGATTAAAAACTGCAATGAAATTGCTAAAACATCTTTGACTAAAGAATATATTTTAAGTGTTAATGCTAATGCCACGAATTTTGTTATTAGTCCTGATAGTGAAGGGTTTAAAAAGGAAGATGTACATTATGTACCCATTTTACCATTTAGAGATGAAGTAATACCCATGATAAAGGATTATAGAGCCTTTCTAGGCAATTTTGATATTGCTCAAGATTATGGTGTTATCATAAATTTGTATTGGGTTGGTGTAATAGCATGGTTTGCTTTGTTTAATAGAATAAAGAGAACCCCAAGGATAAACAACAGACTCATTGGTGAGTCTGTTAATTGGCTTCGTGGACAGATATCATTACCTTTATTATTCGGGAGACATTTACAACCATTTGTTTATTTATCATCCTCATGGACTTCATTACTTCCTACAAATGCAGAAGGTATAGTCTTGGGAGTTTATTTCTTCTTGAACACGGTATTTCTATTCTGCAATATGGATATTTATTCAAACAACACAATATTTGGACCAAATGTGTGGCTTCAATGGTTTAGATACATCGCTGATAGATCGGGTGTTCTATCTTTTGCTCATTTCCCCTTATTAGTTCTATTTGCAGGGAGAAATAACTTATTAATAGGCTTCTCGGGATTACCATATAGCTCATTCATGATATTTCATAAATGGACAGCAAGAGTGATGTTTATCGATGGTTTTATTCATACTTTGGCTTATCTATGTGCCATGATACAAGGTAAAACTTTAGTATATTTTTCACATAAGTTTTGGTTCCAAGCGGGGGTTGTTGCCATTGTAGCAGGTTTAATAATTCTGTTGTTTGCAATTCATAATTTTAGGGTAAGTTACTATGAATTTTTCTTAGTAACACATATAATCCTCGCTTTGGTGTTCTTCATTGGATGTATTGGTCATTGTATTGAGTTTGGATGGTTAGATTGGATTTATGTCTCACTATTCATTTGGTCAATTGATAGAATCATTAGAGTTTATAGACTGATCAAGTTTGGAGCACCAATGGCTCAAATTGAGTTTATATCTGATGAGACTTTTAAAGTATCAGTTCAAAGACCCTTTAACTGGGAACCTTATCCTGGATGCTATGTATACATTCATTTTCTACATTATTCAATATTTTGGCAATCACATCCTTTTACAATAATTGATTCTGTTCTAAACAATCAAGAGATCACGATTTATATTAAGGCAAAGGAAGGTTTGACATCAAAGGTTGTTCAATTGATAAGTAATAAAGGATTGGTTCAAATGAGAGTCTCATTAGAAGGACCGTATGGTAATCAGTCACCGGCGGATAGTTATGATAGCGTTGTATTGATCGCTGGTGGGAATGGTATTCCAGGTCCTTATTATCATGCATTACATTTAGCTCATCGTCCATTGATTCCAAAGCAACATATAAGGCTTGTATGGACAGTTAGACAGATTGAGTCCATTCAATGGTTTGAAAATGAATTAAAACAGTTATTGAATACTAAGATAGAGTGCGATATTTATATAACTAGGAATTTCAACCCTGATGCGTTGTTAGGAATTCCAATTTTAAACCAATTTAGCAAATTTGTTAGATTTCATTCCGGAAGAGCTCCAAATGATAAGATTTTGTATGAAGAGTTTGATAAGGCAAAGGGGTCCATTGCTGTGATTACTTGTGGTCCTTCTGTTATGTGTGATGATATTAGAGATTACGTTGCAAAGAATTTGGGGGATTGTAAGTATAGGGTAGATTTATTTGAGGAATTACAAGTTTGGTGATACTTAAAATTGGTGTTTATACCTTTATAATTAATGTTTTACAGATTTTTTAAAAGTTTAATCTCCTCTAACTGATTTACATTGAGAGCTAGATCTCTATTCATTCAAAACTCAATTTTCATTTCTCTTTTTTTTTTTGTTATAACTATAAACTTTTATTCATGAATCTCCTTCTTGTAAAGGCTAACCAGTATTTACTTGGCTTGGTTTGATCTTCTTTATAGATTCTCTGTATTAATCTTGCACTTAACTCTTGACGAAACTGTGTTAAATAACCCTTTAATAAATCATATTCAGCTCTATCCCTTGGTGCTTGATACAAGGAGTTCAATGGGAAATTGCCATCACCAGGGACGGCAAAGTTATCCAAAGAGAGATTGGTCAAAATCTTGTGAGCCTCAGAAGCTGAAGTATGGATTGTTAGATGAGATAATGCATCGGATAAGAATAGTATACCATAAATTAAAACACGATCAGCAGGACCTTTGATTTCAAAGTTTTTAAAGAATGAATTAGCTCTAAATAAGTCTAACGTCTCATCGATTATATCATAGTCAAGTTCCGTTTGATAAGCAGGCCCTCTGAATTTTGTTTTAAGAGGTAATAATGAGAAATTACCAACGAGTCTTTCATGAGACACTGGATCCGTGAGAAATGTAGAATGGTAAGCCTTCAATGAGTGTTAATTAAAGGATTCGATAAAACGACCATATAGATAATTGAATACATACTGGCATTCTGTAGGCCCTTTGTCCCTTCCTATATGATTTCAATTTCTTTGATTGTAAGCGTATTGTTGATCTCAATCAATAAGGGTTAATTTAGATATTTCTCCTTTCATTTTCATTAATAGGCGTTGTAATTCACAACTGGCCAAAGTTACAGCTTTTTTTTAATAACTTCCGAGCCTCTATCAGGTGATGAATACATAAACCGAGAAATATCGGAGAAGATGAATTCCCACGTGACATAAATTGACTTTTATTCCCGGAAGTCTTCCTTTTTGGACGTCTAAGAACAATGTCTTGGGTATACGCTCTTGCTTTGAGTGTGAACCAAAGTTTCCCACAATAAGCTTGAGAAATAATGAAAAAGAGTAAGCTCGAACTAGTTATAGGTGTTAATAAGCTGCAGCAGTAAGCAATAATACCAAGGTCTCTGTGCATAAATTCCATTACGATTAAACAAGGAGGAACCTATAAAATGCCCTACAAAAAAAAAAAAAAAAGCTGCAGACAACACAATGTATATACAATTTAGTCAAGAAATCTCAAAGTGTGTAGGAAATAGGGGTAAAATCACCCTACAAACTATTCCTACTTGCAAGTTGTTTAGTCCGTGAAAATATCAATTGCACACTGGAGTCACAAGTAAAAGAAGCTGCTGAAAGGCAGCAACAAGTTTTATGCCCGTCATTTGGTTCGGAGATATAAAATCTACAACACTTCGAAATTTCGAATCTCGTTTGCTGTGTCCTTTGTATACTGCAAAAATCACACGCAGATATTTGAATCGTTCTTGACAGAATATAGAGAATACTTTTGTACTCATCTAAGACAATGGTTCAAGACACAACTACAAAAACTTCTTTTTGACGCGTTCTCGGTGCCTCGGTAGTTTTTGAAAAGATGAGCACAGAAAACGGAAAAAACAAATAACGCTAAAAAATATCTAAAATTGAAAAATCAACAAACGAAAAAAAAAAAAAAAAAAACACATCGCCGCTTTTCTTTTTTTGATGGATTTTTTTGTTTGGTTTTCTTGTTTTTTTTTTCTCGTTCTGTCTTCGGTTTTGGCTTCAAATTTTAAATTATATACATCTCTTTTTTTCCATTTTATAAATCAACTTCGAACTTCTCTTAGTCTTGTTTTCTTCTTCCAGTTCTTGATTTCCGCTCTGATCTGCTCTTTGTGTCCTCCCCTAATCTCCCTACTGCCACTGCTCACTCTCTCTCTCTTTTAAGTCATGGCTGCTGAACTCCTAGCGACTGTTCAAGGTAAAATACCTCAGTATTTACAAATCATCAACAGTAATACCCCAGAATACGTTAGTGTCACAATTCCAAGTGCTGAAAGACCCTTTGGTGTATATTTATGGCCTGTTTTCAATGAGTTTGTCACTTTGATAACCCAAGGTAGATTCATCCCAGATAAATTTGAATGGGTTGAAGGTGAAACTATTCTATCAACAAATAAAGAAGTTGCCATTGCAATTGCATCTTATTATACAATTATTACCCTTGGTCAATTAATTTTCAAGAAATTACCAGCATTGAAGTTAAACTTCTTATTCCAATTGCATAACTTGTTTTTAACTACTGCTTCTGGTACTCTATTACTCTTGTTGTTTGAACAAGTTTTACCAATCTTGGTTCATCAAGGTATCTTATCATCAATTTGCTCACCAGAAGCATGGCATCAAAAAGTTGTCACAATTTATTTCTTAAATTATTTGACAAAATACCTTGAATTCATTGACACTATTTTCTTAGTCGTTAAAAAGAAGAAGATTATCTTTTTACACTCTTATCATCATGGTGCTACTGCTCTATTGTGTTTTATTCAGTTAAACGGTCATACCTCTGTTAGTTGGGTTCCAATCATCTTGAACTTGGGTGTCCATGTTGTTATGTATTGGTACTATTTCCTAGCTGCTAGAGGGATTAGAGTTTGGTGGAAACAATGGATTACTAGATTCCAAATCATTCAATTTGTTTTGGATTTAGGTTTTGTTTATTTCACAACTTATACTTTTTACGCTGCAAGATGGGAAGTTGAAAATGGAATTGTTTTACCTCATTGGGGTACTTGTTTCGGTACTACATTTGCCGCTGGTACTGGTTGTGCAATACTATCGTCTTATTTGGTTTTATTCATCTTATTTTACATTAAGATTTATGCCCAATCAGACTCTAAAAAGAATCTAAAAAAAACCAAATAAATCCAATGATGAGTTTGTGAACCACATGCGATTTATCAAAATCATGAGGGTGAAGTGTATATATATATATAAACATTCTGTGGAGGGATTGAAAGAAGGAAAAGACCCTTGTTACATCCACTAGCGAAATAAGGAAGTTTTGAACTTTGTCAAGTTTATAGTATTTTTAATCATATAATAAAAAGTTTAGTTCGTCAAGTTTATAGTATTTTTAATCATATAATAAAAAGTTTAGTTCTTATCATTTGATCAACTGTTAAAGTAGCTAGACAGAATGTATGTACTGAAATAACCATATTTGATTTCAATACGAAAACTTTTCTGTTGATTTGTCAGTAGCAAGTCAGAATATTCTCGATATTTGTCAGTGCATAACAAGACAGTCAGATTTAAAGGAGAAATTTGATAACTCAGCTTTAGATGAAGCTGACCAAGCAAAAGGCAAAATAGAAGTAAAGCATTTTCCAGTTGCAGAAGTCTACTGTATTCAGCCTTGCCCTTTTTTTTAAGTATTCTAAACACTGGTAATGTAAGAGCTATCTGAAGGGTCCCCGAAGATTACAATCATTTGTCGGCCGAATTCAACTACCATGATTTCATCAAGAATTAAATCCAAATCCTTCTCTACCATATAGTTCGAAAGTGAAAGGTATACATCATATGTTTGCGTTCAATAAAGATCTTTCTCAAAAAGGTCTTATTGTTCCAAATCACAAAGTCAGCTTACCATATTACAACTCGGAGTTAATTTACCGCGAGATTAACACGATTGAAAAAGCTTCACCGAGTGGGAGACAGCGGAACCGGTAATATCACTGGTAGGGCATTGACACCACCAGTGGCAGTGTCTACTGCGGGTGTACCTCATATTCCTCTAGCTTGTCTCTTGGCTTTCGCTTGTATAGCCTTGTATGAAGATCCTTATAAGATCGTCATCTCGAAGAAATCTCGACAGCTTAAAGGTAGACTTTACAGAAACAAAAAAAGTTGTAATGGAAAGGGCATGAATTGACTAACGTTTTATTTCGGAAACAATTTGGGCTGCCATGGTCAGATTATTTTTTAGATTTAAACTTTAAATCAAATTGGGCCTTGAGGAGCCAACAAAATAAACATGCTTTAGCCGTTTGAGACTTACTATAGTATACCGTTCTTATATTGCTCTAGCGGTCTTAAGATCATAACAATTGTGGTTCGATCCTATTTCAGACAAATTCTATCGTCTTATTCCAAATGAGTCTATTGCTACATACTAGGAACTGGAACTAGGTTGAGGGGATCAGCAGCTTCAAAAGCTCTGCCCCTCAAAGGCTCAGCTTTCTTCAAAAATCATCGCCAATTTTGTTAGCTGCCAAGATTTATATGTCAAAACCTGGAAGTTAAATTGTCAGAGATGGCCTTATATTTTCGAAAGGCTGAAGAATCTTATTTGTATCCGAAAACTATGGTCATCAGCTTATTTGAATATGGACTTTGCTTGTCAGTCGATATTTGAGTCAGCTTTCTTGGCTGGGTCTTCCAAGGAAATGCCTCCTGCTTTCTCTTTGGTCCTTTAGTATTGGGTGGTGTTGCTGAAATAGCTTCGGCTGAATAGATGCCATTGAAAAAAAAATTTGGAGTTTTAACTTTCAGGTCCCTTCTTGAACTAACTCCACCAAAGTGCAAATCCCAAATTTATAGCAACTAATTGCCTCCAGTATAGTATACCTTAAAACACTCAGGCGCTAAAACTTGTCTGAAAGTTTTTTGTTATTGCCCAAATTTTGTAGCTTAATAATTGAAAGGAATTGACAGCCGTTCAAAAATTACGCATTTTTCTTTAGCTGGAGAATAGCACAAATATTTAAAAGGCCGCAGTACTGAAATTTAACGTGCACAAAACTCAGACATAGCCGAACAACATCCGTTGACATATATGAATAATTATATAGTATATATGGTATATATATCAATCAAAAGTCATCAATGAGGGTTTAATTAGAGGTATTCTTATTCACTTTATGGGAATCAGTTAGCTTCAACTCCAAGACTTAACATGTTAGTAAAAGAATCCAGATTACTTCCCCCACCAATATCTCATTCGTCTACAAGTCAAAATGGTCAAAATGATATTCATCCAACAACAATAAATTCAAACTCAAAATCGTTACTTCTACCGCCAGATAATAACAACCAAGGAACCATACCCATCACAAGTTCATTATGGGATTATAAAGTCAACAGTAGTAACTCGAATAACCAATTCGTACCCCCACAGAATCAAATTAATGTTCATTATATTCACCATTACTACCATCACCACTTACCTGGAACCACAACTGGTTTACCTGACCAACTTCAAGGACAAGACTTGAATAAAGTGAGTGAAACGCCTAGTATACGGAGTGCAAGTGTACCTTCAACTACATCTTTAACACCAACAGCATCAAACCTTAATATGCTTAATTTTAACAATGATAATTTATTACAACCAATCTCATCCGTTGGTGTCACTTCGGGATATAACTTTCCTATAAATCCAGTATTACCTCCATTACGTAACAGGAAAGTCACAAGTCCAATGACTCCAAACTCACCAACAATGAACTCCAATAGTACCTCTACCACCAGCCTCACAGACAACGATCCTACATTTATTGAAGACTCACCACCTGCATCTTCAGTTGAACCATCTTCACACTACACAAAAGTTGCAAAGGATAAAGTAACGAAACCAAGAAGAAAGAAGGAATGTCCAGAGTGTCACTTGTTCTTTAGCAATCTATCAACTCACAAATCAACTCACCTGCCGACAACCAACAGGCCATTCCAATGTCCAACTTGTTCTAGAGGTTTCTCTAGATCTAACGATTTATATCGTCATGAAAAAAGACACTGGAAGGAAGCTGGACTTGGAGACTCCACTTACAAATGTCCATTCTCTATTGCACTGCTCAAAGCTAAAAAGGCAGAAGGTGATAGTGCCTTCGCCAACGTGGAGCCAGTAGATGAAGAGATTGCTTGTCATTCCACTGGAGTATTCAGTAGATGTGATACTTACAAGAATCATTTGAAGGCATTGCATTTTGTGTATCCATCTGGTACGAAAAAGAAAATGAGAAATGGAGTGGAAGGGAAGTGTAGGAAATGTAATAAGAGTTTTAAGAATGTTGATGATTGGTTAAATAATCACATTGGCAATGGGGCGTGTGGGTATAAATTTTAGTGGTTTTGTTCGATAATGATAAGTACTTAATCGCAGCCTTAATGAGTTTAGCTGGGATACGCAAGAGTCAAATGAAGCTTCATCATGGGAGTTGATCGTCTGAGTGTGTGTTCATTATAATGACAAATGTTTAATGGAGTTTGTGTAATATTACAAAATATATTATTTATAGATAAAGAAATGAAACTTCAATGGTTTTTAAAATGTAACAAAGACTCGGGCTCTGTTAATGCACTGGGCAGTTATCGTGGTTGGCAAACTAGAAGCTTGATTCCTCAGCGTTGTCAACTTCAAGGGTTTGCATATCACGATTAATTACCTCATTGTAAGCAGTTGTCCACGAAAAGTTAATGATTGTTTGCCAAGTTTATGTATGTGTAGATCTTCAATGGGGATTAGATGGCTAGACTTGGAGAGTACAATACTTGGAACTTACCCTTTTGTTACACAGCTACAATTATGCGCCTGGGATATAATTCCTGGCAGTATAGCTTTTGTTGATTAATTGTTGATATTTTTAGAATTTTCAAGGTCTACAGGCTAGAAAGCGCTTCGGTTCTATCACCATCTTAACAAATAATCTAAAAATACAAACAGGTAAATATCAATTTTGTTAATATTTGATACTCAAGAAGCTCGTATTTTGTTGAGTCAAACGAACAGGACATAGATAAGAAATTTCCAGCTTTGCACTATTTGTCCTTTCATTAGACCTCAGCAATACAAGCACGAAGAATAACTGAAAGAGCGGGAAGAAGTAAGAGAATTCAGAGCTGTTACAGAGTAGTTTTATGGATAACAGCTAGTTATTTATATAGCTTTCGGAATATATATTCAAGGGTATTAAGAAACGAACATATATATATGCTGGTATACAGATATTCTGGATCTAGAGTTTTCCATACTTTAAAGTGGATTTACAGGTCTTGGTGGCCCTTTTGAAAATTTTGAAGACTCTGTAGCTTGGTCTCGGTTTCATAGTCCCTCGGCTTTTAGTCTCATGTGTCTATAAACTTTAATTTTACTTTGTCATCACTGTAGCAATTCTCTAGTTTCGTTTAATATCAGGACCTGTGGTAGTATAAGGCAACGAATCAAGTCACTTTCAGCTTTGTAACATACTACGAGGTCATAAAAGTTTTTCAGGTTTGGTAAATAGGTAAAGTGGAATACCACTCGAGCAGTTGGATCTGAGACAAACCACCTAGAAATATCTCATGTTAACGGCTTTTGAAAGTTGAATGTCAAATAAAGTTTTAGAAATCGATGAATAAGCACTTAAAGGTTGGCTCGTTACTAACTGACAATCAGTGAGCCGATAGCAAAGACGTCATATTGTTTAACTTGTGTTTACGAAAAATAAGTTTAAGATCTTTGCTGTCTATAGAAGCAGAATCCTTTTAATTTAAAGCCAGATTCCGTTTAATTTGAAGATGGTACTTGTACTGTTGAGTGCAGGTTATTGCCTTTGAGATAAAAACCTTTATCTCATTTGAACCTCCTGGATGATAACCTTCAGACGAAACCAGCACTTTGCACGCTTCCTACACAAATAACAATCATTTGCTTTCTTGAGCTGTGGGTCGCTTACATCAAGTAGAGATTTCATAGATTATTTTAGTTATTAATAGTACATTAGTTTATGCTTCCCCTTTTAAGCTTTAAAGGAGATTGGGAAAAAAATTAACAAGGAAAAACTGTTACAAGCACTAAGCAGTCTTACGTATATACAGAAAAGGTTAAAATCTAGATTCTTGGTATGATTTTATGCAGGCCCTCTGAGGTAAATCGCAATGTATACTAAGGTGTGTTCAACCAAATAAGGAGTTGAAGATAGAGATATACGAAACGGGGCACACAATATTATAGGCAAACCTCTCAATTACTGTATTGTACATTACACGAACTTCACCCTACTTGAATTTATAGCAATTTTATACAGTGAACAATTTAAGGCGAAACAACTTAAAATTACCTGTTTCGTATAAATGATTTGCGTGATGGAAAACGGTTAAGCTTACTTGTACAGTTTTTTAAATTTTGTATGTGAAATATATGCCGGACAATGTGCAAATATGCGAGGCTAAATTTTTGGATCACGATCTTGTAGACTGTAGGAGGTACGAAGTTCGGCCTCTTCTTTCTGTTTAGAAATGGCATTTTTGTAGCTGAAAAGTCGCCGCACTTATAGTTTTGGTAAAACCTACTGGAGCATATCATATAACTAGATTAATGAATTGAGAGTTGTAGTAAAGATGTATACGTTGCTTTTCAATGTGCCGCTTTTTAGGCCATTATTGGCCATGGGCAATTAAGTACTTCAAGCTGCCTTTTCTTGATCCATATTATGTGACTGAAAGTACACTTGAACTGTTGCTATAGGATCTAGACACACTGCGTGCCCCAATACCACTGCAACAAACACTTAGGATAGTGGGAAGAATTCAAATGATCTCAAGCTGCCTCTGGAGGTTCCAGAACTTCAAGTTATATAACTCATTAATTCTCGTTCAATCCCTTCTTCATTTCTTCGCCTATCATTCTCCCCTTTGACTTCCCAACAAACATACTTTGGCGATTTTTAACCGGCGATCAATTTGGTTTCACAATCTAGTTTGGTGCTATTTCGTGCAGGCGATCTTTGTTTTGCTCCAAGATTTATACTTTGTCTAAAAACTGAAAAATTTAACTACTTATAGCAGATTTGAAAAAAAAAAAAATTGGAGAGAATTCAAGCTTCAAACTCACCACTGGAAGGCTAATATTTCCTATGGAGAATCGATAGGAACTAAGTGGAGTTGTCATCATATCAGGTAATTTATATCGAAGTTTAGAAAGTTTTGCAAGTGGCAATTTCCTTTTCAATTAACTTTATTCCAGTATTGGATCAATTTTTCTTCAGTTATATAAACACCGCAGCAAATACCAATTATTCAAGTTATATCAACTAGTTGTTAATATTCATCAAGCTTGCCGACAAAGCTTAGCCAGAGAGCATACTCAAATAATGGAGAGTTCCACCACTACACTTGTGATGGTACCTACAGTCCCTCAAGCACCATCATCACTTAATAGCTCATCTCAAATCACCAGATCGCTAAGTAGAGTGAAAAGTAAACTAAGCTCAAAATTCAGAATTCACGGCGAGAGTGAACTTGCTCCAAATGATGATCAGCATATTTTGAAAGCCATGAAATATGATGATATACCTGTTGATCAAGAACTATCCGTCAACTCCACTAACAATGCCACCAAATCAAGATCCAACAGCTTGTTAACAACACCAACTGTACCACCACTTCAAAATCATGAAGAAATCATGAGACTTCCAAAGTCACTAAGCATACCATCAATGAACAGCAGTAACCCTGCATATGGTTCCATAACCTCTCAGACCTCTTTGAAACCATCTCTAATTCAGACTCATGGCGATCTAATATCACAAGGCCAAAGAGACTCCACTGCAAGCATTGACAACCAGTCTACAGTTGATTTGATTAACAGATCCAGGAAAACTTCGCTAGAGTCAACTCATACCGACCATTACCAAATCAACAGCAACGATGATGGCATCCAACCACAAGTGGTACAAGAGACTCTGATCCCAGTTCCACCTTTGTTACAATCGCCTCCATCAAACTCTACCATCTCAACAGTCTCCAGCTCACCCTTGGAGAGCATTAGAGAAACAGTAGAGGATCGCAATCAAGTTTCCATAGACCTTACTCATCTGAAGGCATCCTTTTTGAAGATCAATACTTTTACAGAAAGCAATGATACTAATGGAGCACTTGTATCACCACCTGTTTCTCCTAAAAGAAACGATTCCATCTGTTGCGATCCATTAAATGCTAACCCTGAGTTAAGAGAAGCTAAGCTCAATGATGATCTTGAGACTCTACGAGCTCAACCATTAGAGCACGATGATGTTGCTGATGCAATGGCCTTAAAGATTTTGGACAAAGTGGATCAATCCAATACAAAAGATGATTGGAAGATCGAATTCTGATCGTTAAATCTTATATCATTCAATTAAGCGCTGAGATCACGAAATTAAAGGGTTATACCCGTTTTGCTAATCTGTTACAAATCAGACTCTGCTCATTTTGCATCCCATTTGCTATCTTTATAAAAATAGAATAACTTCAAATATCTAGTACACAAAAGATGAATGGTGCTGCTCGTATCATCGGTTCCAAAGGAACCACTGGATCACCATAATCTCAGTTGTATGGATTAAAATTGTCATTAGATTTTCTGTCCCTTTGCATATCCATTTTTATAATTGCTATTAAAAACTATCACGAATTTAATGAATACACTTTAACTCAACTAGTTCTTGTTCAATTTGTAGTCAATAGTTATCTACACCTACATCAGAGTTGATCGTGTATCGTATATGCAGTTGTTTTTTTTTGTCTATTTTGTAACTCATTCATATAAAGATTGATCTGGTAGCTAGTTAGTTGGTTTCATTGAATGCACTGGAATATTGAAAGCGACAACACCAACAGTAGAGTCTAAAAACACGTTATTCTATGATATTAATTCTTCAAGCTTTAACAGTTCTAACACCGGCTGGGGAACGGAAGATAGCATCACCTTCAGCATAGCCTCTGCCTAAACCGAAACCAACACCTAACCAAACTGGGAAAGCTCTACGTTTGAACAGTAGCACAGAGGCTAAAACACCAGCACCAAAACCTAACCCAGTTTTAACGATTGTGTTAGAAAGGACGACATCCCATCTGTCATTTAGGATTGTTTGTGAAGGAGTTGGAATAACAACTTTGGTATCAGACATTTGTATTTGCTTGCTAAATCAGTAGTTAGTATCTGTTTAGATTTGTAGTGCGTCTAAATAGTCAATTGGAAGCCTTTTAGAGTTGTGTGTGGTGAATAAATTGGAATAAATGATCGGCTTATATTGAAGTAAACACAACCATATACACCAATCACACAAGGAAAAGATGATAGCCCACAGTTGATACCAGCCCATAAAAGGACAAAACAGCGATACGTACTTTTGTACAATGGTTAACTTGTCTAAAAAGTTATATGAAACCAGTACCTCTTTAACTTCACCCAGCCAATCCAATTCTGTTTAAATCGATTTTGAACTGAACCTTTTTTTTCCAACGATAAAAACTTGGAAAACGATTTCGCGGAAAAGGGTTGGATTGTCGCGATCAAGCATAAGCTTTTTTTTTTAATTGATTTAAGAATGAACGCCGTTGTCCTTTCACAGATCCATCCTTTATGCCGAAATTAGCACTAATTGTAAATTTGCCTCTTAACAGGCCGTATATTAACCCCAATTGACGCTCGGAATAGTTTCACTGTTCATCATTTGAAAGGTCAATTGAATGCTCAGAAACTACAAGTCAACTGTTGGTGCTGCTACTGTTTTATTATCCTCAGTTTTCATCTACAATCTTACTCCATCTTTAAGTACTAGTATTAGTCGTTGTTTTAGAAACATGTCCACCGGATCACTAGTTCCTCCACAACAACCTCCAACCTGGAATCTAACTGCCAATGAGATTCTGAGTGAAACTGACAAGTACATCAAAGAAGCTGGTGATTTGGACGATTCAATTGCTGCCATTGGTGAAGATAACGCCACTATTGAATCTGTTTTCAAACCATATGCCAAGTTTGAAAATACCCATGATTCAATCTCTAACCAATTGACATTTTATCAACACGTCTCCACTGATAAAGAGTTGAGAGATGCCTCTACGCAAGCTGAACAAAAGTTGAGAGATTTTGGAATTGAATCTGGTCTAAGAGAGGATGTATTTAAAGTCTTCAACAAGTTATACAAGAGTACTACTGACTCTAAAGATTTAAACCATGAAACTAAGAGATATTTGAAGAAAATAGATGACCAGTATCGTCGTAATGGTTTAGCGTTGTCACTTGAAGAGAGAAATAAAGTTAAAGACATTCAAAAGAAACTGTCTAATTTGAGCTTGGAATTTGGTAAGAATTTAGGTGAGAACACTGATTTTATTCTATTCACTAAAGAGGAATTAGAAGGTGTGCCAGCTGATGTTGTTGATCAATTTGAAAGTGTGGAAGAAGATGGTGTGTCCAAGTTGAAAATGACATTTAAATATCCAGATTTATTCCCAGTTTTGAAATATGCTAAGAATGCTGAAACAAGAAAAAGAGCATTTGTTGGTGATCAAAACAAGGCACCAGAAAATGAAAAGTTGTTGATCGAAGCTGTTAATTTAAGAACTGAGTTTGCTAAAATTTTGGGATACAAAACTTTTGCCGATTATGTTTTGGAAGAGAGAATGGCTAAAAATTCGACAACTGTTATAGATTTTTTACAAGATTTAAAATCCAAATTAACACCATTAGCTGAGTCTGAAAGGGAATCTTTGAAAGCTTTGAAAAAATCAGACTATGAAGCACGCAATTTGGAATATGATAATGAATACTATGTTTGGGATCATAGATTTTATGACAATTTACTCTTGGAGAGAAACTATCAAGTTGATCAACAAAAAATTGCTGAATTTTTCCCATTAAACAGTACAATTTCTAAAATGTTGAAATTTTTTGAAACTTTGTTCAAATTGAAATTTGTTGAGAGTGTTAATCCAGATAAAGATACCATATGGCATGAAGATGTCAAACAATTTGCCGTTTGGAAATTAGACAATGGGCCTTCTAATCCTGAATTTATTGGTTGGTTATATTTCGATCTTCACCCAAGAGATGGTAAATATGGTCATGCTGCCAATTTTGGATTATGGCCAGGATATACTAAAGAGGATGGATCAAGATCATACCCAGTTACTGCTTTAGTCTGTAATTTTTCCAAACCAACAAAGGATAAACCATCATTATTAAAACATGATGAAGTCACCACATTTTTCCATGAATTAGGTCATGGAATTCATGATTTATTAGGTAACGTTGAGTTTGCTAAATTTCATGGTCCTAGTGCAGTTTCTTGGGATTTTGTTGAAGCACCATCACAAATGTTGGAATACTGGACTTGGTCTAAAGATGAATTGAAACAGTTATCATCACATTATGAAACTAATCAACAAATTGATGACGAACTAATCGATTCATTGATTCGTACCAAACATGTCAATGGAGGCTTGTTTAACTTGAGACAATTACATTTTGGTCTATTCGATATCACACTACACACGACCAATACTGATATTGATATTGCTAAATTTTGGAATGAATCAAGAGAAAAAATTGCACTGGTTAGTAATGGAGGTGTTGTCACCAAAGGTTTCAACTCATTCAATCATATTATGGGGGGTTATCAAGCTGGTTATTTTGGATACTTATGGTCTCAAGTCTTTGCTGCTGATATATACTACACAAAATTTAAAACTGATCCTTTGAATTCAGTAACTGGTGTTCAGTATAGAGATATTATCCTAGGTAGAGGTGGTTCAAGGGATGAAACTGAGAATTTGACAGAGTTGCTAGGTAGAAAACCTAATAACGAAGCTTTCTCCATAGAGCTAGGTCTTAAAGCATAGACTGTGTGAGATAGATGATAAATAACTTCTTTCTGTTATAATTTGTAGTATAAAAGCCAATTTTTAATAGCTATTATCTTAGAATTCTGGAGAGAAAAAAAAACACGCCCTCGGCCGAAAAAAGCTCCAGTTTTTAAACCCACAATAATGCTCAAATGATAAGACTGAAGCTGGTGTTACAACGCCGGTATAAAAAGTTTGTGAAATACTCTTTCAAAGACTTCAAATATCAAGGCAAAAGAGGAAGAATATGAGCAGCACTGAGAAGCAGATAGATAACATGATTACAGAACTACAGACTACGCAATATGAAGATCAACGAACGAATAACGTAGCGTTTCATATTCCAGGGACACCACCAACGTCATTAACTAAATCTCAAAACAATCGAACCAATCAACAGTTGGTTAGATCGGTTTTATACATGGGCTATTTGATACGTAATGGGAAGGCTGCTTCAGATTCTCAAGACAGCGATTTCTTGGTTAACTCACTAGAGACAATAACATCCGTCTTAGATAACTTGTACCTATTAACCAAATTTGGTATTGGGAAAAATTCTAAATTTCTACAAGGGTTGAGTAAGAATGCTAGTAAAGTTTGGTTTGTTACGTTGTTATTTACCATCAAAAACCTGTTGGGGAAGATTGTGAGGTTGCTTAGATTGAAAAGTTCTATAGTGAAAGAAGTAAGGAAATGTCAATTAGATGGGAGATCTAATGAGTTGTCAAAGATCATAATGGAGAAATACGAGATAAAGATTGAAGAGTTGAAACAGGATATTACCTTGGATTGTCTAGAATTGGTTGGTACGTTAAACGATTTGTTATTCGTTTCCATTGAAATATTTAAATGGAAGGTTAATCCAAGGCTTGAGAAGTTTATCGGTTTATTGAGTGCTGCAATGAGTATATACAGAATGTCAAGAAGATGATGATGATGATGAATTATTTTCTGCCAGACAATTTTTCCAATTCTAACCTCACTTTCATTGTTTCTCTAAAACAGTTTAAAGCTTCATGATCATCTCTTGCTAACCAAATTGAACACTTATCCGGATCTTTAGTGAAGAGTGATTTACTTTTGAAATCTGCCCAATAAAATCCATTACATTCCTGGTTTAAATAACCACCTGTACATAACCAAATGTATCTTCCTCTAGTTTCTGGATCTTTATAACTTCTTCTTAAATCCATCTGATTCCCACATTTAGCACACATTGGTAAATTTTCCTTGAGTGATGATAGGCTATGCCTATAGGTAAGATTCACTCTTAGCGTTTTGGAAATAGGATGAGATTGAAATTCAGTCGTGGAGGAAACTGCATGTTTATATTCTTCTTGGAAACCTGGATGCATTATAAGTAAAGTATTATGAGGTAGTGGTATTGAATAAATTGTGTTGAACTTTCCCGATGATTTATCCTTGTATTGTTTCCTAACTCTGAATTCTCTACAAGCACCTAGTGATAATGAAGCTATTGTACAATGAGGTCCAATGTATGTTAATCTATCTGAATGCCAATCTAAATCATTAGATTTATTTTCAAATTTATTACATAACAAGACACCACCTTGCCATCTTTCTGACATTTGGAAAGGTAAAGGTGATGTTTGATTTAATTCTTTATTAACCAATTCCTCTATTAACATCTGAGCAATTTTCATATCATGAGAATATTCACTTTCAACTGTTGTTTTTTTACCATTGTAATAATAAGCATCTCCCTTATTGGTGGCATACATCTTATTGACATGTTTTGGTATACATTTATTACCAAATAAATGGAATTCAGGTGGTTTAAACCCATTTTGATCATTCTGTATAAATTTTAAAATGTTATTTGAGACATCAAATGGTAGGAAATTATGATGAATGGTGGCGTATGGTAAAGTTTGTTCAACGTCAGATTTTGAAAAAAGATAAATTGGTTTATTCGTATTAGTTGTATTGGTAGATTTTTTAATATATAAATCATTACCGAGAAGTTTACCTATATTTGATTGAATTTGATTGGTATAGAGTGATAAATTATGATTAGGAAATTGTTCTTGAAGTAGTTGTCTAGCGTATTTTATTGATCCATTACAACTTAAAAGAATTTCAAGAAGTGAAACTTCATCAACTTGTGGGTAATCGAGTTTGAGTTGCTGAACTTTGGGCTCTGTCATAGCATTTTATGAGTCTTGTGAAGAGGCAAATGTAAATGTTGATGTTTGATTAAAAATTTACAGTAAATATATTAAAATATATATATTGGATCGGGTGTTTATTTGTACGAGGACCGAAGTTATCAATCAACCCAGTAATAAACTCCAAAAATCAATATAAAAATTCTTTTACAAAATGGCTGTAGAAGGTTACAAAAGATATATACAAATGAAGTTTCTCAACACTTGTTCACTGAAAATGTGTTAGAATTAACGAAAGTGTTGTCTATACAAATACACACGATATTAGCAAAAAGCTCAGGAAATTGACACAATTTAAAATTAATTCGTGTAATTTGGCTTAACCGACAAGCGAAATAGCAATAGCAATTAGTAATAGCGCAATATTACAGTTGTGTAGATGCACTTTTGAAAAATTTCCACTTTTATCTTTGAAAGATCTATATAAAGAGGTTAAGATTTCCCTATAAACTTTCATAGATTCTTTTTCTTAATTATGGTAAAGAATTTATTACTATAGTAATTATAATGTCAGCTAAATTAGTTAATTCCGTTAAAACTTTTAAATTAAACACAGGAGCCACCATTCCAGCCATTGGGTTAGGTACATGGCAAGCCAAAGATGATGAAGCTTATCAATCTGTTTTACATGCTTTGAAATCAGGTTATCGTCATATTGACACTGCAGCAATTTATAAAAATGAACAAGAAGTTGGTAAGGCAATTAGAGATTCAGGTGTACCAAGATCAGAAATTTTTTTAACAACAAAATTTTGGCAAACTCAACATAGAGATCCAGCATCTGCTTTGAATCAATCGTTGGAAAGATTAGGGTTGGACTATGTCGATTTATTTTTGGTTCATTGGCCAATTGCATTTGATATTTCAAAAATTGAAATACCAAAAGATGCCCTTGGTGATCCACAACCTTTAGATAAAAATTGGGATTTTATTAAAACATGGGATTTAGTTCAAAATTTACCAAATGATAAAGTCAAGGCAATTGGAGTTTCAAATTTTTCAGTTAATAACTTGGAAGAATTACGTAAATCCTCCATTTATAAAATAACTCCTGCTGTTAACCAAGTTGAATTACATCCATTATTACAACAACAAGAGTTGATCGATTATGGTGCTAAACATGGTATTATCATTGAGGCATATTCACCACTAGGTCAAGGTAATATTGACACGTTTATCAAAAATGAGAAATTACAGGCAATTGCCAAACCATATGGTGTTAGTGTTATTCAACTGATTATTAACTGGGGTATCTCTAGAGGTTATGTTGTATTACCAAAATCTGCAAATAACGATAGAATTGAAAGTAATTTAAAAGAGTTTGACTTAAAAGATGAAGATATTAAGAAAGTTTCTTCATTGGTTGATGATTTAGGTGAAAAAAGGTTTACAAGACCAGATTTTGTTCAAGATTTCCCAATTTATGAATAAACCATTTTAAATAGATTCTAATCAAATTGTAGCTTTGATGTGTTAATTTTTCCGAGATTCTTGGCTTTAAATATTATTTTAGTGGGGGATAATCTTTTGACATTTGAGTATTCCGAAATAGCCTAATTCACAACTGTACTACATTGGGTTAAGTTTCTTTATTATACCGAGCTTTATTTCGACTCTCCATCTGTCTCTAGGCCGTGGTGATTCAGTCCAAGAACTATAGTAACAACATTATATCTATTTATTCGATTACGTATCCCATTTTTCGATTGCTCTTTCTCTTTCTCACTCTCTTTCTCTATTGGGATAAGATGACAGTTTTAACAAACAACACACGTACATTAACAATTCCTAATGCTGACAACTTAAAGATCCCTCAACTTGCTTTAGGAACATGGTTATCCAAAGGTGATGATGGTTACCATGCAATTCTTCATGCTTTAAAATTGGGATATAGAAACATTGACACTGCAGCAATTTATCGTAATGAAGCTCAAGTTGGTAGAGCAATTAAAGATTCTGGTATACCAAGATCAGAAATATTTGTCACTACAAAGCTATGGTGTACACAATCAAGAACACCAGAAGAAGCATTGGATCAAAGTTTACAAAGATTAGGACTGGATTATTTGGATTTATATTTAATTCATTGGCCAGTTACATTAGCAAGTGATGGATTGAAAGGTGATGAAGAAATTTTAGCAGTTCCAGAAGAACACTACAGGCCATTAGATGAAAATTTTGACTTTGTTAAAACATGGGAGTTATTCCAATATTTACCAAATACCCAAAAGACAAAAGCCGTTGGTGTTTGTAATTTTTCAATTAAAAATTTAACCAAATTATTATCAGCTCCAACTACAAAGATAATTCCTGCTGTTAATCAAATTGAAGTTCAACCTTTACTACCACAGAATGAACTCATTGAATTCAATTCCCAGCATGGGATTTTAACTCAAGCTTATTCTCCATTGGGTTCAATAGCATCACCATTATTTTCCAATAAAACTTTACAATCAATTGCTAAATCTTACAATGTATCAGTTGGTCAACTAATTTTAAACTGGGGGTTTAAAAGAAACTATGTAATTATACCAAAATCATCAAATTTCCAAAGAATTGAAGAAAATTTTAAACAATTTGATCTCAAAGATGAAGATTTTGATAAAATATCAAATCTAGTTAACGTTGAAGGTGAACAAAGAGTAAATAATCCAAACTTTTGGAGTGATTGGCCAATGTATGAATAAAATTTCGCTTTATACTGCTTAGTAATCTCCAGGAGGTTTACCAAAAGAAGATTAATAGGCGCGCCGCAATTACCAGTATAGTGTTGACGTAATAAAAAGTCTCGGATCGCAATCGAATTTAATGGAAATAGGTATGAAATATATGTATATAAATACCAAATGTTTCTCCATAATCTTGACAGACAATTGACTTGAAAACAGATTCTTAATACAATTGAAAAGACAATCTACAATGGTTCAACTAACAAACTCCTCTTCTCATTTAACTTTAAACACTGGTGCTAAAATCCCACAATTGGGATTAGGTACTTGGAGATCAACCGAACAAGAAGCTTATGATTCTGTTCTAAATGCTTTAAAATTAGGTTATCGTCATATTGATTCTGCTGCCATCTATGGTAATGAACGTCAAGTTGGTAAAGCCATTAGAGATTCTGGAATTCCAAGATCAGAAATTTTTTTAACCACTAAACTATGGGGTACTCAACATAGAAATCCAGCTCAAGGTTTAGATCAATCTTTGGAAAGATTAGGTTTGGATTACGTTGATCTATTTCTAATCCATTGGCCAGCTCCTTTGAAAGCACCAGAAGTTCAAGATGAGAAAAACATCTTGAGCGTTGCAAGAGATGAAAAAGGTAAAGTTTATTTGGACGTTGAATCATGGGATTTTGTCAAGACTTGGGAATTAGTTCAAGAATTACCAAAATCAAAGGCAAGAGCTGTGGGTGTTTCTAATTTTTCCGTTGCTAATTTGGAAAAACTATTGCAAAGTCCAGGTAATAAGGTTATTCCAGCTGCTAATCAAGTTGAAACTCATCCATTACTACCACAAAATGAACTATTAGAATTCCATTCGAAACATGGTATTGTATTGGAAGCTTATTCCCCATTAGGTGGTGAAGGTTCTCCATTGTTGACCAATACAACATTGAAATCAATTGCTGATTCTTATGAAGTCTCTGTTGCTCAACTTTTAATCAATTGGGCCTTGAAAAGAGGTTATGTTGTTTTACCAAAGAGTGTTAAAGTGGAAAGAGTTGAAGCAAATTTCAAAGCTTTTGATTTGAAAGATCAAGACGTTACAAAAGTTACAGATTTGATTAAAACTGAAGGTGAACAAAGATTCATCGTTCCAGATTGGTCTCCATTCCCAACTTTTGAATGAACTATAGAACACTTGTTTAGACCATTGTAAAATAAGTGATTAGATTTTATAAAAGTAGTAGTGATAAGCGTCTTCAACATCTATATATCACCAGATGATTCTCTCATTGACTTATATCACAACTCATGATTGTATTAGAAGAGCCATTCTTGAGTTTATGGTGCTTATCCAGATAAGGTAAGGGTTCTGAGCACGCGGAAAAGTCTTCACGAATTCGTTTTATAAAATTCGATCAAATATTTTTTTTTTCCCAGCCAGTTTTTTTTCAATGCTTTATGAAAAATATCAATTGAACGAGACTTAAAGATGAGAGAATTGAACAAACAATCACCATTCAACTTGTAAGCAAGCACGGATAATGCTACGCAGTAATATCATCAGGTCTTCTAGAAGACTTATGGCAACCTCAGCCAGTGCCAGCACTACTCCAGAGGCTTCCCAGATAGACAAAGCATGGGCTCAAGCTCCATCATCATCCACTTCAGACAGTTTAAGAACTGGTAAGAAGTATAGAACTGCATTACTTAATGGTGTTGATTCACGTGGTCCACCATCTTTAAGATCCAAGTTCTTTAAAAAGAGATATACTCCACCAATAGGGTTGAATGAAGCCTTTGATGCCGCTTATGATATACTTAAAGGTAAATCTGAAAAACTTTATGAACAATTAGAAGTTGAAACTGATGAATCAAAGAAATTAAAACTACAAGTTCAAGCGGAATTAAATAATCCTGAAGTTAGATTCAATTTCGAATACAATGAAAAACTGGACAATGATCCTAGATATATTGACTATTCACAACCGGTTTATAGAGAACTAAAGAGGAAACATTGGGAAAACTATGGACAAATGAAACTAATGCAAGTTTTAGAATCGTTTGCTGCTATACCTGACACTTTACCAACTTTAGATCCAAAGGCTGAAGTATCAATCAAGTTTTTAAACCATACAGCTGTCAATAGATGGGTTGAACCAGGTGAGTTATTATCTTCAAACGTCACGACATATCCACCATCAATTAAAATCCAAGAATTTGATAACGTAGACGTTTCAAAACAGCTATATACGGCATTGATTGTCAATCCTGATGTTGCCGATATTGAAAACAACACTTTCAAGACTCATTTACAATGGGGGTTAAGTAATGTTAAATTAAACTATAATGAAAATTTTATAAATCCAACAAAACTATTACAAGAAGCTGAATCAATAAATGAAATTATTGATTATTTACCACCAGTTCCTGAAAAAAATTTACCAAAGCAAAGATTTATCATATGGGTTTTCAGACAATCTGGTGAACTAAATGAACAAATCAGTGAAAGAGAATTTGATATTAGATCATTTGTTACAAAGAATAAGTTAGAACCAATTGGTGCTCATATTTGGAGAAGTTCATGGGATTTGAACGTATCCAATGTTAGAGAATTATATGGATTACCAAAAGGTACAGTTTTCCATAAAGTTCGTTCTGGAAGATTCTTAGCATAAACTTTTTATATACAACTTTCCTGTAAATAGAATATCATTTAAACTACAACTTTACTTAAAGATATATAGTTTTTTCTGTATGGATTGCATTTATACAACGGTAGTTTTATGTCAGTGGGGAGATTTTCATACATGATATTCATGATGATTGCAGGAGGATTATGATCTATTTGGAAAAGTTTAAGATGAATAATCATATGCTCTAGGCTGTTGTGGTTTGTTTCTAGAATATGGACTAAAAATAAATATACTCTCTCGCTTTTGTCCATTTTTTCATCTATTAAATGTAATGACAAACAAAGGATCAAAAGAGAGAGATAAGAAAGGAAAGTAATTGTTGAGCTAGGAGGTTGGGAAACATGATATCACCCTAGTTTTTCAAGTTTTCAACGGCATTTAAAATGACTTGAGCAATGTCTAATTTATCATCGTCAAAGTTGATTTCAGCGGAAGAAGTAGTAGCTGGAGTAGCATCAACAGTTTTAACTGGTTGAGCCTTTTGGGTTAATTCAGCATATTTTGACTTGGCTTCAGCAATTAAGGCTTCTCTTTTGTTATAAAGTTTGATTTCTTCAGCTTTGGCAGCGGCTGATTTCAACTCAGAGGTGTGGTAGGCACCGTATAGAATACCAGCAGCTAGAGCAGAGTATCTGAAGACGTTGACAGTAGACATTCTTTTTTATGACTCGTTCAATTGATCAAATTCCAAATGCTTTTGTTTCAACACAACACAAACAAAAGTCAATTAATTCACTTTTTTCTAGTTTTTCGTTCAAATCGTTGGTACTTTTTTTTTTTAAAGACGATTTAATTCGCTTTTTCGAAAAAACCGGCCGGAAGAAATTGGCAAAAAATTTGGGTGACCCGGAAGTTGTTTTTTTTTGACTTTAGCTCGATTGAGAAATTACCAGATTTGGTTAATTCTTGATTACTTTGTTTTGGACCTTTCACAATCCTTTTCCATTTTAACAACCTTTGATGAAGAACTATTAGAAAGTCAAAGTTGCTCTGTCACTTGAAACATACCCAACGAGAGACTGTTTGAATAATGCTGCTCAACTCCTTCAAAAGAAGTACGTATCTCCTGTTTGCCCTTTTGATAGGATATATTGCTTACAATTTAGCCACCACTGGGACTCTAAAGTCTAGATCTAAAACCATATGGTCCACCAATAGACCTAACGTTTTCAGAAAGTTCACCACGTCATCATCATCTTCATCTGCATCGTCATCATCATCATCTGCACCTAATTACTCTGAACTGTCGTCCAAATATAACGTTGCTGTTGCATATCAGCCCAAGGAAAGAGATGAGAATAAGCTGGTTAATGAACACTTTAAGTTGAAAAAACTTGATTCTCCAACTGGCGAGGATAACTACCTTGTCGCTAAGCACTCTGACTCCATAGCGATTGGTGTTGCTGACGGTGTTGGTGGTTGGTCAGATTTAGGATTTGATTCAAGTGCTATATCAAGAGAACTCTGTAAAAATATTGCACAGATTTTTGAATCTGAATATAAATCAGCTATTGAACCGAAAATATTACTGGATAAAGCTTTTAATAAAGTGCAAAATGACAAAATCGTTGAAGTAGGTGGTACAACTGCTTGCTTTGGCATACTATCCTCCGATAGCACGATTAAGATTGCCAATTTAGGTGATTCTTGGTGTGGTATCTTTAGAGATAATAAACTAATCTTTGATACCAAAATACAAACACATGCATTTAATACACCATATCAATTGGCAATCATACCAAAGAGTATTTCAAGCCGTCCAGGTTCAAGATTTATAATGGATAAACCAGTAGATGCTGATCAATATGAGTTCAAACTAGAAAAAAACGATGTTGTACTATTTGCTACAGATGGTGTTATTGATAACATTGACGTTAAAGACATTGAATTATATCTAGGTGATAATCAAGAGACTCCCCTGGATCAGTTGGCATCTGAATTTGTAAATAAAGTTAACAAATTGAGTCTTGATGAGAATTTCCCATCTGTTTTCAGTCAAGAACTGTCAAAATTGACTAAACAACATTACTCTGGTGGGAAAGAGGATGATATAACCGTTGTGTTTGTCAAAGTTAAATGAATGATTGTTTAATCTTCATATTTGGTTTGTAGAATATATTTGTTTATTTGATCCTTTTGTTCCTTTCTCCGTTTCTCCTGTTCAACAACACTACTAGCAAATTTAACATTGCTTGGTAATTCTAAACTCTTTGTAGCTATGACTTTACCCTTTTTAGTCATTAAAGTGAATGGAATGGTATTAGGCTTGGAATTTGTCGGTTTGGAAGTTGATGAATTGATTGGGATGTTTTCATCAGATGAAACGTTATGTTTAATATTTTGAGGTAAATCAATTGTGGTTTTATTAACTTTTTGAGCATGTAAACTTTCAAAAACCATTCTTCTAAACTCTTTTTCTAATTGATCTTCGATCTTTTGTTCTTCCTCCTCTTGTAGTTTTTTTTCATAAGCTTCATATGTTAGTTTGGAGATCTCTTCTTCTTCGTTATCGAAATCATTATCTACTCCATTCTTCTCAGTAGCTTCTAACGAATTCCTCTTCAACTGTTTATCAACATCACCTTCATCATCTTCGTCTTCTTCTTCTTCATCATCATCGTCGTCATCATCATCCTCTTCATCGTCATCCTCTTCCTCGTCATCAGATAACTCTTCATTTTCCAGATTCTCCTCTTCGTCATCTTCCTCTTCATCATACGTCTGTGATCCATTTGTACTGATATTCTCTTTAGAAGATTTGCTATGAATAATCTCACTTAGTCTGTCAACTGCCTCTTTCAAATCCTTACTTCTCTGAAATTTATACTTTTCAAACACTTTAACAATCTTGAACTCAAAATCCATAGGAATTGGATGATCTTTCAACTGTATGTAATAATCAAAAAAATTCAACAAAAGATCCAAACTGTCTTTTATCTTTGACCTTTTAAAGTCAGCACTTTGTAATATTACTGTCACCATTTGGATTCTAAAATAATCATCAGGTTGGTCAATCTCACATATCTTATTCCAAGTTGGATTGTTGTTTGGATGACCATATGTTAATATTTTATAAATCAAATCATGCAATACAGAAATCCCAATAATTCTTCTTTCGTAAATTTCTGCAATATATTTACATTGTGAAACTCTTATTCTATTGTATCTGTAATCGTTAACCTCCATCCCTTGAATTACTTGATCCAAAACTGTGTCAACGACAAATATCTTAAAATTGGGAGATAAATTCTTAAGTATTTGTGATAATGGGACAATGTTTTCATAGTTGATTTTATCAGGTTTAGTGAAGAGTGATAACAAAGTTGAAAATTGATTAGGGTCTTGAAAATTCGCCTTATGTATGATTTTTCTAATGTCTTCAAAATTGTTTAAATTCAACTCGTTCCTGATTAAAGTTTTGAAAAATAACTGTTCAGGTTGAAGTTTCTTCTTTTTACTTTGTAATGATTTTATACTTGGAGGTTTCAAAACAAGAAAAATATTTGATATGGCCATTTTGTTATTTATATTTAGTTTATCATCTTTCCTCTTCAATTCCAACAGACTTAACATCTCTTCCATAAGTTTGTTATGTTCATGTAATAAATATCTCCCACTGAATTCAAAGAATATACTCAAAATCTCAATATTGTTTGGTGTAGTCAAGTTAAGTATTAAACTTCTAATCTTATGAAATACAACATGCTCTGGTATTAGTTCAAACTTGATCATCTCGCAAAAGAAAACTATATTTCTAAAGTTTAACCCGTTATGATATATCTGCGATCTAAACCCTTGGTCTAAGAATTGCAATAGTTCAAGTGTAATATCGTTCAAGTGTGGCTCATTACTCTTCAAGAATCTTGAATATATCTTTGCCTTACCAACATCTTTACTTTGTGTAAAATGTTTCAATAGTCTGTTTTTGGAGGCCTTGTTGTTTAACTTCAAAGTCCAAAACAACAACACAGCTTCGTCAATCTCTTTATTAGTGGATGCTGTTTCTAAAGTTAACAAGAAATCGTTCATCTCTTGTGCTTTACTCTCCTTATCAGCTGTTGCTTCATCGATCAACGATTGTGGGATTTCAGGAAATTGTTGATAAAACCTTTTCTCCTCATCCGTTGACCAAATATTTGATTCTTTACTAATTATGATCAGTTCATTTTCCGTTGGTTTAGCCTCATCTTCATCATCAAAATCTGCAAGTTCTAATTGGAAAACTGGTGCTAAAACCTCAGCTGCACTTTTAAAAGACTCAAACAATTCAGTGAACTCTTTGAAATCCAATTCTAATCCCTCAACTATTCTACCTGTTCTAATTTGTGCCTTATATTTTTTCTGTGATAAATCCTTGAGTTTGGTATGTAGAGCATTAGATCTATTAACCACTAGCTCACTATAAGACTTTAGTATATCATAAACTTTTTGATTGTTTTGCAACAAAGTAGGGAATCTTTTCACAAAGGATGTAGCTATACCAAGTGTGATCCCTTCCTTAACCTTATACCCCAATGCCTCTTTCAAAACAGCAACAATCAACGAATCACCATTCTTGGTTCTTTGAAGGGTATAGCCTGGAACTTCTTCAACATGATCTAAATTTCTAAACAATCCAACGCTTTCAAATTCAACAAACAATCGTAAAAGAATCTTCACTTTGATGATTCTTTCCTTTTCTGTCGTGGTTATGTTGGAACCTGTTGATGGATTTTCCAAATTTTGTAAGAACCAACTTAAAAGTGTTGGTGTAAAGCCTATTGTGAATCTTTGATGCAAGGCACTGACAATCTCAACAGCGGCAACCACATCTGCTGATTTCACACATTTGAGTAAACCTTCTTGTGTACCTATTAAAAGTTCAGATTCGTATTTCTTTAAAGATAGCGAATTGATTTCTTTCAAGATGAGACTGGATGATTCTTTGTTAATTGAAGTCTTCAATTTCCTTACAAAGGCGGTATTCTTCTTTAAACTCGAATCCAATGTCTTAGGCTCGTTAAGCGCTCCTGCCCATGCTTCTAGATTTCGTACCTCCAATTCTCTCTTTCTCTCCTAATGAAGATAGCGTGTTAGTTATACAATCTCTCGTTTTTTGTGTGTTTACTAGATCTAACATTAGGCAAACTCTCTTGACCAGAGAGTTGAAACACTTTAAATGAAATTCACAGATTTGCTACTCACTTCATCCATTACTGTGTTCTATTATTCTCTATTCTTTGGGGGCACTTGAGCTCCTATGGAAGATACACACTTATTAGCTTTCAAATGATGAACTTTTAAACACTTTTTTAAATCATTGATTTTTCTGTTTTTCTTCTCTAAAAAAAAAAAACCTCTCTATTTTAGTCCAAATGGCTAAGAGAAAAAAAATCAAAGAACACAAAGGTACAGGAAAGAGTTGAAGAACAAATCATAGCCCAAAAAAAGTGTGCTTTAGTGAATTTACACTTACTTTTCATTGACCCTTTTTCACTGGCTCTGTTGCCACATTTTCGAACAGGAGAAATGCTGATTATTTTACATCTACTGATTACAAAGTAAAAAAAATGTCAACTGGCAGACGGCAAAGAGTGATAGGTGCTGCTCCAGCAACAACCAGCTCACAACTTCCCAGAGGGACACTTGATAAATCCGATATCACCACTTCAGCACCAGTATCATCATCATTATCATCATCGACAACAACATCAACAACAACAAAATCTGCGCCAGACTCCACGGCAACATCAACTTCGCCCATCACTCCACAGAAGAAAAAGAATCATGCAAACATCAAGTCAATGGTTGATCTCGTAACGCCAGATCAACCATCAAGCAATGGCCATCTACAAGCTTCCAAATTGGCATCTCCTTTCCACAGCTCTTATACCCCGGATATAATCTTATCAGATACAGATGTGACAGATGACACTCCAAGGGTTTCATACCTGAATGGTTCAACTCCGAATGATGCTAATACCGGGAATGGAACCGTATCATCTGTTGATATCAAACTTAACGGCGAGGTGTTGCCTAATGATGGCGAAGTGATATGTCCAATATGTGACGAGAAAATGATATCCTTACTACAGTTGAATAGACATCTTGATGATATACATTCTTTTGACTCAAATGGATCTCCTAAAATATCAAGAGAGGTCTCGAATGGGGAAAACCTAACAACGAGGTTTTTAAATGAATCTGTTCAAAACGATGAGTTGAGATCTTGGTTAAAGAAAACCAATGACGTTAGAAGCAAACTTCAAACTGCATTGCCTAAAAAATTTGTCAAATTAGACATCTTTGATAACAATACCAACTTTGGTATAATCAATGACAGTAGCTCCAGAGAAAATTCATCAAATTCTTTAGATAAAATGGCTTCAGAGATTTCTGTCACCAGAAAACATTGGCAAAAACCATATGGTCATGATTACTGCTCCTATTCAGGCTGTAGAAGACTACTAAGCATCAAGAACGGGGTGGTGAACTGCCGTAAGTGTGGGAAGTTGTACTGTCATGAGCACACTGCATATCGGCTGAAGTTGAATGCAAATGCTAATTATGACGCAAATGGTGTATGGTGTCGTTCTTGCGAGAATTGCTATGAGAATAAACCTGGGTATAAAGAATTTGGACTCTATAATGATCATACAGATGCCTTTAAGAAAAGACGTCAGTTGAAAGTGAATGAGAAGCAGTTGTATCAAAACAAGCTAGAGAAGAGAGTGATAAATCTAACTTCCAAATTGAAAAGTATAGATAGAGAATTTCATTCTAGGTCAGATTTGCAAAACAACATCTTTAACTTTAAGGCCAATTTAAAGAAACGTGAAGCTGAGAAACAGTTAGTACAATGGGAGGATGAAAAATTTATACTGAACTGTTTTCTTTGCTTGCAAAACTATACTTTCACTTTGAGAAAACATCATTGTCGATTATGTGGAAGAGTTGTATGCGGATCTGAGCAAACAGGATGCTCTGATGAAATCTCAATAAGTGTCTTGACTGAACTATTACCTGATGTGCCTAAAGTGAAAGATCCATTCACTATTAGAGTATGTCGAGAGTGTACTAGTGTATTGTTTGTGAAAAAGGAATTCTTGAACGATTTGAAAAAACCCTTATCACCATTACTCTCCAAATATGAAAATCAACAGCATATCAAGAATTCAATACAGTTCATTCTACCTAAATTTGAAGATTTGATAGTGAGACTACAAAAAGAAACAAACATCAAGAATAAGTCCATCATCATCGATGCCTCTAAACAAAGAAAGCGTCTAATGACCTCATTGTCATCCTTTGACAAACTAACTAAAGAGATCATTGCACTTCAAACTTCATCTGAAGATGAACACAGAATCCAGATTGCAATTCAAAATAATGCTGGAGCCTTTATTCAGAAAAACTCTGGCCCATTGAAAAAACTACCAAAGATCTTAAAACAGATTGAAGAGCAAGATAAACTGGCAACTCCTCCCAAACTTACACCACAAGAGATACAGCAGATTAAGGCTAATAGAGAAGAGCTGATGGTTTTGAATGAACAAAGATTCTTGGTCGAGGAGATGATTGAAGGTTGTAAAAAGCAAAGAAGATTTGATGAGATTGAACCATTGAATGAGAACCTAAAAGAGTTGATGAGCAACATTGAACGACTACAATTATCTTTGGGAAACGAAGGTTTTTAATCAATAGAAATGATTTTATTTAATTTTGTTGTAGAACCACTTTTTGTCATTGTTCTTCCGAATATTTCACTTAACAATTTGAATCAATTTTTTTTTAAGTAAAAGTTGAGATTTAAATCACCGAAATCAAAACAAAACAGTAATTGAAACTGCTAAAGTAGATGCGACCTTAATATAAATCCAGGGAAGTCATTCCGATGACCGTTCTACTGCCCACCATAACTGCCAGAGAGGCACAGCTTGAACTGCTGAGTGCCTTTATTACCAGCCAAGTCTCCACAGCTCCTAAAAATGTTCTTCTCCATGGAAATCCATCAACTGGTAAATCTCTAACACTTAAATCATACTTATCTTCAATAAAAGTCAAGCACTCTTGGCTTCAGTGTGATGAATGTGTATCCCCCAAGATTCTATGGAAAAGAATCATCCAATTTCTCAAGATAGACTCTGGGCTTGTGAGCCTGGATGAATTTGAATATGATCCTATATCAACATCATCCTTCCAAGGTTTTCTTAAATCAGTACAAGAGTTCATCCATGACTATGGCTACAAAGAGTTACACTATCTCGTTTTGGATAGAGTGGACCAAATAATGGAAGGTGGAGATGAAGTAGCCACTAATTTCATCAAGTTTCAAGAGGTTGCTCAAATTTCAAACATTTCAATCATATACGTAACGAATTCAATACCCAAGAGATTAATAACAAGTTCGATACCTTTGATATTCTTTGAAAATTACTCGAGTGAATCAGTGATTGAAATCCTGAGTAAGGATGTTCAATGTCATTTCCCATCAGCTTTAGGGTTTCCTGATACTGTGGAGAGAAGCTTTTGGGAGAACTACGTGAAGTTGGTTGTTGAATCATTCTTTGCCTTTACTACAAACATTGAACTACTTAGAAGAATTCTGAAAAAGCTATGGGAGAAATTCATTGAACCCATTGTCAATGGTGAAAATAGTCCACATGAGCTCTTGAGTATATACAGGAAAAACTTTACACTATTGTCATCAGAGTATGCTATTAGCGATACTTCAAAATTGGACCTTGAAGATGAAACCACCTCAGTTAGTTCTAATTTACCAACAATATCCAAGTATATTCTAATCTCTGCATATTTGGCATCTTATAGTGATGCTAAGCAAGATTTGATCATTTTTTCCAAATTGAGAGATTTCCATCGTAAAAGGCATACAAGAACGAGTAAGAAAATCAAGCTGAATGCAAGACTATTGGAACCATCGTCATTTGATCTTGAACGATTACTAGCAATAACGCATGCAATATATCAATCAGAGACTGTAAGTAGACTACCTTCAAATGTCGATTTGACTACACAGATTGCCAATCTATCATCGTTGAAGTTGTTATTAAAGTCACATAACCAGGATTTCATTAATGCAAAAGTGAAATGGAAAGTTAATGCCCCTTATGAGTTCATCAAAAGTGTTGCTGAGGATATTAGTTTCCCCTTGGACACGTATCTAAATGATTGATTACAATCGTTCTAATAAAGAGATATATCCTCTTATACAAATGAGTTCAAGTTCTCGATATGGATGAAATTTACATCACCTATTTTTCGTACTTCAACCTTATTTTGAAAGTAGTTGTCCTTCCAGTAGTTCATCTCGTGAATCTTATATGGTCCATGAACTTGTGAATCCCCAACCCATCTGAATTCCCATTTCGTTTCATTAGGTAATTCCTCGGATTTTATTATATCTGTAGTTGGCTTTATCGTAATATTATCCTTAGGCTTTACGTAATTCTTTCCAGATTCTTCTCTATACTTCAACATCAACTCTTCCCTTTCTGATTCGTAGATTTCTTTGAACCCTTTTTCAATTAAGCTCTCTGTGAATTCCGTAATCTTTATAACTTCATCCTGCCGACTTTGCTCTTTCTTTCTATCCTCGTCAGATATCTGAACTCGTTTACCCTTCTTCTTTGGCTTCAACTTATTCAGCCTCTGTAGAGCCTCTAATGGGGATTCGACTGGTTTCAAAACCGTTATCAGTCCATATAAAAGCCCTTCAGCTGTCAGATCATCCCTTTCTATTCTCTTTTGTCTTTCTTTATGTTCCCTCTCCTCTTGTGCCCTTTTCGCCTTCTTTATATCTTTTTTCTTTATACCATCCAGCCATTCATCATCGTTCTCATTATCAGAGCCTTCCACGCGAATGAAATTACCATCAGCATCAAATCTACCTTCGCTATGTTCATTCTTGAGGTTAAATGCATCTATCTGTGGTTCGTTGTGTGGCACTCTTTTGTTTGTATGTTCATTCTCTTGATCTTGATAGTAGTCTAGCTCTTGCTGTTTTTTCTCTTCCTCATCGGATTCGTCATCCTCATTTTCATCCATGTTATCGCTAGTCTTACGCTGGATCTCTATATCCAGTTCGTCTTCAAATTGGTCTATATCCAACAGTTCCACAACTTTCGGTTTCTTTGTAGCTTGTGCTTGTTGTTTATCCTCTTTATCATCATCGGAGGAGAACATATCACTATCTGAATCATCATCACCCTTTTTATGTCCCTCGTTACTGCTCTCTTTCCTCTCATAGTCATCATCAGATGAATCGTCATTGTATTGAGTAACATCGACTTTCTTATGCCTCTGCCGAAATCTTTTCTTGTTACCTTCAACGTCTTGACCTAAAAGAACATCTTCATCATCTCTATCCGAGTCTTCGTTATCCCCGTCTTTCCGTACTTTCCTGAGCTTCAAAGGATTCAGTGGATCAAACACAACTTGGTCAGACATTCCATGAACGGTCACTCTAATTTTAAGTTAATGAGCAGGTGTTTGTCCACAGTTGAAATTTGCCCATTTGATTTATTACTCATTTCTGGTTAAATTTTTTTAATACGGGTCTATTGACACTGGCGATGAGGACAGAGTCCATAAACTACTAAAATGCGATAGGGAAACTACAGACTTAATCTCGTTGCAAAATTTGTACTGCCATCACCACATCCCATCATCGTTCAGGTTACCGATGCTAGGTTGGGCCTTTTTCTCCTCTTCTAATCCACTGATTAACCTCCCCAATTCATCAATGCTTTGTAAAGTTACAGATTTTTTGGTCGGTAGTAAATTAGTCAATACTCTTACTTTATTTCTAACCTTCACCAGTGTCTTCTCCGACGCTATCACATTCCCATAGTCGTTGTCTATCTTAATAGAGTCTATCAGTTCTTGTAGTTGATCCAAATGTGAACCGATCTGTGGCGAGAATGAATCAAATGATTCCGTTAGGTAATTCTGTCTTATCAACCTTATAAGACTCTTTATCTGTCCTAAGAATATAAACTTCTGGAATCCAACTTGAAACCCATACTCTTTACCTTCAATGAAGGATTTCTTGGTCGATTCAGCTTGACCTTCTCTGAAACCTTCGTTGTAAAAGCTACAAAGTGGGTTAGTAATCACCATTCAAAGACAAGGTATTTTAGAATACAATACCTACTTCTCCTCTAAATTTAGCACATTGTCGAAATCCATAATTTCTCACAAGTTTTGCACGATGCGCTGAGTCTATTCCTATAGAACTTCTCTTTGAGTTCTAGTCTTGTTAAGAACGGAGAAATAAAGCTCTTTTGTTTTTTCGAATATATAATCTCCATATCGGATTGTCGCGACTATGATATCAAAAAAGGTGTCAAAATACACCATCCTACCAAAAACTACACTAACTTTAGTCACTCTTGACCCACCTGTTAACTCCACTACAAGATGACATATCCTGGACTCACCAGTGAGGAAATGGAGGAGCTTGAGAGTTTTCTTGGCTCAACTCCTTTGACAAATGAGGATCTTAAACTGTTTTACAAGTCACTTCCCTATCGACTAATGATCAATGATGAGAACTATGAACTCGACTCTGATTTTCTTAATTTTGTCTATAATCTGATCTCTAACAATGTTGTTAGCCAGTACTATCCCAAGAACTCCATAAATGAGATTGAACTTCATTCTGTCTTGAGTAATTTGAAGAGGAGTATAAACTTCTTCAACCATAATGATGTTACTGATGGTGACGGTGCTATCACACAAGATGATGAGGAGGAGGAAACATATAATTCAAACGGTGAGTCAACGTATGGCTATAATGAAGAAAGAGAAGATTTCCTGCTGAACAGTTCAAACAATGATCATAAAGTAAGGGACCTTCAAGGTCTGTACTGGGATAACCAACAGCAGAGAGAACAATTGTTAAAACTAAGAGGTTCAAGTCATAGATCGTTTACAAACATTTCATACTCCAAAGAATCTGCCACAAACGATATAAATGTCAATTTGGATAAACGTCATATGGATATTTGGGATTTTAAAGGATATTTTGCAGTTCCCAAACCCAAACTCTCTCATTTCCAACTAAGGAGTAACAACATTTGCTTGAATAATAAAAGAGAGATATACTACAATGAAACTCATGTTGAAAGAGAGTCGATTCAAAGATCATTTGTGAGGAAATACCCAGTTGTTAATAAGATTAACTCATTCACAGGAGAGATTAACACGGTCTTGGATCTAAAAGATGAGTTCACCGATACCATCTCAACGTTAGAATGTAATGACGAGTTGTTATTAGTTGGAACGTTAAACGGTTCTTATCATATTAAAAATGTCCAAACCGGTGAAACTGAAAAGAGGATTCTTACGACAAACCAAAATGGATTAATCAACCAGATGAAAATCCTTGATAACTCTGTATTGTTCTCTTCCAATGATGGATGTCTAATTCGAATTGATCTACAGACCCACAAGATCTTAACCGAGGTAAGGTTCCCTTGGGCAATAAACTGCATGTCAATATCACCTTTTAACGATAACGTGAAACTTATCGTTGGTGATAACGTAAACTCATATATAATCGATGATAGAGTCCATTATAACCGTCCGGTGAACATTTTAAAGGGGCATCGAGATTTCTCATTCAGTTGTGATTGGTCCAAGGATGGTATGAACTTGGTCACTGGGAACCAAGATGCAACGGTTAGATTATATGATATAAGGAATTTAAAAGAGAACCAATACTGTATGAGAGGAGAGATTGAAGGATCGGTACGAACTGTCAAATTCAACGACACTAGTAGATTCTTAGTGTTTACTGAAAGTATCGACTATGTCAATATAGTGGACTTGGATAGTTTGGATAAGTATGATGGTGTTGGTTCCAAACAGGTGATTTCCATGTTTGGTAAGATTGCAGGTACACATTTTACAGATTATGATGATGAAGGTAGTGAACTGCTGACTATTGGAATTAGTGATGATTCTGTTGGTGGGATATTACAATATCACCTTGCAAATGAGAACCAATGCCTAGACTACGACTTTTTCTAGTCAAGATTAGAATAATAATTAATATATATAGAAAACGAGTTGGAATGAATACAATGAATAAATGAAATCTAAGCAACAACTTTCCCACCCAAGACTTCCTTACCAGTCTTTTTAATGGTAGCTAGCACATCATCATATGCTAATGAAGAGACGACATCAACAGATTGCTTTTCTAGTGATATGTCAACATTCTTTACACCTTCAGTTCTAGTTAAAGCTCTATTAACGGCATTTGAACAACCTATTAGTAAGACAGATTAGTATCTAGATCTTGAACTAGAAATATCAAGACGAAAACTTACCCGAACAGGCTAATTTGACATCAAAGTGGTATTGGTGATCAGACATTGTGTTCAGCGTTTGATAATATATATTTTGTCTTGACAAATGTGAGGATATCTGAGATCTTGTAAAAGTGTAAGTCGATGCTAAAAAGCTTGTTTTAAAAAGAAAAAAATCCCGATTTGAGAAAAGTGTCACCTTTTTTATACAAATTATCCGTAATTATTAACCATCACGATAAAAGGTGCGAAATTTTCCCCTTTAGTCGGAACCACCGATTAATAACAACAATTTTGCATATTTTTGAGTAGTTTGTGCTGTGATTGATGACCTTTTGACTCATTTGGAAACCATCTGTGGTGTGTGTGTGTGTGTGTGTGTGTGTGTGTGTGTGTTGTTATAGTAATGGTTGAAAATGAAAGGGTTTTGATCACTTTAGCGCACAAGAAGCAGACAATAAATTTGGTTATAAAGCTTAACGAAGATCAATCTCAAACGGTAACAAATTTTTACAACTTAATAGCAGGAAATGGTAAAGTGTCGTATAGGAATACACTTATAAGTAGAGTTATATCTCCAGAGTTTATAATTCAAGGTGGCAGTATTGATGAGTTCCATGAAGACTTGCTAGTTCCTGAAGAGATAACCCCTGATAACACTAGACTATCAGAACCTGGATTGTTGGTATTAGCATCAGGAATTCATCAAGATAAAAGTTCAGAGTTTTTCATCACGCTAAGTGATCTGTCAAAGTACGATGAATTGCAAGGTGATCATTACGTTGTTGGGAAAGTAGAGAAAGGATTGGATTCTTTAATCGAACTTTCGCAAAAATGGGCAATTGACGATAGAGATGTACCGATTGAAAGTGTTGTGATATCAAGAACAGGCTTGGTGAAGAAGAAGACTAATGCTAGAGATTCTCTAACTCGTTCAATAATTGGCGAGAACGAACCAGAGGCAGACTCCAATTCAATTGACAAAAACCAACGAGGTAAGGATGAAGACAGACACAAGCCTCATAGGCATCATAAACATCATAAATCTGATAGGTCTGAAAGAAAAAGATCTAGATCAAGAGAATCACACTATAAGAGTCAAAGATATAAAGGAGAATCAAAAGAGCCTGCTGGTAATAACCATCGGAGCAGACGGGACTATTCAGATTACGATCCAGCAAGGCTGAGATACGACTCACACACTGGTGACAGAAATTCACAAGTTGTAAGGAAAGGTCGAGGATTTACATAAAGCTGCTGTATAATAATTAATTATCTGACGTTAAAACCATGTATTTGGAATATAAATATCTTTCAACTATAAGAAAAACTTGTTAGTATATCCAGCCGTAATAATAAAGACAACTATGTCTCAATTGGTACCAAAGATTCTTTATATCAATTGTAATCAGGCATTTGATGAATGTTGGAAAAATCGTTTATCAGCATCGTCGTAACTCAGAGTGAGCTGAGATAAAGTTGTCATCATAACAATTGATATGAAAAACCGCTAATGGTCATGGCTGAGACACATAAACCAATACGTACTATTATATGTGTACAAGTTCCAATCAACGCCATGTCTAGTATCATCTCATCTTATTTCAATGAATGTTTTAACAAGTAGTACTAAAAGAAGAAGCCTTTGAATAAGTATTGAAAATTTTTTATATCCACAAAATAAGTCGGAATTTTCCAATTTGACAGCCGGATTATTGTCAGTCGTGTCTTTTTAGGGCTCAAATAAAATACTATCCCTGAGGCATAGTTCCCGTGATTTGCAATAGTGCACATGCTCACAGGAAAAATTAGCCTTGAAACGAATGAACTTTGCGTTTAATTGACGCCCTGGGCAGTTGTTTTCAACAATTCCTCATTTAGTAACTAAATGCGAGCAGGACTCTTGAAAGAGTGTTCAAGGTGTTATTTATTATTAACAAAGGCTATATGGCTTATTTAGGGGTTCGGGCATAAAGTACTGTGGTAATTTTCGCACAACAGTCACTGCTAAAAAAGGTGCCACAATCCAGTATTTCAAAGATGGAATTGATCACTTGCCTTATTCACCTCTCCTCTTTATCACAAATCATCGTTCGATGCCGTAAGGGTTCATGTAGACAAACGAAATAATATATCTGTATATATATATAAGGTGATTTTTCTCTTCTTCTTTCTTTTAACAATTCTCCTGAGGCCATCCCTACCAACTCAACTTCACACTAGAGATAATATTCAAAGTTACCTATAATGTCTGCTACCAACGCAAGTAGACCCCCAACTGAATTTGTTGTTGACGAAAGAGGCGTCAAAAAGCTTCCTGAACAGGCGTATAAGGCTTCTAAATATCCAGAATGGTTACCAACTTGGGATCCAAATGAAAAATTCCCAGCCTTTGAAGAGAACAAAACTTTCATAGATCGTGGGTTATTTGCTGATCCATTGTATTCAAATTTATTTCCAAAGGATAAAAAAGTTGAAAGATTAGACTTATCGCCAAAGTTTGGTACTGAAATTAAATCAGGTCTTCAACTATCCCAACTATCTGACGCTGCAAAGGACGATTTAGCCTTGTTATTGGCCGAAAGAGGGTTTGTAGTATTCAGAAATCAAGATTTAAAGGATAAAGGTTTGGAGTTCAACAGAAAGTTCGGTTCTTATTTTGGACCATTACACATCCATTCATTTTCTGGTGCACCAGAGAATTATCCACAGTTCCACATAGTTTATAGAACAGCTGATGATAAGATTGATGTCAACAGTGTTATATCACCACATACCGATGTAAATTGGGAAATTCAAACTCCTGGAGTTACCATCTTTGGAATTTTAGATGGTCCAACAGCAGGTGGTGATACGCTATTTATAGATTCTCAAGAGGTTTATGATAGATTTTCTCCAAGATTTAAAAAGATCTTAGAAGGGCTAAGTGCAGTGCACTCAAATATTGTTGCTGCTAATACTAACGGTAAAATTAATGGATTTATAAGAACTCCACCTGCTGAAAATAGTCATCCATTGGTTAGAATCAATCCAGTCACTCAAAAGAAAACCTTATACTTTAGCTATAAGTTCACTAAAGAAATTGAAGGTTTGAAAGAAGAAGAAGCTGAAGTGATCTTGGGATACTTAAGACAAAAAGTAATCTCTCAACCTGATCTGCATTTAAGGGCAAGATGGGAGCCAAACACTGTTGTTCTTTGGGATAACAGAAGATGTTTACACTCTCCAATTGCAGATTTTGAAGGCCAACCAAGACATTGCTATAGAATCACCACCTTAGCAGAAACCCCCGTTGAAAATTTCAATGAGTTGGAAGTGGAAACTCAAGAGTTATCCCAAAAGTTTCAAGAAAGACTGAATATTTCAAAAAATTAGACAATATCAACCCTTCACCAATATATATTTAACAGTATAAGATTATGCTAATGCTTTCTATATCAAATGAGGCTCATGATATGCAAGTAGTTCTTCGTTGCTGATTAATAGAGATAAAAGTTATAGAGTCGCAAAATATAAAGTTTTAGTAAATGGGAATGTAGAAGTATATAAAAACGGAATTCCGAAATATACTAGTAAAAAAAAGAGAAAAAATTTGCAAAAAAAAATTGTGAACTGTAAAAGAGTTCGTTCAACTTCCTGCAACCTTTAATCTCTCAGGAAGTTGGGCTGTTTATTGATTTTAGGCATTCTGGGCCTAAATAAACAGTCTGGTTTACATAACTAACTAATATGTTAGGTACTTTGGAGTGTGGTATCTCAGTGGCCACTTAAAATTGACAAATTCAAATGATATCGGCTTTACCAAAGTTCCTGTGTAGATTTTAAAAGGACAAACAAGAGACTAGAGATAAAAATGTCATAGGTTGCAAGATCATGGATGAGATAACATATTGCCTTGAAGAAGGTTGTTGCGAGCTAAAAAAGAAAAAAGACATGAGAAGAAGATATCAAAAGAAAATACAATAACATGCTTTAGTAAAATAAACGACTCGAACTCCTTTTTGACGCTCAAATTACTACCGGCGTTGATTATAAACTACAGATCGACAATGCACTTCTTCATGAACCCATGTTATAAACAGAAAGAGGTTATGATTATTAATGAGTAGAGCTTATAATTTGCAGCCATTGTCTCACATCACAATCAATAATACTTTAGGAGAAAGTGTACATAGTTCACAACTAAAATTACAGTAAGACAACATGTCGTGTATCTTCATGAGATGGAAGATTCATCAACTCTTTTATTGACTATATCACACAAAAATATTACTAATACATCTAATGATTGAACAACTCATTTTAACATAAAAAAAGCCCAAGATTCCCATCAACTTTGTAAACTGGTGATGAATGATATTTGGCAATAGACTTCTCCAGAATATAATCTTCAACAAACATTATCACTCTTAACTCGTTACACTTTATCCTATGTTGTGCAAGATTAATGAGCTTTATTGGAAAGCTCGTCAAACAGTACCTGATGATAGAAAGAGTAAAACTATTACTTTCCTTATAGTGATTTTAGCCACTTCGTTGGATAGTTTGAACGTAACAGGTACAATGACGTCCTATTTCTCCTTAGTGGAAGTGTTTCATACGTCTTCAGCAATTGTATCATGGGTGCTATCTGCATACTCATTAACCTTGGGTGCATTTATTATCATAGGTGGTAAATTATGTGATATCTTTGGACCGGAAAACGTTTTCATAGTTGGACTGTATTTTATTAGTTTATTCTCCTTAATATGTGCTGCAATCAAACATTCCATCATTGCACTAATTGTCTTTAGAGCTTTTCAAGGTATTGCTGCCGCTGCGTTGGTACCTTCTGCATTTGCATTCGTTGGATCTGTTTATCAAGGAGAGAAGCTTGGAAGGGCCCTTTCACTCTTGATTCTTGCTCTCACGTCAAGTATGGGTGTTGGTCTGATTTTAGGGGGTGCTTTTTCTTTAGCTGATAATGGTTATGCATACCTTTACTATTTCACATTTGGTTTATCAATCATTCAAGCTTTCACTTTATTGTTCCTGGCTCCAATCGTCCCAAAAACTGAGGAGCATAAGAAATTGAAGGTTTCAAATTTGGATTACATCGGATCCGTTTTCTTAGTAACTGGCTTGTTGTTAGTTATTCTTGGACTAACAGAAGGTGGGGAATCATGGTCTAAACCAAGGGCTTATGTCCCTATCCCAATTGGCGTTCTTGTTGTCATTGGGGTAATATTCTATGAAATGGTATACATACAACGTTACCAAGACAAATATCATGAGTCAAATTCTCAAGATGAGGAAGCACAAAGTTCTCATGTCGAGATTAAAGATTGGAGAGTCAATTTGCAATTACTTTTCCCAAAAGATGTCTTGAAGATTCCAAATTTCATTCCGTTCTTGTGTGGTATTTGTTTGAGTTATACAAGTTACATTGGAATCCTGGCTCTTTTAGTTCAGTACTATATGTTTATTGAATTACAATCACCAGTCTTGACAGGTGTGAAAGCACTACCAACGTGTGCAGGTTTGACACTTAGTGCATTACTGTATAATGACAAGCTAGCTCACAAAATTGGAATTAGATATCTTTTGATCTTATCACCTTTACTACAATTGGTAACTGCTGTATGGATATCAAGAATGAATTTCCAAATAGAGCATAGCTATTGGAAATATGAGTTTATAAGCCAGTTCATTTTTGGTTATGGTACAAACCTTTACTTTCAAATCTATTTAAATGCCGTGTTGGGTGGAACTCCCTTGCATCTTCAAGGTGTCGTTATCGGGATATTCCAGACAACAGGTCAAATTGGTATTTGTTTAGGAAATGCTATCATCACCACTATCCTCGGTGTTTTAGAAGTCTCTCATGATATCGAAGTAAGGGTCGCAATGAGAGACAAATTTGAAAATTGTTTCTATATGGTGTTTGCCGCAGCTGGTTTGATGACTGTGATAATGGCCTTTGTTAAAGTGAAGAAACCAGTTCTACCATCGGCTACCTTATCACTTCAGCCATCTCTAGAGTCAAAGACCTCCAAAGAGGAACCAAAATCTCAACTTGCTTAGAAAGCGTAACTAGTTATTGAAAGTCTTGAAACTTAATAAACAGCGCTTAAACCTCTAGCAACATTCTGTAAGTCTACTTGTAAAGCCCTTTCTACTCACACTTCCAAGCCAATCGAACCTAGTAGATCGTCTTGAAAGTTTACTACGACCACCAAAATGAATCTTTTTGTATCCCAAAAGACCTGTTTCCCTTTGAATGAATAGGTATCCCAATGCCGCTAGTTCGAATTGATCACACATTATCCACACTTTTACATAATTATCTACTAACATTGTCATTGTTCTGCTTTCACTACAACTTAGGTTCCTCTTTAATACCCGTTCAGCTTTGGCAGATTTTTCAATAAAAACAGACAATTAAGAAACCCCTACATACAAAATGTCAAATAATTGCTACCCAACAGCAGTTGATTAGAAGTGTCATTGTGACATACAATCAGTGCTCTTACGTTCTAAAGAACAACTTAAATGTCAAACAATAAACCCAGTCTGTCGAAGAAACCAGTGGTCGATGGCGGGAATGAGAACAATTACAAAAAGGGCAGCGGTAATTTGCGAAGCAGTAGTAACAGAGACAGATCTCCATTACCATCTGCTAAACCTCATGATTGTTCCTGATTAGCAGAGATAGAAGTTATGTATTGCCTTTTACAGTGAACTGATCTCATTATTAATCAACTAAATAAGTTGACAGGAGACTGATGCAAATGTAAAAGTGTAAAGTTGCAAAATGTAAAATGTTAATGAATAGCAATGTAGAACTGTGAAGTATAAAAACGGAACTCCGAATTATAACGCCAAATGTGGTATCTCAATGGCCACTGAAAATTGACAAATTCAAACGACACCCTACTCAAGGGCTTTATTAAATTTTCTGCGCAGGTTTCAAACGTAGAAATAAGACAGAAGTAGTTGAAGTGTCATACTTGCAAGATCAATTACCAGACTAGCACTCACTTTAAAGCAGGTTGTTGCTAGAAAAGAAAAAAAAAAAAGGAAAAAAGAAAAAAGACATAAAAAAAAAACAATCAAATATTCTGGTAAAATAAACGACTTAAGCGCTTTTTTCACGCTAAAATTACCGCTGACATTTAAATAAATTTCAAAATTTTAGATCGACGATGTACTTCTTCATTGAGCCGCTGTTATAAACATTAATGTGCTCGAACTGATTATTAATGAATAAATGTCACAATTTACAGTCATCGATACACATCTACAAACATCAAACTCAATAATACTTTGAGAGAAAATGTACTCATAGTTTACATCTAACATTTCAGTTAATACAACATAACATGTATCTTCATGAAATTAAAGTGAGAACTGTGCTGTATGAAATCTAATATTGACTATATCTCACCCACAAAAAGATATTTTTTACGCAAAGGGCACTTACTAATGCATCAAAAGATTAAGTCGAATCGTACAGTTTTGGAAAACATTTTAACATAAAAGCCCAAGATTCCCATCTACTTTGTAAACTGGTGATGAATGATATTTGGTAATAGACTTATCTAGAAGTTGAACTTCAACAAACGTTGTCCCTCAACGCTCGTTATTCTTTGTTCCTATGTTGCGCAAGATTAATGAGCTTTACTGGAAAGCTCGTCAAACAATACCTGATGATAAAAAGAGTAAAACCATTACTTTCCTTTTAGTGGTTTTAGCCACTTCGTTGGATAATTTGAATATTACGGGTACCATGACATCCTATTTCTCCTTGATAGAAGTTTTTGACACTTCTTCAGCTATTGTATCATGGGTACTATCTGCATACTCACTAACCTTGGGTGCATTTATTATTATAGCTGGTAAATTAGCTGATATTTTTGGACCAGAAAACGTCTTCGTAGTTGGTTTATTTTTCATTAGTCTATTCTCATTAATAAGTGCTGTGATTAAAAACTCCATCATTGCATTAATTGTCTTTAGAGCTTTTCAAGGTATTGCTGCCGCTGCGTTAATACCGTCTGCTTTTGCATTCGTTGGATCTGTTTATCAAGGAGAAAATCTTGAAAGGGCACTTTCACTCTTGCTTATTGCTGTCACTTCAAGTATGGGTGTTGGTCTGATTTTAGGTGGTGCTTTTTCTTTAGCTGATAATGGTTATGCATACCTTTACTATTTCACATTTGGTTTATCAATCATTCAAGCTTTTGGTTTATTGTTCCTAGCTCCAGTCGTTCCAAGAACTGAGGAGCATAAAAAATCGAAAGTTTCAAATTTGGATTACATCGGATCCGTTTTCTTAGTTACTGGCTTGTTGTTAGTTATTCTTGGACTAACAGAAGGTGGAGAATCATGGTCTAGACCAAGGGCTTATGTTCCTATCCCAATAGGTGTTCTTGTTGTCATTGGGGTAATATTCTATGAAATGGTATACATACAACGTTACAAAGACAAATATCATGAGTCTAAATCTCAAGATGATGAAGCACAAAATTCTCTTGGGGAAAGTAGAGATTGGAGAGTGGATTTGGAGTTACTTTTCCCTAAAGAGGTCTTAAAAATTCCAAATTTCATCCCGTTTTTATGTGGTGTTGGTTTGAGTTATATATGTTACATTGCAATCTTGGCCGTTTTGGTTCAGTACTATATGTTCATTGAATTACAATCACCAGTTATGACAGGTGTGAAAGTACTACCATCATGTGCAGGTCTGACGCTTGGTGCATTACTGTATAATGACAAGCTAGCTCACAAAATTGGAATTAGATATCTTTTGATCTTATCACCTTTACTACAATTGGTAACTGCTGTATGGATATCAAGAATGAATTTCCAAATAGAGCATAGCTATTGGAAATATGAGTTTATAAGCCAGTTCATTTTTGGTTATGGTACAAACCTTTACTTTCAAATCTATCTAAATGCCGTCTTGGGTGGAACTCCCTTGCATCTTCAAGGTGTCGTTATGGGGATATTTCAAACAACAGGTCAAATTGGTATCTGTTTGGGAAATTCTATCATCACCACTATCCTCGGTGCTTTGGAAGTCTCTCATGATATCGAAGTAAGGGTCGCAATGACAGACAAATTTGAAAATTGTTTCTATATGGTGTTTGCCGCAGCTGGTTTGATGACTGTGATAATGGCCTTTGTTAAAGTGAAGAAACCAGTTCTACCATCGGCTACCTTATCACTTCAGCCATCTCTAGAGTCAAAGACCTCCAAAGAGGAACCACAATCTCAACTTGCTTAGAGGATTGCTACTGGAGTAAGTAGCGCTTGAAATGTTTTAAATTCAATATACACCGTTTAATGTCCAGCAACATTCTGTAAGTCAACTTGTAAAGCCCTTTCCAGTCAGCCAATTTCAAGAAAATCAAACCTATGAAATAGATCGACTTGAAAGTTGACGACGATTCAAATCACTTTTGCATCCCAAAACAATCTGTTTCCATTTGAATGGATAAAAATCGTAATAACGTCTCTTTTGATACCCATTCATAATTGGCAGATTTTTCAATAGAAAAAGGATGATTGAAATCAGATAATTATGAAAAAACCCCGAACAAATAATGCCCTTGCCCTAGACACAAAATGTCAAATAATTGCTACTCAATAGTAGTTGATTGAAGGTGTCAATTTGCGATACAATCAGTGCTAGTACGTTCTAAAGAACAACTTAAATGTCAAACAATAACCCCAATCTGCCGAAGAAGCCAGTGGTCAATGGCGGAAATGAGAACAATGGCCAAAAGGGCAGCGGTAATTTGCGAAGCAGCAGTAGCAGGGACAGATCTCCATTACCATCAGCTAAACCAGCAGCAGCAGCAACATCATCATCTTCTTCTTCAGCGAAGATGATTAAGCTGGTGTCTGTAAGGCTCAAAGAGGCTGCTTTGGATTCTCCAAGTTTCAGGGCTAGTTTCAATTACTACAACTCACAAGTGGACCATACGGAACAGTGGATTGAAGGCTTAGTCAAATTTACCAAGAAATATCCACAACAGTTTGATGATTTTAAAGAGTTTAACAACGTTTTGTTAAGTCAACTCATACCTGATTTCCTCAAGAATGGCTTGGTTGATCAAGAAAATACAACATCCGTCTTAGACACTACCAAAACAAATTTGAATAGCTTGTGGGGTTCAAGTTTGAAAGATTTAAATTTGAAAGACAATGAGGTAATTGATCTACTCACGACTTTGTCAAAAGTTCATATAAAACATTACAAAGAGATTAAAAAAACTTTTGAATTTATGCAATCGAAATACGACGGTATGCTCTCCAAATATAGCTCACAGGCCAAAACGAAAGATCCATCTGCAATAAGAGAAGATGCCTTTCAGTTGTTTGAGGTTAGAATCTCTTACCTTTCTGCCTCATTGGACCTTTGTGTAGAAGTTGCAAGATTTCACCAAGTCTTAGATTCTACACTTTTACAACTAGCTGAGACTATTTTCAAAGGAAAAAACACTTATGATGACGTATATTTTTCAAAGGTTAGAGCTTGGTCTCAAGCTGTTTCCAAATCAGTGAATATCTTACTAGAAGATATGAATCGTTCAAAAGCCCAAATTGAACAAGCCACCGTCACACAATTCGAACCTTCGAGAGAACTAAGACATCACAATACCGCTTTAATCAATCCGGCAACGTTAACGCAGTATGATCCTAAAATTGATGGGGATACTGAGGATCAATCATTTGAAAAACACGGGTGGCTATTCATGAAAAGTACAGTTGGTAAACCGGCAAGACAAATCTGGGTAAAAAGGTGGGTATTTGTGAAATGCGGTATATTTGGACTATTTTCATTAGCACCATCAAAACATTTTGTTCAAGAAACTGATAAAATTGGTGTTTTACTATGTAACATACGTTATGCGCCAGATGAAGACAGACGGTTCTGTTTTGAAATCAAAACCATTGAATCTACTATCGTTTTCCAAGCTGAAACATTGAAAGAGTTAAGATCATGGTTAAGAGTCTTTTCGAAGGAAAAAGAAAGAGCTATTGAAAATGATAGTGAGATTGGGAAATACGCATTTGGGCGCTACCCTCCATTACTTTATGAGTTTGCATCCACGTCTTTGACATCTGTCGATGTTGAACTAACGAGCTCTAGAGTTGAAAACTCAAATCAAGATGATACTAGTACAACTGTTATATCGTCTCATCTTTCACATCTGGTTGATGGTACCTCCAACAGTGGCTCCTCTCATTCAAATGCTCTGGGGGATACAGATTTAAGCACACCGATCACCACAGCACTCTCTAAACTTTCAATACTTTCGCACGAGTTTCTTGCTCCATCTGTTGTTCCAACTGCTGTAACAGCAAATGTGTGGGGTAGTGTCAATTGGGGACTCTATTATATGTCCGACGCTGCTGAAAGCTTTAACGGACTGGAGTTGAAAGGTCAAAAGCAAGAGAATAATCTTTCAGGTTTAATAACCAAAGGGTTATATCCCTCTTTTTATCCAACTCACTTGAAAGATCGTGACGTCCAACTGAAGACGTTATTTGAGCCATCCATTGAAAAGGATGAGTTTGTCGTTGTTTACTTTACATGTCTCTGGTCCTTGAATCATGAACAGGAACTCTCGGGCCGCTGTTACGTGACTTCAAAGAACGCTTACTTTTATTTGAATAGTGCTGGTTTTGTGTCTTTGATTAAAAAACCATTGTACGATATCGTTGCTGTTGATGTAACCTCAGAAAAAGATTGGGATACCTTAAAGGTTTATGACATTGAAGGGTTAAATATGAAAGGTAGGGTCTTCCTAGAAGATGGTAAACTAATCAAAAAACGTTTAGATATATTGATCAACAATAACGCAAAGGAGAATCCAAGTTCTGATGGCGAAATCATTCGTCAAGTAGAATCAATCCCATCAGAAGATACAATCACAGAACAGTTTCATTCGAAGCATACACCAGTTCAACCAAAGGTTCATCATAGAAATGAGTTAAATTCAGTTCAGCCTTTCAATGGGATCAAATTTCATGACAAGAGTATGAAGACAAACTACAAAGATACATTCAAGTATTCGGCAGTAAAAAGTTTTAATGTTCCGGCAAAGGCTTTATTCCATATCATGTTTGGTGATCATTCAAATGTAATTCGTGATACAATCTCTTTTGCAGATGTTGATGAATTCAAATTTACGTCTTGGTACCAAGTGGGACACCGTCTTGTTCGATTTTCTGATTTCAAAGTTGACATTACCAGGACGCTCATAAATTTCCAGGGTTCAGAGGGAAATATTGATGTCAGCATGACTCATACGGTGGAGGAAATGATAGAAAACAGGTACTATAGAGTTGATGAGCTTAGAAGCCCCTTCAAGTTTTTCGGGGGTGATGTTTTCAAGATCAGCAAGAAACTAATTATCATCGAACAAGACGCAAAAAGCTCAAAGCTGTTGGTTTACCTCAATGTGGAATTTCAAGAGACGCATTACCACTGGCTAAATCGTATCTATGAAAGAAGCGTGCTGTCTAATCAAAAAGATGATTTAGAATCTGTATTCAAAACTCTTACCTCAATTTCTGAAAATTTGGGTAATCATGGAAAGATCATTAAAGCCATACGGACATACGGTAATTTGAGTAAAACTGACGAACCTCTCCCAAAAAGGGAGGATCGTGTCTTCACGTTCAGTTTCAGAATCATGCTCAAGTACTATACGAAACTGATTTTATTTATGTTTGCCAGAATTATTTTTAGGTTTATCAAATTAGTATGTTTGGGTGCTTCTGCATTCGTACAAAGTCTTTCAGTGAATAGAGTACTCTTGGTTGCTTTACTTTTATCTGTGTTTTTCAATGTCTTTTTGGTGGGAAGATCTACGTATTCTTTCTGGAAGGTAGCCAGGACCGAAAATCTGCTCAAAAGTTTCAGAAAAAGTATTGAATTTAATAAAATTGAACGCTCTTTGAGTTTAGACGAAGTCGAGTTATTATCGGCTTATGACTTCAATTCCTCCTCCACTTGTTTTGAAAAATTTCTATCATCAGTGACAGATGATCCAACTGGAGTCGTTGTAGACTCAAGGTTTAGAGAATCAAGACATCGTATTGCAGTTAAAAGAAATGAGTTGTTGGTGGAGCTAAAAATTTTAGAGAAAGTTGAAAAGGAATTGGTTGCGGGTAAATATAAGAACTTTTTACTATCAGAGTTGAATCTTTGTAAGATTGCTCTTGATGATGTTAAGGTTGAAGAACCTCTATTACAAGAATATTGCACTGCATGCACTGATGAATTCCAAAAACTGTCTATGAATTTAATATGATGTTTATAGTACAAATAAAAGTATATTCATGAGTTTTTTTGATTTTAAGTTTTGTAATACTAGAGTCCTCTCTTAGCTAAATTATCCGCTATGTCTAAGTATAATGCCACTGAGTCAATTTTATCTTGACCCGACTGTGGTGAAACTGAACTTATCAATCTCTTGAAGGCATTTGTCCAATTGATTAGATCAAGATGATCCACATTCTTCAAAGTTCCTAAGTATGTCCCCCATTTAGCTGATTCGACGCTCACCATTCCGTCATTTGCACCACCGTTGGTATTGATGACATTCCAACTTCCATAAAAAACGTTATACCACTTAGGCTCAAAGCATGCACCATAACTGAAGTATAACACGTTTGGATCATTCTTTACTTTCTTATTGAAGTCTTCAAGATATGTGGTCGTCAACTGATATATGCTTGGTGGCAAGGTAACCTCTGTAGGGAATTCCTTAGCCAGATTAACCATGTAATCAGCCATTTCTGATCCCCTATGAGGAGTAGTCACTGTAGTTAGGCTAACCACTTCGTAGTTTTGCTTTTCTAACTGTGAGACCAAATACCTACAATCCAGTCCACCCATCGAATGTGCAATCAAGTTGACTTTCAGTTTCTCATCCTTTTGTTTGAACGTTGACTTATCATCATTCTCATCGTTGTAAACTTCTTCCTTAGACCGTTTCCTTATTCTATCGACATGTGATGTAATGTAATGGTTTAAAACATTAGCTCTATCTTCAATACTTCCGAATCCCGGGACTTTAGCAACCAAGACTGTCGAACCTTTTGCCTCTAATGCCTCTTTTATACCAAACCAGTATTCCAAAGAGACACCACCTTTGTCCTCTATCAAGTATTTTTCTTGTTTACCCTTACCAGTTAACAGTCCTGTTAAGAGACTGAAGGAAGGTATCAATAGTAATTTGTCGAAGCCAGAAAGACCATGACAAAGTATTACCGGATATTTGGGTGCTTGATATTTTTCTTTGAGTTCTAAACTACTAATGAACAAGTTCTCATTGCCTTCGGTAGGCTTCAAGACCGGTTTTTTCTTCTTTTCTTCATCAATCTTAGACCAAGTAAAAGAACTTTTGAAAGCGTTGAAAGCTTTTCCTAGTGTAGACTCATCTGTAGAGTTCTTGTCTGATTCTGAAAAGATGACGTTATTCGTTACAGTTGAGGTCACAACACCTGTCGTTAGAAAAGCCGAACCGTATTTTAAGTACTTCAGGCGACTCATCACTGTGTATGAGCTTCTATTAGGGTATAAAAGCTGTTGACGTACGATTTAGAGCGCTAAAATCTGTTTGGATGTTAATGACAGTTTTAAATACAAAGTGATAAAATTTCAGATGTCGTGTGTCGGCTCTGTTCGAAAATAAGACCAAGAAGAGCCGGTTCGGGACGCATACTTACTTACGAATAATAAATTTTGACACAATTTTCATTCTTAAATGCACTATTACCAAATAAAAACATCTTGTTGATGGAAATTTACTAGATCTGATTTATGTATTTATTAATCGAGTGATTATTTGCGACGCTGGTGATCATGTGAAGGGTATCTTCTTCTGTTGTTTTCCTCATCACGTCGATTGTACTGGTGGTTGAAAGTAGAAGTACCATGTTGTGAAGGTCTTGAGTATCTGTTATCTCTATCTCTGTCGTATTCTCTATCCTTATAGTAGTCCCTGTTCCTATAAGAATCTCTGTTCGCTCTTGAGTGATGGTCTCGAAACTCGTTCCTCTCATGTGAAGAGCTATGGTGACTACCATCATTTCTGTAACTTGAAGATCTAGAATTTATACCTCTTTCGTATTTGTTGGTGTCCTTTGCTCGACTTTGAAAGGGACTCTTCTTGTTATTAGCGCTAGATCTCCAAGCATTGGCCAATTTGGAAACGCTTTGACTAAAGTCAACATGAATCCTCTTATCATCGATTAGCACACCATCCATTTGGAAATAAGCTTTCTCACAACTACTCTTAGTCTCAAATTCTATGAATGCATATTGCAAAGAATCACCAGTATCACGATCACGTATTACTTCAAGAGACAAGATTTTGCCAAATCTGGAAAAGATGATTTCCAAGTCATCGTCCCTTGTTATTGGATTCAACTTACATACAAATAACACATTCTCCATTGGTTTAACCTCAGCTGAAGGTAGATCTCCAATTATTTCTAGAGTTAATGCTTTGGCTTCAATTTCTTTCTGCTGTTGTAGCTTTGATTGTTCTTTGCTTATCTCTTCACTTTCTTCCTGATAATCAACTTGATCGATATCAACCAACCGAACCGTGCTTAGTTGCTCTGTTGTTGGCTCAGGGGTAATTGTAGGTATCACCAGGCCTTTAATATCGTCAAATGGATCTTCCAAAACATAAGTGCGATGTATTCTTATGTCTTGTAATGGTCTTCCATCATCATCTACTATTGCCCTGTTGAATTTCTCCAAAACATCCAATCCTTCAGTTATTTGACCAAAAACAACGTTATTGCCCAATGTACTTCTTCTATCATCAACCTCAGCAAGCGTTATAACAAATAAGGATGATGCATACAGTTCATCGTTATCCAGGCTCCGTTGTGCAATGAACGACACTGTTCCTATCTTATTATGACGAAGCCTGTTTTTTTGAACTTTGAATACATTTGTTGTAGATTGACCAGCGAGACTCCAACAACTTTTACCCTCCTGTGAAATGGGATACAATGGATCACCAGTTTCAGCTATGTAATCCTTTTGAATGTTATAGAATGGGGCAAACGTGTAGTATTGTGCTTTACATAGTTTGATGAAATTTAAAGATTCGGTCTTTGCAGTGTCAACAAAAAGGTCAATGACAAGATTTCCTTGATCAATATCAGTTAGTAATTGTATCAGTCAAGAATGGGATGATCTATACTTACCTATAGAAGTTTGTACGAGTACACTCATTGTATTAGTGTCTTCTTGATAGATTCTTAAAGCTATTTATGGGTTGTTCTGTTTGAAATGCTCCATCAAATATCTTTTATTCAAAACATGGCTATCTTTTGAAGGCATCGGTCGGGGCAACATTCTCCCAGACTCTTGCCCATTTTAAAGTCTACAAAAAGGTCAAAAATCATAAATATTCATTTCTATTGGCTATATACAAGACTTATCATTTACCAGACACTTTCTTGACCATTATGTCCTTCAAGAAAGTAAGCTCGTTCACCAAGTTCAACCCAAAAGTTCTCAGGGCAACAATAGGTTCGGATCTGCTCGAGTACAATTTGTGAAGTTTATCGACAACCCCCAATAGTAAGTTGTTTTCTGGGAATCTATTAGCCCAGTATGGTTCCAGCACAAGCGTGTTCCCGATATCTAGACCACGGTTCATCCCTTTCTCCAATGCTTCAACTAATGCTTGAACATCACCTTGTCCCATGTTCAAACCTTGACCGGCTAATGGGTGTGTAGTATGTGCAGCGTCACCAACTAGTGCAACTCTATCGGAGACATAAGTATCAGCATGTGATAATCTCAAGGGAAATCTTGCTCTGGAGTTAGCATCGATGGAAATCACAGGAACAGGGAACTTCTCATCAACTTCGTCTTCGGAAAATTTACTCAACGCTTGTTGCGTTCTCCATTTAACATCATCTATGAGTCCCTCGGTGTCATTATCTTTGATTGCCTTGTAGTAGTATTCCATATCAACGTCTTCCAAGACAAACGCCGCGTTTACCAAAGCCTTGAATAGTTCCTCATCAATCTCAGTCAACAGTTTCGATAGTTCGATAGATTGAGACCAGACTATGGTTGCATGATCGTCTGGAAGCGGTAAAAGGGCAATTGGGCCATTTGGTAAAAATCTTTGCCATCCAATTGAGTTGAATGGAGTGTACTCTAGCTTTAAAGTTGCAACAACACCAAACCTGTTATAAAACCAACCTCTTGATTCAATCTCTGAAAATTTACGAACTGGAGAGTTAAACCCATCGGCTCCAACTAGCAACCTCGTCTTTATAGAGTCGCCATTTGACAAGTGCACAACTGGCCAGCTGTCAGTTTCATTTTTAGTTATTTCAGTAACTCGTGTATTGTCTATTATATCTAGACCAAATTCTGAAGATTCAGACTGGGATTCTAATTCTTTAATTCTTTGGTATAATGACGATTGTAAATTGACATTCTCACACATTGTAGCCAGTTCATTAGCATCAAAGTTTAATCTAGCATCACTTAAACCCTCTGTGACCACTATTGAATCATACGGTTGAATTCTTTCTTGATTAATGAACTTCCAGCTACCAATTTGTTGAAGATACTCTATAGATTGTGGAGTCAAACTACTTATTCTATTGGTGAAATTCTCTGGGGTTTCTTCATGGAATGTCTTTGTAGGTTCTAAGTTGAACCCTTCCACTAGTGTGATCTTCAAATCTCTTGCTATTGTTGAATTTTTCAAAGCAGTGGTTAATGTCAACCCAGCTGGACCACCACCGACAATTAGTACATCGACCACCTTGGGAATTTTTGGGATTCCTTCAGCAACAGTCGCCAATGTTCTCTTGAATAGTAAAGACATTACAATGGGTTGGGAAAACTTGCTATAGCTTAATAAGGCTTCTCAATTAACACTTCTCATGGATGATTCAACCTCAAAATTCAACCAACTTTATCAATTTTTGCTACGGGTCAAATCTATGACACCGCCAGTGCTTCAAATTCGTTTATTAAGTAATTTTTCATTGGTATACATTTCAATGAGCTATGTTGATAATAGATAATCCATTTCTACCAATGAACGAATAGTGAATAGACACATTACAACTTAAATACACTGTATCAATTTGGAAGCTCAAACTTCATAGTTAGCTCTGCCTTTGTCTTTTCACAATCTCCCAAACTGTCATTATTCCATATCAAGTCGGTCATCATCCCGGCCGTAAAGCCCTACATAACCAAGAGATTTATCAACACAATGAGTAATACCGATACAGTGCTGATAAACAGGCTACATGTCCAAGCGATAAGTGGTAAGGACTACTGGAATAGGCCTACAATGCAACCACTAGAAGTATCGGTGGAGTTGAGGACGGATTTCAAAGCCTCAAGTGAATCCGATGACTTGAAGCATTCTTTAAACTATGCTGTTATATCGAGAAACATAACAGAGTTCTTTGAGAGAAATAGAAGTCGTAATTTCAAATCATTCGAAAATATCGCCAGCGCTGTGTCAGATGTGGTATTGGATGAGAAGAAAGGAGGTGGTATAAATGCTAAGGTTGTCGTTTCTGGTTCAAAGACGGAGATTAGAGCAAATAAAATCGATGTAATAGTTAACAGAATAAAGAAAGCTGGTGTAGTTGGGAAGGTTGAAGGTTTACACGATACCATAGTTGTATCAGATTTGAAGATTCCCACTTTGATTGGCGTTTTCACTTTTGAAAGATTACAAAAACAGTTTGTTACATTTGATCTGACTGTGGAGTATAACAAATCCATTGATATTTATAAGATCATTGATGACATTTCTATCTATGTGGAAAACTCAAACTTTAAAACGGTGGAGGCCCTAGTTGAAGCAGTTGCTCAAATTACCACTCAATATGATATTTTGTCTGCTACTGTCAAAGTGGAGAAACCAAATGCCATAACGTTTGCTGATGGTGTTGGTGTTCGAGTCACAAGAACCTCAGTTGATTTCCTAAACTTACCAAAGATTGACATTAGCTCGATATCAAAATCTCAAGAGTTTCAAGAGTCTTTTAATCTACCAAGTAACTCTCAAGTACAACTCGAGAACTCTCAGCATACTGTTTATATTGCATTTGGTTCAAATATCGGCAATCAAATAGAGAACATTCAAAGCTCGATTGACCAATTGAACTTGTTGCAGTCTACAAAAGTCCTTGCCACATCATCCCTTTATGAGTCTGAGCCAATGTATCATCTCGATCAGCCCAAGTTCATGAATGGTGCATTGAAAATGACCACTAATTTATCCCCACAAGCTCTTTTGAAAGAGCTGAAAAGAATAGAGTATGTCACTTTGGGAAGAAAGAAGATTATTGATAATGGTCCAAGATCTATCGATCTTGACATCTTACTGTACGATGATCTTGTTCTGAATGAGCCAGATCTAATAATTCCTCATATTAGAATGATTGAGAGAACATTTGTATTACAACCACTTTGTGAGTTGATATCACCTGAAGACATACACCCTGTTACTGCAGAACCTTATCATAACCATTTGAGGCAACTTCTCAATTCATCTGTCGATATCTCCAAGCAAAAGTCAAACTTGCTACAAACACACGTCCCATTATATAACAAGTATTATAAATTTGACAGACAAAGAAGTTTAACGTTTGATCTACAACACCATACTCATAAGACTCAACTGATGGGGATATTGAACACTACTCCTGACTCATTCAGTGATGGTGGGAAGAATGCTTCAGTTGATATTGCCATTGAAAACGCAGTCAAACTAGTGAATGAAGGTGCTGATATCATCGATATAGGTGGTGTTTCAACTAGGCCAGGTTCAATAGCTCCAAATGAGGAAGAAGAATGGAACCGTGTTGTTCCTATAGTCAAGGCTATTCGTGGACACTCTGATGAAAGAGTCAAAAATGTTATTATTAGTGTTGATACATACAGAGCCAATATTGCATTAGAATCAATTAAAGCAGGGGCTGATATAATCAATGATATAAGTGGTGGTTTGTATGATGAGAAGATGTTTGAAGTTGTTGCTAATACTGGAGTGGCATACGTTTTGAATCACACTAGGGGAACTCCAGAGACCATGTCTCAGTTAAATCAGTACACTTCCAATGAGGATATAAATCTGACTGAATATGCTACTGTTTCACCAGATTTGAGAGAAGACGATGAGGTTCTGTTGAAAGCAATTGCAAGAGAGTTGTGTATTCAATATGAAAAGGCAGTTGCAACAGGTGTTAAAAGATGGCAGATAATAACTGATCCAGGAATTGGATTTGCCAAAGATTTGAAACAAAACTTAGCTACAATTAGAGGAACTCCATTAATCAAAAGCTACTCGAACTATAACGAAGATACAAAGGTTTTCAACTCATTGAATGGTCTACCTATTCTATTGGGTCCTTCAAGAAAAAAATTCATAGGAACATTGACTAATGAACGAGTTCCATCTGAGAGGATCTTAACTACGGGAGCTGTTATCATGTCTTGTGTTGGTTACCAATCAGATATAGTTAGGGTCCATGACGTTAATGAGGTGAAGAAGGTCTTGTTGATAGGTGACGCACTGTATAGAGATATTCTATAGATTCAAATATTATAACCAAATACAACGGAATTAATGTATATGAATACTAATTTATAGAACTGCAAAAATAATATTATTTAAGATGAAACAAATAACTAAGAGAGTATGAGAAGAAAAAAAAAGGGTCGTAAAATAACATGACAAATCCCCACTATATATATGTATATATCAATATTGATAGAACATCATCAACAATCACATCCACCTAACTGAGTCCATCAAAGAACTTTTTTTTTTGAAACGTTGCTTAAGCTTCGGTCTCTTTACCACAGTCACGGGAGATATGGCCAGTAGCACCACAAGAGTAACAGGTCTTCTCTGGGGCAGTAGCAGCACCACCAGCACTTGAAGAACAATCTTTGGAGATATGACCAGTCTTACCACAGGCGTAACATTTCACAACACCAGCTTGACAATCACGGGCGAAATGGTTTGGACCACCACATTTGTAACAAGTGGTAGCTTTGTTATTGCTGTTTGATCCACTATGAGGTCTTGGACCATTGTTGAAATTTCTTTGAGGTCTTGGAGCAGAGTTTGTTTGTGGTTCTGTACAGTTTCTTGAGATGTGACCAAATTGGGAACAGTTGTAACAACGAGCACCTTGGGCTTGTTCTGTACAGTCAGATTGGACATGGCCAACACCACCACAGTTGAAACATTGTTTTTGAGTATTTTGACGTGGTTCTGGACATTCGGTAGATTCATGACCTGGTGTACGACAGTTGTAACATAGACGTTCTTGTTGAGTGCACACTTCAGCAAAGTGACCAACTTCACCACATTTGTAACAGGTTCTTGGGAAAACGGCAGCCATTTTGTTGATATATATATATATTGGATAAAGGTTACTACACTAAATAGATATAGCAAAAACAGAGATACAAACGTGTTATCATGGGTTAACTTAAAAAAAAAAACTTTTTTTCCAAATATTTTTTTTTTTGGCTTCTTTATTAACAAAATTTACAACTCCGAGAGGGATTTTATTTACCCTGCGCGATGAGATCAATTTTGAATCTAAAATGACAAAAGTTCATTCAAAAAGGCAAATTTCAGAGTTTTCAGAGTGAAGATTTGTCCATTTTCAAGCCTCAACAAACAACAAGCAAGTATGAAATGGACATTGGATCTCATTTTTGAGTCTGGCTAATTTTTATTCTCCTCATTTAGCTCCATATTTTGAAGATTTCAGAGCTTATTGTCAAAATTTGGCATTAATCAAAAGTTCATCGTAAGCATAAGATTATGTAATCTATTATAAATCTCTTTTGGTTTCTTTTTCATTTTTGGTGCCTGTCCGAACCGAGATTTTTTTTTTACAAAATCATCATCACTTAAACGATAGAATGGTTCATTTTGGTTAGGAGCTCTCTACAAGTTGATGGATATGAGTATGTGCTAGTGCATTTTGTCCATATACTTCTAGCAATGCTGAAAATTTTTTAGTACAATGGAATCTCATCGGTGATATACTTCCCATAGTCTAATGTATCATTCAAGATTTTAAAGGCTTCATCATCAGATGTTTCTAAATCTTGTGCTGCGAATCGTAACGCAACTTCACAAGACAAGACGTACAGGACAAAGGAGTCTACTGACCAAAATTGGATTGTCTTGTTGGTCAAGGAAGCCTTGTGGATCTCCTTTTGAAACTTGGTCTTGATCAGAGAAGCTATATAAGACTGTCTCTTCATACCATAAAATCCTATTGTGAAATGCTGCATCGGTAGTCTTAAAAACTCACTATGAGATAACGTGGATGATTTAGATTTCGAACAAACATTCTTAGCATTTGCATAGTATAACGATGCTATTTTCCCTGTTAGTATATTAGGAATACAATGCCAATGATGTTTAATCTTTTGTTGGATTTCAGCCTCATTTAAAGATCCAGGAAATCTCTTTTCACCATATTTCTCCTGTACAATTTTTTTCTGTTTGCTCTTATTCTTTGATTCATCAAGTTGTTCGAAATTGTTCTTAAATCCAGTATCAATATCTGCATCAAGATCAATTGTGTCATATTTCCCATCAACATTCCCGTCGTTAGGTCTCCAGGGTGTTGAACGATTCACCCTCTCCAAGAATGAATCGTTTGAATCTTCACCTTTCACCGTCATCTTCTTAGATTTTTCCGCTAGTTTTCTACTGGCAGCTAATGATTCCCATTCCCTTTCGGTGAAATCCTTCTTTCTAGCAACGTTTCTCTCTTGAGATAACTTATCATTGACATTGTCGTCTTCCTCTATACCTTTCACGTTCTTGACTTTTTTATGTGAACTATTTTTCCCCTTTTTCGATGATACCACAACTGAATTACCGTTTAAAACATCTGATATATTCACCTTTGTACTTCTCGGTATACTCTTATTACTCACTTCGCCCTTTTTTCCATTGTAGGTTTCTGTAGCCTTGGGTATTTCAATTGTACCACCCACTTTGATACTCTTCAGAGAGTCAGCAAATGGATTGCTTTCTAAAGAACTCATCAACTCTTTGTATTTCCTAGTTGCATCATCTTCATCGTCATCTGATTCTGATTTGGGTACATTCTTGGTATGTGTCGGTAATGAAGCATTCTTGGAGTTCTCATAGTACAAGTCAATGTCCCTTTTGCCTTTAGTTTTCTTGAGACTATCAGACTTCCTCGTTAACCTTTGAGAACCAGATGGTGGGCATTTTGAAATGGCTTTAGTACTTTTTTTCCTATGAAGCATCACGGGGATTGGACCTTCATCCTCATCGTCTTTGAACAGATCATTTATATCTCTCTTTTGTACTAGCCTATTCTTTCCAAAGAAGGAACTTTGCTCTTGATTTAATTCAGACTCGACTTTATCATTATGCTCATCGGTTTGATGGGAAGAAGTATGAAAGACTTTCTTCGTTCTGGGTCTATGGGATGAATCGGCTTTACTACCAATTGCTCCTTGATTGTCATCTGAAATATCACTCTCTGAACTGTCTGTGGTTTGAACTATTTTACCTGATGAGGAGTCACTCTTTCTCCTGTTTGAAGACTTCAACTCCTTTTGCAAACTAGGAAATAAAGGCGCCTGGTTCAACTGACTCGCTTTAGAGTAAGCAGGAAGGTTCAAATTAGGTCGATGTGTTGACATGGTTTCTGCGAATAGTAATCCAAATTCACGCTAGTTTCATTGAAAGTTCAACCTATTAACGAGTGAATTGATCAAATGAATAGCCAACTAAAGTAACCAATAAACACCGATTAAAATCAGGCTTTTCAAGTTTTATATGCCAAATTGATCAGAATAAAACAATGGAAAATCAAAAACAGACCAAGCAAAGCTTTCCACAACGAGCAGTACTTTTTCACACTTTTCTCTCTTCAATCTCCAGCTGAACACTCGTGTGTTTGCTGAGCATTTAGGCACTTTTGGGTATAAACATTTGAGTTGGTTTTTTCGTGTTTCTGAGCTTTTTTCCAAGGAAAATCAAATATTGAAATATTCCACAACTTAAACTAAAACAATACAACTTATCAACACACTCATCAAAACCATCAGTGGGATATATCAAATAATGGTATTGGACAAGTACTTTGTTGATTTGAAAACGGTTCAATTACCAGACACATCTTCGAGGGTTGATAGAGTTCGATATGCACCCGAAGTGATCACAGTTGAATGGAATTCACCAGCAAATAGAATAGCAGCATCTAAAACCGATGCAAGTTTAAGGATTTGGAAACTTCAACAGGGAGAGCCAACTTCTCAACTCCCGGTTGTAATAGACAAGCCACATGACAGATCTGTCGAATCGATATCTTGGAAACCTGATAGTGACATTGTTCTGGCCACTGTTGGTAACGATAAGTACGTCAAGATATGGAACGTTATTAGAGGTCAACTAACTAAAGAAATTGATACCGAAGAGGAGAAGAACTTTATTGTCAAGTTCTCAGGTGATTCTAAATACATTGCAGCAGTGAGTAAACATAATGGTATCACTATCATTGATGCTTTGACAAATAACATAGTTACCAAGCTTAAATTGGATATTGATGTGTACTCGTTGGCTTGGAACCACACTTGTTCATTTCTATTCATTGGATTAGCCAATGGTTCAATTCAAACTTATAAATTCGTGGATTCTGCCAAATTAACACTTGTTCATACCTTGGTGGGACATAGATCGTCAATTAAAAGTCTGAGGTTTGAACCAAGGGCAAGATATTTGGTTGCGGGAAGTAATGAAGGTGTTATTAGTATTTGGAATTTGGATGACTTCACATTACATAAGGTCATTGGAGATGTTGATCAGCCAGTTAGTTCAGTCGATGTGTCAAGAGATGGTACCTATATTTCGGCAACTTTTGAAGACGGTGAATTCCTAAGAATCTATGATCTTGCTACAAAGAAAACCTTCTTTGAAATACCGAAATGTAAATCAGGTTCTCAAACTTTCCCAGTATTCCAATTCAGTCCTATAAAGACATCATACGTTTACTCTACTCCTGATGGTAATCTGTTTGTCTCTTTTAGGCATCAAGGTTCAAAGGCATTAGGTCGTTGAGATTTTTGATCCCGAAAAATATTCTATGTATAAAGGTTATTTCATATGTACATTGTGTGAGATTGCATGCTCAATTCTTAACAAACAGGAATTCAGTAGCATCAAAGTATTCTGGTGATACTAAATCTTTGATTTCCTCTCTTGTTACCCAAGCGAATTCAGAATCCTTTGGTGTGAAAGCACCTGATAATATTCTTGATTTGATGATATACTCTCTTAACAACCCATCTTTCTTGGTGGCACTGTCTATTATCTTACCGTTTTCATACTTCAATACGCCTGCTGGAGAACGTGCAACAGTCCATGTATTTATCGATTTACCACCCAATTTTCTCAATCCACTTTCTGCTACTCCATGTAATGATGGGTCTTCAGCTGTAATGTCGAACGATGGTAATTTCCATCCAAATTTAGAATCTTTGATTAATAGATATAACGTTCTTGATAGTTTACGCTCCAAGCTTTTCGTATCATTCAACTTATCAGCTTCTGTTATTCTAGAGTTTGGTATAACCGGTTTAGCAATATCAGACATTGTTGATTCTTCATATTCATCTTTTGGAATTATAACTTCTTGTTTAGATCTTCTTTCTCTGTTATGAACCACATCTGGAACACCTTTTTCATAAAAAACCCCAGGTTGTTTAGAAACAGGTCCATTTTGAGCTTGAACGAATTTACGCTCTGACAAACTACCCTTTTTAAAATAATAGTATTGTGGGAATGTCCACATTAAACGACGTTCAAGTTCTTCTTGATAGTTATAGTATACTTTTTCGAAATGTGTAAGATCTGGAGTGACAATTGGTTGACGTGTGAGCAGCAATGCAGCTTTGATGGACTCTAGAGGTACGGATGATGTGGTTGACGTCGATTCTGATGAAGATGATGCTGATGCTGATAGCTTCGTACTAGTTGTCGAAAGACATCTCTTGAACGCTGGACTTTGTGTTAGGATCATACTCAATGATAAAAAAAATTAAATGTAGCATTTAGATACGTACCTGTAAGACTTCTAGACATGGTTGGTGTATCCAAATATCAAAATAGAAACAAATAAGACTATTATTCCATACAATTAACAAAACTACAGGCTTTTAACTGATCTTTAATTTTTCACTTTTCGATGTTTTTGATGCGAAAATAAAGAAAATTTTGACCTAGAGATTCCGGGTTAGTTATTGATTCCAAAAGCAGAAGTGGTTATGAACCAAAAGACGACGAGCTTTAAATGATCACGTGTGAATCTCGGAAATCGATTTAGCTCGAATCTTTTTGTGTGTGTTTTTTTTTTTTCTTTGCATTTTCGTCTTTGGCAGGGGCAAACTGCAAAATGTATAAAACCTGAGAGTTTTCCACTTTTTTTCTCTTGTTATTTCCTCAACTATTTCTTCAAGTGTTTCAATAACAACAAAGTGCTTGAGATTTTACATATCAAATACAAGACCAACCAAATTCAACTCTTTTCTTTTTGTTTATTATTGTACTGCATCATCCGGGTATCAATTCTGTTAATTAAATTAGACCAAAGAAGTCACACGTAATTCAGAGTAATCAAAGTAAGGAAAACAGGTAGAAGGTAGAAGAAACCAAAGTAACCCAGTAACCAATTTTATAGAAAACCAAAAAAAAAGTAAAATTGTAAGGTATAATAAATTGGTGTTATAGAAAGGAAGTAAAACATAGAAAAAGTGAGAAAATATGTCAGCTATTGATACATTTGTAAACACCTTAAATGAACTGAAAGGTTTAAAATCTGGTATTTCAGGTTCTCGTATCAAAAAATTAACTCAATTGGCTGTTGAAAACGTTACTGATGAATCTGAATTTATTGACAAAGTTGTTGATAATTTAAAAACAACTAAGGATTCTCATAAATTAGGTGCTTTATACGTTATCGATTCTATTGCTAGAGCTTATAAAGATCATGCTACAAAATTAGGCGAAACAATTTCAAGTTCCTCCGAAAAGGGTACGTTTGCCCATGGTTTGTATAAGTTTGGTACTTTAATCAATGAAGCAGTTGAATTAACCGTTAAGGCTTCAACTGAGGAACAAAAGGAAAAAGCAGCAAAATTGTTGGATATTTGGAAGAAGGTTAACGTTTTTGACAAGGAACAAATTGATGCATTGAAGGTTAAAGTGTTTGCTGAGAATGAATCTACAACTCCAAAAGTCTCACCACCTTCTCTATCTGCACAAGCTCCTCTTTCAAGTGATCCAACTGATATCTTGAAGAACTTGGCAGCATTATCAGGTGGTGGTGTAGCTGGTGCTTCAGCTCCTCCTGCACCGGCTCCAGTTTATCAACAACAACAACAGCAACAACCTCAACAACAGTTTGCTGCTTCACAACCGCCATCTGGTGTCCCAAATTTGGCAGCATTGAGTGCTGATCCAGCTGCTCAACAAGCTGCTTTATTCCAAATGCTTCAACAATTACAATCTACTGGCCAACTACCTCCTCTTCCTCAACCGCCTCAATTTCAGCAACAACAACAACAGCAGCAGCAACAACAAAGTCAAGAAGGTTCACGTTCTTCAAGAGGGCTTGAAGCTCTTTCACAAGAAGACGCTTTTAGAAGATTCAAAAGTGGCGGTAGAGATGGAGGTAGAGAAAATTTCAGAGATCGCAATGATGGAGGGTTTTCAAGAAGGGATCGTAATAGATCAAGATCACCAGGAGGTGGAGCAAGAAAAGATGCTCCTCCACCAGGTCATGTCATTGGTGAAAAAAATTTACCAGGGACTCCTCATTACAGACAAAGAAATTGGAGTTTTGAAAGTACTTTACCACATGGCTCCATTAAAGTTTTAAGTCGTACTCTTTTCATTGGTGGTGTTCCTAATTATATGACCGATCAAGAATTGGCATCCATTTTAAGACCATATGCTGAAGTTCAAAGTGTTATTCTTAACAGTGAACGTAAACATGCTTTTGTTAAAGTTTACTCAAGAGCAGAAGCTGAAAATGTTATTGCTAACTTTAACAAAAATGGACAGTATAATTTACGTACGCGTTGGGGTGTTGGTTTCGGTCCTCGTGACTGTTGTGATTACCAACATGGTATTAGTATTGTTCCATTGGCAAGATTGACTGATGCTGATAAACGTTGGGTTACTGCTGCTGAATGGGGTGGTATCGGATTAGAAAATGAACTAACCCCAGGTTTCGTTATGGAGGAGCCTGATATTGAAATTGGTGAGGGTGTTTCATCAAAGGCTATCTCTCAAAAAATGCCAACTGACGGGTCTAGAAATGGTCCAAGATCGACCAAACCTGGTGAACCTGATGATGCTTATACTGATCCATTGAAACAAGCCGCATTACCTTCTTTCATGCAAGGTAATAATCAAAAGGCAAATCCTTTGGCCAACTTATTTGGTGGTCAAACTCAACCTCAAGCTGCTGCTCCTCCACCTCCACCGCAAGCTGCTGCTCCTGCAGGGGATGCTAATGCCCAATTAAGTAATTTAATGGCATTTTTACAACAACAAAAATAAGTCAAATAATAACTTACTGACTTCTCTGTGTATAATTTCTTTTCATACGTTATTGAACTCCAATAAAGTTTATTTTTACAAATAGTAGCTACAAAACAATTGATTGGGCTGACTAAATCTAAAAGTATACTATCTCTTTTATTTACATAAAGTCTAAAGTTTCTTTGACAAATACTCATCATGTAGCTTTTTTTGATTGTCGAAAGCTTTCTGTAGCTTCTTTCTAGCACTTTTAGAAACTTCATTTCCCTCCTTGTCTTTCGTAGGGATACCTTCTTGATCCCATTCAGAAAATTCCACTGTCTTGAACAACTCAGATGGTGGAACTTTTGCTTTCTCTAGTTTTTCCTTCTCTTGTTGATCTTTTAATTTTTGTTGAGCCAGCTTTTTAGCCCTTTTCTCTTCTTCACGCTTTTCTTTCTCTTGTTGAAATTTAACCAACTCTTCCTTCTCAGCTTCGCTCAAGAATTTTATTAATGCTGGCTGACCGTCTGAACGATCGTCTAAAGAAACACTCAAGTTTAGTAGATCATGGTTACGAATTGTATCAGTTGCGGCTAAAAAGTCCGAGTATGGTGCTTTAGCAATGGCTGAGGAACGAACAAAATCCCTAAACCTTGATAAAACTTTAACATAGGGTGATGCAACTTCCTCGATAGACCCATTGGTATTTGATGAAGAAGCATCTTCCCAACCTAGGTTGTCTGCACGCGATGGAAACCCTAGAATATCTAGTATATTGGTGATCCAATAGGTTACTTGTAGGATAGGCTCAATTCTCAATTCACTACCAGATGAAACTATATATGAGTTGGTTTTGGTGACTAGTTCAGCAATGGATCTGATAGCTTGTGGTGTTGAGAGATTGTCAGAGAAAGCAATGTGCACATCATCTTTGGCGCCTTCTAAATCTTGAAATAGCCTTTTTTCAGATTCTCCTAACTTCTTGGATATAATGGTCTTGCCTTCGATACGGTGTTTGTAATCACTGTTTAAAGCTCTGACGTTATTGAAAAATTTGCTCAAGGTGCTTTCAAAGTTTCTAACCTCATTCAACAAGCTTTCTTTGAAATCAAGTTGATTATTCCATTGTGATGATGCGAATGCGAGTCTTAACTGACGCGCAGAGTATGTTTCTAAAGCCTCCTGGATAGTGATGAAATTTTTTAAACTTTTACTCATTTTCTGACCTTCAATATGTAAATGACCAGTATGTAAGAAATAGTTCACCCATTGCTTATTGTCAAAGCAAGCTTCAGATTGAGCCAATTCATTGTCATGATGAGGGAATGCTAGATCGATACCACCGGAATGAATATCCATTTGTTCACCGAGAACATCACTAGCCATGACTGAACACTCGATATGCCATCCTGGACGACCTCTTCCCCAAGGTGATTCCCATTCAGGTTCACCAGGTTTAGAAGCTTTCCATAATGCAAAATCATTTGGTGATTTTTTACCTGAAGGGTTGGCACTTAATGAACCTTCACCTTCAGCGATCAAATCAGCTTGACCTTTATTCCAAGGTTGTAATTTGGCATAGTCATGGTCTTCAGTTTTATCGAATGAGATAGTATCAAAATAAACAGAACCGTCAGAGGTTGCATATGCATAATTGTTTTTGATAATGGTCTCAACAAACTTGATGATTTCTGGAACGTATTCGGAGACTCTAGTGGTGACAGTTGGGGGAAGAACGTTCAAAGCAGCCATGTCTTCGTCAAATTTCTTTTCCCAGTATGATGGCAATGCACGAAAGATTTCAGGATCACTGATTGATGAGCCCTCTTCAATGTCTAATAAAGGAACAACAACATCTTTGACAGCACTTAAAAATTCCTCTCTTGAAAGAGTTGTTTGATTCTCAATAGCTGATAAAGCAGAATTGGCTGATTTGAAGTACATTGGGAATTTAGGGTTTGCTATTTGCTTTGTAGAAACATCGATAGCTTTAACCCAATTTTTAAACTCATCTTTAGAAACAGGTGCTTCACCAAGGTTTTTCTCAACAAATGCCTTCCAGCTAGCTTCAACCTTAGCAATTACTTCTTGTGGAATCTTATCAAAAGTCTCTAATTCCTTTTCAAAGTTCTCAAACAGATAGTTATGACGAGCTCGGATGATGATCTTGTCATCAATATCAGTAACATTTTGTACAAATGTAACGTCATAATGGAAATAGTCCTGTAAAATACGTCTATTAATGTCGGTAGAGACGTAGTTTCTAGCATGTCCCATATGACTTGAGTCATACACAGTCGGACCACAACAGTACCACTTGATTTTCCTGTCAACAATAGGCTTGAACTCCGCCTTTGTTCTTGTCAAAGTGTTATAGAGTTTCAAGACTGGTCTCTCACTGCTGTTCAGCTTAGTTGAAGGCTCGTGCCATTTAGGCTGAGTCACTTTCGGTTTATTCACGGTGGCCATTGTTCTCTTTGCAATATTAAATGAGCCTTTTAAGAACATATAACAGCTTGCCTTACTCGTTATCTTGTAGTTAGAATATCTGTTCCCTTTGACTCATCGTCTGGGTGCTGGCTTTTCGCTTGAGTGTGTGTTTTTTTTTTCTTGCACAGATAACATCAACAGATTCGCGAAGAACATTTTGACTGTAGCATAATGATGCCTTCTTTTCACAAGTATCATAGTGGGAATCATTGGACATGGATTGAGGGTGATAGATTGTAATAGAATTAGGCACAAATGTGAGTGTGGTTAAGCTTTTTCCTTTCTTCTTGTAGGCAGACAACTAACATTTTTTTTGATAAAGGTCTGCTATTTATAAAGTAGGTGATCCACAATGCGCAACAAATTTAACTTAAGAAACAATGGCAAATTCTAACAGTGCTTTTAGCTATCGATATCTGGAGTCAGATCGTTTGATCCCAAGAGAAAGGAAACCATTGAGTTTGGTAGACCTTTAACACTAATAGTGGGTGCGAATGGTGTTGGTAAAACTGTAAGTGATTGATTTTCTCCAATTCGACTTCAGGACTACTAACATCGAGAAATGATAGACGGTGATCGAGTGTTTACGATATGCTACAACTGGTGATCTCCCGCCCAATAGTAAAGGTGGTGCATTTCTTCATGATCCGAACATGCTAGGTGATAAAGATGTGAAAGCAGAAGTGAAACTAGCCTTTAGAAATTTGAATGGCCAATCTATGGTTACTTCCAGAATGATGACAGTGCAAACTAAGAAGACCTCATCCACGTTCAAGACACTTGAAGGTCAATTGGTACTTATAAATGGTGATGAACGGGGTACAGTGAGCACAAAATGTGCTGAGTTAGACTTTCAAGTCCCAAGATACCTAGGGGTTCCACCAGCAATTTTGGACTATGTAATATTTTGTCATCAAGAGGAAAGTCTATGGCCGCTTTCTGAACCGTCTGTTTTAAAGAAAAAGTTTGATGAGATCTTCCAAGCATTAAAGTTCACGAAGGCTGTAGAGAATCTACGATCCATAAGGAAAGATCTAGCAATAGAGGTTAAACTTTTAGAGCAGTCTGTCAAGCATTTAAAGTTAGATAAAGAAAGGGCAGATCGTACAAAGGAGAAGTTGAACACAAATGAGAAGATGATTGACAACTTTCTACGAGAAACTGAAAACATTGAAGCTCAGTTAAAAGTCGTAACGCAAGAAAGTGATGCATTGTTTAAAACCAATCAAGAATTTCAAAAGGTGTTATCTTCATTGGACAGTCTTAGACACTCGCAGAAATCATTAAGTGAACAAATAGCAAGGTTAGAATCTTCCAGTAAGCTCTTGCCAGATTCTGATGACGAGTTGAGCTATAAAATTGCCAATTTCCAGAGGTTATTGGACGAAGCAACAGAGAGTATTGAGTCTGAAAAAGAATCTGTGGAAGAAAAATACGACAATTTGAAAGCAAATAGAGAAAATCTTACTAGGCTAGTTGGAGAAGAGGGGCATCTTCTTGCTGCAAAGGAAGAAGCTAGTAGAAATCATGAAGAGCGTGAGAAAATTCTCCACGATTGCTCTGTGGAATATGGCCTAGAGGACGATCATGATGTAAAAAAGCAGTTGCATACTATTTTGACGGAGCAAGAGAGCCTACTTGATACGTTACAAGACAAGATAGCCTCTGAGCAAACTGAACTTGAATCACAAATCAAGAGAGTATCAGACTCAAAGCTCAAAGAGCTACAACACAAAGAATACTCTATGAAAGATATCACTAATTTAGAGATTGAGAACAAGAGACTTCAAAACAAAATCAACAATTTGAACTTAAACGAGGTAAACGCCGAATATGAAAGATCGGCTCTAGAAGATCTTGAAAGTAAGTTGAGTACATTCAAGGAAAACAAATTCATCGAATCATTAGCTACTGAAATTAAAGCAAAAAATAATGATATTGTCAACTTTGAAAACGAGATTGAACAACTTGGAAGAGAGATATCTCAAATTCATAAACAATCAGACTTTCATGCTAAAGTTTCAGTGCTTCAGGATGAATATAAATTCAAAGATACTGCTTTGACCAAGTTAAAAGAAACAAATCGTGAGACTTTTGAAACTCACAAACTAGACACCACTAACTTATTGGGATCACTGAAATCAAAGTTGTCACAAGTACAAATTGACCTCAAAAAGGAAGAACAATCGTTACAAGTGGGTAAATCCAAGCTTTATGAAGTGGAATCTGGAATCCGCTACAAAAGCTCAACCCTTGAACAACTTGAGGAAACATCGAAGACTGCGCTGAAAAATTTCAACCAAACTCTTGATGGTGAAGTGCCTGAAGAGTATGACGAGATTGTTAGTGCGGCAGAATCAGATTACAAAACCTCTTTGGAAAACTTGAAGATGAGTACAACAACTCTACAGTATAACAAAAGGGCTCTTGAGGTTGCCGAATCTTCAAAATGCTGCTACTTGTGCTCTAGAGAGTTCCAAGAGCTATCGAAACTAGCTTCATTTGTTGAAGAGTTGAGATCTAAGACTACAAGCGGCTATGAAAATCAACTCCAGGCAGATTTAGAAGACTCTAAATCTTATTTGGATAGCGTTAGATCTTTGACCTCTGATGTGAAAGTCATTGTCACTTCAAAGGAGAAGATTTCCAAGCTCACGGAAGACATAAGACTGGAGAGGAAGCAAAAGAAAGAGATCGAGCTATCGCTTGAGAAAATTTCGGACAGTATCTCTCTTCTAAACGATGAACTTGAATCTTTAGAGGGCTTGAAAAATCCAATCGAAGAGATCAGAAGAATCTCTACTGACTTGACTAATATAAAGGTGCAAATAGAGGAGAGATCTAAGGAATTAAGTGACTATGGTTTTAGTCCTAAAAGTCTTGAAGATCTTCAGCGATCTCAGAATGAAAAGTCGGCTGGGTTAAAAGGTCTACGGAAATCCTTGTCATCTTTGTTAGAGGATAAGGATGAGAGACAGCGTGAATTAACAAGACTCGAAGGTAGTATCAAGGATAAAAGACTGAAAATCAGTAACATTGATCTTTCATTAATGGAAAAAGAAAGCTTATCAAATGCCATCACAGAGAATAAAAATAAGATAAAGGACCTTAAAGATACCGTTGCTAAAGCAGAATCTATAGTTTCTACTCTCCAAGATGAGCTTGAATCCTTAACGGAGCAATTGGATATTGTTAAAGCGGAAAATTCAAAGAGGGTAAATGAGCAAAAGAATCAAGTTCAAAGAATTCAAGCAGCTTCTGAGAGAATAAAATTATTGGATGATAAGATTAACAATTTTGCTAAGGTTGGAGCCGATCAATTGCTTGAATGTCAAAATAACATTCATACAACTAAAAAGTTGATTGATGAAGTTGAGTATGAGGTCAATATGTTGAGAAAAAAGATAAGTGCTGAAGAGTTGAGATTGGTCAATACCAGTGAAGAATACAGAAACTTGAAGAATAACCTCGATATCAGGAAATTTCAAAGGCAACTAACAGAAGTTGAGAATGAGATTGGCAGTATCGATATCGAAGACGCCGAAGCCTCTCGTGAGAAATATCAAGAGGAATCGGAAGTCTTACGTGAACGATACTCCTCCTTAAGTGCTTCGCTTGCTGGTAAAATGGGTGAAATTAAGCAGATTGAAGATCAGATCAGATCAACAAGAAAGGAACTTGATCTTGAATTTAAAGACGTTGATAGACACTACAGAGAAGAACTTGCAAAATTCAGGTTCAAGGCCGTCGCTTTGGATGATGCAGACACATATGCTAAGGCTATAGATACTGCAATTTTGAACTTTCACAGTTTAAAGATGAAAGAGGTGAACAAGATTATTGAAGATTTATGGAAAAACACTTATAGCGGTACAGATGTTGATACCATTAAAATTAGAAGTGATCCTGTGTCTGTTAAGACAACCAATCGCTCTTTCAATTATCGTGTTGTAATGGTGAAAAATAGCGTTGAGTTAGATATGAGAGGTAGATGTTCTGCAGGTCAAAAAGTTCTAGCTTCTATAATTATCAGACTAGCACTAGCTGAATGTTTTGGTGTTAACTGTGGTGTTATAGCATTGGATGAACCAACGACTAATTTAGATGCCGATAACATTGACTCTTTGGCTCGATCTTTGAGTAACATCATAGAGATGAGGCAATCGCAAAAGAATTTTCAACTGATTGTTATTACACATGATGAGAAATTTTTGAATGCAATGGGTGCCTCAAAATATACCGATCATTTCTACAGAATTAAGAGAAACGAGACTCAAAAGTCACAAATTGAATGGGTTGGCATAAATAGAGTTTCTGAATGACTTTCTAGGTCATATGATTGCATCAATCCAGCTATTGTAGAGTCTCTGTTTTTCTGCAATATCGATCATTATTTCATACTTTTTCGCTAGTAACTTTGACAGTTGAGGGTTATCATTAGTTGATTGTGGATATATCATAGCTCCCTGTTGATTAAACTTCTTGATGACATGTAACAAAGGTTGATTCGTATACCCACTATAAGCCAGATAAGAAGCACCTTTAACACCAGAAAGCCCAGGGGATACATTACTTAGTTCGACTATGAGTCCAGTGATATTTGCAATCAGCTGCAGTAGTCTAGTGTTCTTGGCTTGACTTCCACATACGACGATTTTCTTGATGTTGTAGCCATCAAGTAGAGATACAATCTGTTTGGTTTGAAAGGCCAAAAATTCTAGTATGCTAACGTATTTTAGAACAAGATCATTTAATGAAGTATCCACTGATTCGCCAAAGAATACACCGCGCATGTTACCATCTCCATATGGAGTTCTATTCCCAGATAAGTCTCCATATAAATATAAATATTTGGACTGGAAATGGATGGACTCTCCTGTGTTTGACTCTATTCTCTGTATAAGCCTCTCCAATGTCTCAAAGACGTCCTCATCTCCCGATGAGTTCAATTCTTCATATGCTGCATGAGTTTCAAATAAATGCTCAATCAGCTTCCCAGTTGTTGATTGACCACCTTCTGAGGAGTACAAATCAGGAAAAATACCTTCATTAGGACCCCAAATCCCTTTAACTGTCTTTGAACTTTGATGACCAATCAAATAACAAGTGGAGGTTCCTGCCACCATTGTCAGCACGTTACAAACCTCTTGACCACATGAACCGATCCAGCCAGAGTACGAGTCAATAACACCATGTGATATAGTGATGCCATCTTTCGTTTCACCAATTTTTGATCCAGCTAAAGGAATTTTGGAATAATCTGTGGCAACTCCCTTTTCTAATCTACCAATGGCAGCAAAGTCATTCTTGACTAGTTTTTCCAATCCGATTTTCTTCAGGAATTGAGAACTCCAACCTTTCAACTCACCATCAAATGCTCTCTTTGAAGACTCATTTGAAATTTTCAAATCGTAAGGTTGGTTGCCTCTAGCATTGGCACCCGCCATAAATGATAAAAAATCATGGAGGTCAAAGAATACTATATCATCTATATCCTTCTTGGGTATATTCTCAATCAAGTATTTAACCTTGGGTATCCCCATTTCATCTATGAATGAGCCACCAAGGTAGTCAAGGACTTCATCGCCTTTTAAGACTGAATTAATCTCTTTCGTCTGTTTAGAAGCTCTACTGTCCATCCAAAACACAACATTTTCTCTACTATTTTTAAATCCATGGTCTACCGGGTAAGGTATCAATTTACCATCAGTTGACCTCTTCATAACTACCAAAGAACAAGTAGCAGCAAACGATATACTCTTGATCTCTTGTTCATTTTCGTTTATAAGTTCTCGAAGCCTCTCAAGACATTTTAAGAATGCACTCCATATTTCATCCGAGCTTTGAGTGACAAACCTTCTATCCTCATCACTGAACTGGTAATTTATTGTTTCATTTTGAACATATTGCAATTCACCTTTGCTATTCATTAACCCAACCCTCACAGCAGTTGAGCCCACATCAACACCGGCATAGAGCTCTTTGATATCTGGAGAACCCATCAATAGTGATCGTATAGGTATATATATATATATGAAGGAACTCAATTCATACGAAAAATTAACATCCAACCTGTTTTTTGCCAATCGTCAGCATTAATCTGTCACTTGAGATATAGAAACCATTACACAATTGTACCTTTGTTCGTGTTTGTTTTTCCATCATGGAGCTAATAAATTTTCACCAATAATCCGAGATGATCTTTTAGTGCTTAATAACTACTGATGCTCATAATTAAGAAAGCAAGCAGAGTTCTGCACAACGGGTTAAAATGGAAAATACTTTTGATTTTGGCACATGATAAAATATGTATAATGTGTAAAATAAATTTATTTAATACACTTTTTCGGTCTTCTTTTTTCAGATCTATTCTCTTTTTCAATACATTCAACAGCTTTGGTACTCTTTACTGTCAAACCATTCGCTTTGTCAATTCTATCTTAACTGGTTGTGTGTCTCCTTTCATTGTCTTGTTTAGTTTGGTCCTCTTGTCTGTGTGTGTGTTGTTCTGTGTGTTGTTTTTCCCCGGCTAAGTCTAGTTAATTGGCGGATATTGCGCACAAGGAATATCAACCGTGATTTAAAGTACAATTTAAAATACCACAATTGCAAAGTAATTCGAATCAATGTCTAAGATAGCGAACGGTAGTGTTGATGATCCCTTAACAAACCACGAATCTCCAATTTCGCCCACAAGCTCTGATAGTTATAGCGATGATCTGAAGCCTTATACAGCGGCGTTGGACGATGATGAGGTAGGCAACGAATTTACCGAGGACTCTCCAGAGGATCTCAATTTAGAAGCCGCCGTCTCTATAATTGGTGGTTCCTCTGTTGTATCAAGAACTCATACTAAAGAAGAAGAATACGATGAAGTTGCAGCCATTGAACCTCATATAACGCATAACATAAAACATTTGGATGAGATCAAATCAAGTGATCTAGCTTCAAAAAAATTTAAAAATCAACACAAGATCTTTACCTTTTCTTTACCCTTTGGTGGGAATCCCTTGAACCATCTACCTTCATTCAAACAACTGACCCATAACATTCAGATATTGGGACTTGTTGGTTCTGATGATGAAGAAGATGATGAACTTCTATCAAGGTTGGATAAAGCTGAGATTAAACATAAGTTGAGTAGACAAGAATCAATTACTACAATAGAAGAAGCTTACCTTTTCAAAAACCTGAAAGGACAAGGTAGTTCAAGGTTAAGAGCAGTCAAAACTGCCCTGACCCCAAACATGAGTTTACTATCCTTTGGGAGTAACGATGACAAAATTAAGGAATCTACCGTTTGGGATACAATAGATGGTGATATAGTGATACTTGGTGGGTATAGAGGAAGTATTTTAAGAGATGCTCATACCAAGAGGAGAGTTTGGATACCCATTAAGGCTGGGTTCAACCTTCGCAAAATAGATTTGTTGATTGGTCCAAATGATGAAGATGAAGTTAAAGCTCAAAAGGAAATTTATTCAGATGATATTTTAAGTCATGTTGGACCTATTGATATCTCAAGAAGGTTAAAACTGAAATTAAGCAATGGTAAAACAAAAGTTCATGTATTTGGATATGATTGGAGACTATCTTCAGATATAAACTCTAAAAAGTTAGTCAAGTTCTTATCAACTTTACCATCCAATAGATATAAAAATGGCAAAGGTGCTATTGTCATTGCGCACTCCATGGGTGGATTGATTGCTCATCATGCCATGCAACATGATCCAACATTGTTTAGGGGGTTAGTCTACGTAGGTGTCCCTTCTGAATGTCCAAATATCCTTGGTCCAATACGATTTGGTGATTCTGTTTTATTTAGTAATAAGATTTTAACTCCAGAGGCAAATTTTTTCATGAGATCAAGTTTTGTATTCCTACCAAGAGGAGGTCGTTGCTTTGTTGATAAAAAAACGCATAAACCATATTCATTAGACTATTTCGATCCTCAAGTTTGGGTTGATCATGATCTATCTCCATTAGTCTCCAAAAAGCGTGAGGTTTTCGAACAGAAAAGTTCAAATAATCATTATGGTTCATCTCGGACTCAAAACACAACAAAACCCATTGGTGGGAATGGTGTTAAAGTTACAGAGGAATTTTTAACATCGTTTAAGGACTCTAGGGACTACCTTGCTCGAACGCTAAAGAGAACAAAAAAGTTTTTAGATGAGTTGGAGTATGATCCAAAGAAGAAATATCCACCTTTAGCGATAGTTTATGGGAACGAAGTTCCAACTGTTAGAGGAGTTCGCATTGAGAGTATAGATGGTATCAAGAATGGGGACTATGATGACTTCTTCTATGGACCAGGTGATGGTGTTGTCAATCATAAATGGTTGATGCCTGAAAGAAGAGGATTCCCAGTTGTTGCAAAAGTTGCAAGTGATAGAGGTCATATCTCATTAATGTCAGATTTTGCAGCAATGGGAACTGCATTAGAAGAGATTTTGTTAGCTGAGAAAATGTCTGGTAAACCTTAAAATAATGGTTTTAACGCTGTTTTACGAAATCGCATGTATATAGTACTATATTCTACACTTATTTATACATTATGTTCATTATATTATACGCTTTTTTTTTCTCATCATTCATTATTGTAACATTCTAATTATCCTCTTCACTAAGATCATAGTACTTCACCTTGAGCCATAAACTACAAGCAGAACATTGCAAGATAATTTCAAATCCACCAGCACCGTCAGCAGTACCATTTGTTTCCAAATCATCCTCATTAAGTTCGAACCCTTCTTGAGTTGTACATCTCGGACAATCCTTTTTGAAAGTTGCAAATCCATCAATCTCATCCTCATAACATTTAAAATCATCAAGACTGAATATATCAAGCCCTTCACCTGTCGTAATCAATCCGCTTTTTTTAAATCTATTCGTTAGTTCTTCATCGTACTCTGCTCTCTTCTGCTGATCTGATAATATGCTATATGCACTCTTTATCTTCGCTATTATATCCCCTTCTATTTTATTCTTTGTCTTATCAGGATGTGTGTTGAGTAACTTCTCTCTGTATGCACTTTTTATCGTTACAGAATCAGCTGCGTTGTCGACGCCAAGTATCTCATAGTGGGTTTTAGAGGATAAATCAGCCATTTGTAAACAAGTCACTCTTCTAAAAAACAAAGTAATAACTCAACAACGAAGAGACACAAATGCACTTTGAACTGATGTTAAAATTTGGTATATTGTGATCGTTTTTGTGAAATAAGATCCGGCTCATCTCATCGTATCCAAATTCGAAATTCCGGTCATTTTGATTTTATGAAATTATTTTAAAATTTTTTTTTTTTTTTTTTTTATTATTGGCTTTTTGAGATGAGCTTTTTGAGCTTTTGAGCTTACGAAACTGACTTTTAAGTCTGAGTAACACAATAGAAGAGATTTTTTTTTGCCTTCTTTCATCGAGTGAATAGTGGATAGCAATGGGAAGCAGTGATCATAAGAGAAAGAGAGAGGAATCATCAGAGATCCGTGTTTCGTCGGTCATAGAAGATCCATCCGTTGTTGTTGGTTCATTCTTTAACGGATTCGATGCCCCAAAAAACGTTGATGTTCAATTATACCAAAAGAAGAATTCTGATGCTATTATATTTCATGGTGAGAACGATAGATTAGACTACGATGGTAAGCCTTTAGAGGACGACAACAGCCAATATGCCGTTGCAGTTTATGATCCTGTGAATAGATCTGTGGAACTATATAAAGCACCAGTATTATTAGGTGCAGTTACTTCAAAGGCACATAGAAATTTGAAAGGACCTGCTATCAAACAAACTGACGTTCGTTTCAACGTTCAACGTACAGCACTGGGTGAGGCGTTTGGTACAAAGAAGGCTAAGAAGGCCATTTCAGATCTTGAAAGAAATCGTATTGATGCTGATAAACTGGCTCATGTTCAAACCGATATTGTTCATACTGTCAGAGAAGGTACTATCAGTCTACCTAGTAAGCAACAACTTGAAGACAATGTCACCAATGATAGACCAACTCCGATCGCCAACGTTGATGCTACAGATGTTGCAGATGTCTATCCAATCGAGAATATAATAACGAAGAAAGAACTAAGTTATATCCGTGTTGGTCCAATATTAGAAGAAGAAGACAAGAAGGCAAGATTAGAACTCTTACCACATCAAGAATCACCTTTCATTGCAGCAAAACTATCCAGCATTTCTAGTGAAACTCAAACTTCCAAATTACAACTTATTTACTATGCTTCTTTGTTAATCGGTCTATATCAAAACAGACGTATCAATAACAAAGTTGCCTTAATCTCACAACTAAACACACCACCAGAGGTATTGGTAGATGGTCTACTAGAGAAATTCACCATTTTAAAACCAGGTCAATTCGGTCGTTCCAAAGATCGTGGTTATAAGATTGATCCACATCATGAAGATAAACTACTATGTTATCTTTTAACCACCATCTTACACATCAACGGGTTCCTAGTTGAAATAAGTCCTTTGGCGCAAGAGTTATCTCTGAAACCATCTAGATTAGTCGGTCTATTCAAAGCTTTGGGTTGTGTTATCAAATCAGCCACTGTTGCTGAGGCTGAAGCATTCGGTATTCCAAAAGCCGCTGCTTCTTCGTACAAAATTGCATCTTTGAAAGTTCCATTCAAACTACCTCAAATGACACGTAGAGGAAGAAAGAATTAAAACATTGATAGGTTGATGGGTCTTTTATATATAGTGTTTGGTAATAGAAGTGTAATCAAAAAGTATACATTTTACATACTAAAATTTTTGTAGTGTATTTTCTTATGCAATAATCATTGGGGCCCGAGCATGAAAAAGTCTTAAAACACTACCAACCTTTTGAAAGAGAGAAAGAGAGATCCAGTCATATATGAATACAAGTACAACACGCCATACAACCACGATGTCAGAAGATCATGAATTGTGAGTATAATCCAGCAACCGAACAAATTCTTATATACTGACTTCAAACTTAGGAAATCAGTTGAACAAGCCTTAATAGGTTTAGCCGATGTCGAAGAACAACTAGAACAAGCTGAACGTGCTGCTGGTAAGTATCTATGTCATGTTTGTTAGCCACGTATCTGGAACTTTTCTAACTGAGTGTATTAGAGATTGCACGTTTAAAGAGCGTGCAAAAGATTTACAAAACAAGAAGTGAACATACCCAAAAGCTTAATAAGTTTTGGCACGTTGTATTGTCACAACACCCAGAGTTTTCAGAATACATAGGATCTCAAGACTTTAAATACTTGGAAGCTATCAAGGACATTTACGTTAATTGGGAAGCTTCAGAATCCACTTCATTGGATGCCAACCCTGACAACTTCTCTATAACTTTTAAGTTTGATGCTTTAGACGATGACTTTGAGGAACAGACTATCACCAAACATTTTACTGTTGAACAAATAGATCCTGAAGAACTCATTGCAAATAAAAAAAACGCGAAAGATTTAAGTGATGATGAAGATGATAATGGTGACTATGAAACTGAGAGATTGGTTAGTGATCCAGTTGATATCAAATGGCCAAAATCGTACGATCAGATAAACCCTTTCAAGATTAAGAACAAAAAAACTCCAGAAGGTAAAAAAAACTACAGAGCTGGTATGAAAAGTTTCTTTGGCTGGTTCAAGTGGACTGGGAAGAAACCTGGTAAAGAGTTCCCATCTGGTGATGATTTTGCAAGATTGTTTGCCGATGATCTATTTACAAATGCCGTCAAATATTACACTGAAGCTCAAAGAGATGGCTTAGAGGAAGAAATAGACTCTGATGCCAGTGAGCCACTAGATCTAAGTGATGATGATGAGGATGAAGACGAAGTCAATACCAAAGGTACAAAGAGAAAACACCAAGACGTCGAAAAATAAATTCTACAATGAATCTCGTCAACTTGATATTTTTTTCAAAAAGAAATGTAACGTTACTATAATCATTAAACTATAAACATGTAGCTAAATCTAACCATCAATGGTTTAATGGAAAACTCCTATTATGCAAATGTGGATAGAAAAAAGGGGTTCAAAAAGAACTAATTTAGACGATCGTCTTCAGCTTCAGTTAGATCCCCGTCGTCTAGGATTTCATCGTCATCAACACCAGGTAACGTGTTGACATCAACGTCATCATCTTGTGCTAGATCAGCATACGATACTGTGCTTCTTGATACACCATCTTCGTCAAGAGAAATTGATCTCTTGAACACTCTAGACTTTAAGAACCCAGAAACGGCCTTTGTTGTTTCACTGACAAATGAAACAGAGGTAACAACAACATAGCCGACAATGGAAGAGATCTTGTTCAAGACTGATGAATTATCAAATTCGACAGCTTCGTCCTCACCTAATCTAATTTGACCATATTTACCAACGTAATGGTTGTAGATAACATAAACTAAAACAATAGCACCAACAATTGGGATGATTATGACAAGGAATAATGAAAATCCAGTCAACCCAGAGTGGTGACGTCTAAACTCATCTTCACGACCTGGACATGGTAAAGCCTCGACTTTATCAAATTGTTTACCACCTTGACAAGTAGTCAAAGGAATTCTTCTATAACCAGTAGGTAACCAGTATTCATCGACACCAAACTCTTTACAAACCGCTGAATGGTCTGGTGGTGAAAATCCTGGAACTAATTTACATTCACCATTTTGATCACGGAAGTAGTTGAAGTCACATTCAAAATCTTGTCTTGTACAAGCACAATCACGCACGTTTTCATATGGTTTGTCTAATTTTTCACCAATGTAACAATCCTTACCTGGAATTTTTCTATAGTACTGATCTTCGTGACCGAATAGACAGTTATCAGATTGATGAGGGTGTTTTGGAGTCCACAAGTCAAAGTCATCGGTATCTGGATGTTGTAAATCTAAATTACATTTTCTCTTCAGTAACTGACTGAAATCAATTTGGTAAACGGTAGATTTGTCACCTTTGTTAGTTGGCAATTTGGTGAATAATAAGAATTTTCTTGAATCGTCTGATGGGACAGTAGAGATATCATTAACATTTACCAATCCTTCAGTGAATTTATAATCTTCCCAAGTTTGACCTTCGTCTAAGGAATAACTGATAGTGTTTGTAGAATCTTGGCCATTAACTAAGACAAGAATTGAACCTTGGTCACCATATTCCCATTGGTAAACACCTTTCTTAACTTCTCTCCAAGTAACACCACCATCTCTAGTCAAGAAAGTAGAACCGTCCAAATAAGGTTCCAGTTTGTCACCAACGTTACCAACACCAACCATCATACCAATGGCAGATCCAGAGGAGAAGGTATCTCTGTAGTCGGCTCTTTCAGTGTAACCATGCAAGTGTAAGGAGCATTCAGAAGTGGATTTTCCTGAACATCCAAATTTCTTCCCATTGGAATCAACAGATGGTGGTTGTAAGTAATCCCAATCAGCACCATCATTATGGGTAATCATGGATTTCAATTGCTTCTTAGCTCCACCCCTTGCATCTTCAGCATTGGAAACGGTGTTAATGACAGCAACACCTTCCAAGTTCTCTAATTGCTCAAAGTCAACGAATCCAGAAGAGTCTCTATTAACTTGGGCTCTTGATAAGACGTATGAGGTACCGTTAGAGTTTGACTTCAAAATAGCACCAAATTCGGAACCTGATCTGGTACTGGTTGTGACATGTAAGAAAATGGCATGAGATTGCGCTGATAAAACAGTGTAAGCTTGTTGTTTATCAACTTTGAAATTGCTTGGGAACAAAGCGTCAGCCCAATCTTTACCGTTAACAGAAACGTGAGCTCTTAAAGTTCCATCTTCAAGCGCAGTGGCAGCGACTAAGAAATCATCAGCTTGAACGTAACCAATGACATTAGATAGAGGAGTGCTTGTAGTCTCAAAGAAGTCTTCAGAGAAGATCAATTCACCAGAGTAGATGGTATTTTCATTTTCTTCCCTTTGACATACAATTAACTGTTCATCAGTAGGTTCTAACAAATGACCAATGAACTGACAGGATTTGACATGCTCTTGTAATGGAGCAAATCTTTTACCATATGATTTTGTTCTGTAAGTGACTGTTCTACAAGAACCAGATTGAGAAGCTGAATCACAATCTTTTTGACCAATGTAGATGAACCAGTTACTATGTTTTGGATGAAATTGCAATGGTTGAACACCTGGGATATAATTGCTTGGGGTTCTAAAGAATTTCCAGTTATCAGCACGGTCAGTTGAATAGATAATTTTTTGGTTTGTAGACAACAGATAAACATGGTTAGTGTTATGAGGATTGACAAAAACATCCAAGATCTCTTCATCTGGTGATATTTGTTCCCAAGAAGAACCTTGATCATGAGTGACATATGCTTTGTTATGCGAAGTTAGTAAAACTATGGTTTCGTCTCTCAAATCTGAACCTTTAACTCTGTCCAAATAAACATATTTAACGATTTTACCAGAGAAGACAAATGATGAAGTCTTAACTCTACCATCGTTGATACCATCTTTAGATTTTTCCTTATCACCTTCCCTTTCATTTGGATTAGAATCTGGAGCAGTTTCATCTGGAGTGTCATCTTCATCATAGTTGATTTTTTTATGATCTTTATTGTCTTCATTTGATGAAGAATCTGAAGATTTACTATTGTAGTTGGAGCATCTTTGTTCAGTTTCCGTTGCTAGATTAATCCCAGAGCTAATTGAGCATGTATTACCTGGACTCAAAGCATATGCAGCTGGTTGGAAGTAGCTTTCAGCATTATTAACACAGAATTTGCCTTCCAAATAAGATTGACTAACTAAGTTTGAGGAGGCAATACAACGGTTGTTTGAATCCTTTTTAAATCCTTCAGCACAGACAAAATCGGATTCTGTACAGGCACAACTTTCCTTAGTGGCGAGTTGTTCTTCGAATTCTTTACCAACGTAGCAGTTGGCGTCAGATCTTCTTCTAACAAACTTTTGTTTGTGACCTAATATACACATTGGCTCGTTAGAGTTTGGACCTTTAACAAACCAATCAACGAAATCAGAATCTTGACATTTGTCGTTGTATAAGCCTTCAAAGTTTAAGAAATAAGTCTTGTATCCACCATTAGACTGACCTGAGACCAAAAATTTGAAATTGGTGGAATCTGGGGTAGTTGTAACTAATTTTGCACGGATGGTCTCATCAAGACCAACTTGTTGCCATGTTTTACCTTGATTTGTGGAAAATTTGACAGTGTTTGTATCAGCAGCATCTTCAATGGCAATAATAATTGAACCTTGATCACCAAATTCAAACAAATGAGCACCGTTCAAAGTTCTTGACCAGGTTAGACCAGAATCAAGAGAGATGTAAGTATCACCTTCTTCATATGCCTTTAACGAAGAACCGGTGTTACCAACACCTAATAACAGTCCAGGAACAGGAGATGAAAAATATTTACCTGGTGAATCAGGGTTGTTAATAGCTCTTTGTACCAAGGAGTGTAAATGTAAGGTTTCACCTTCAGATTTCAAATCTAACCAGGAAGCACCTTGATCGAATGAAATTTTTGAGACAACATTTGAAGCGTTTGTAGCATCACCGCCATTGATCAAATCTTTACCATTTGCAACAGAGTTAGCTAAAACGATCCCGTCAATGTTTTGCACTAACTCGTAATCAACGTTGTCGTTTGTATCTCTATTGGTGAACTCTAAAGATCTGGTAAAGTAAGATCCATCAATACCATTTGAGAAGAACAACTGACCTACTTTGTTAGATCCAGGATATTTGACATCAACAAACAACGAGTGTTCTGTACCTTCAACAACTGTGAAAGAATCTGAAAGAATAGTACCTTCTGGGAAATCAATTCTTTCCCAATCATAACCATTGTACGAAGAGTAGACAAACACTTGAGCCTTATCACCTAGTTGAGAACCTAAAGCAATCAAGGAATGAGATCCGGCACCTAATTTTTTAACACTGGTCAAGATACCACCTTTGTAAGCGACGAAATTTCTTGTACCAAACCAATCATCAGATCTTGCTAGGACAGTGTCATATTGATCACCATCTAAGATACAAGTGATAAGGTTTGGATATTCACTTTTAATGTTTGGAGTAGCATCTGAGAATAAACAAGAGTAGGCCTTTGTCATAGCACGTATTTCATCGAAATTGTCCTTGGTATAATAGTACTGTCTTTCACAACTCTCATCGTTGCTACCGTTGGAACACTCACCAGCAAATAGGGCATATTCAGATTTTTGTCCATGGAAGATGATTGGGGAATGGTATGAGTCTAAAGTTTCAACAGAATCAGCAGCAGGTCTTTCTGGAGTGGTGAACTTTTTCCACGTCTTACCAGCTGATACTGTTTTGAAATGTGTTTTGTCATTAGAGATGGCATATGCATGACCATTGGCAAGTGGATGTTGTACTAGATATTTAATTTTGGCACCTTCAAAGTCCAATGGTGAAAAATCTTCACCAGCATTATTGGAATAGTAAGTGGCACCTGTTTCCTTGTCTAGATATAGAACTGACTATTGTAGTTTAAAGAACATTAGTATACAATTTAGTCGAATGGTCTTTGAATGGGAAAAAAAAAAACTTACTGAACTGTCTTCGAAATATAGAACTTCTGGTGCACCTTTGTAAGAGTTTGATTTAATCTTTGGGGTGAATATACCGTTGACACAGCTTACAAGAAGCAGAATAAACGATATACTGGATAACGTGGACACTCTCATTGTGCGCTATCTATACCTCTAAATTTCTTTCTCACTTTAGAGTATGTGTCTTTGGCAAGTTGAGGAAGAGTAAAAGAAAGAAAAAAAAAATCTTTTTGAAAAGGGCTATAGGTTTGCAGCCTTTGGTATGTGTATGTATCTGCTTGAAATTATCTGATCTTGGAAGTTGGTTTACTCAATGGAAGACACAAGACTTTACGAATCTTCTAGGGTCTTCGTCCTACTGTAATACTAAAATTAAACGGGTGCATTTCGCATTTTCAGTGTGTGTGTTTTTTTTCACTCATTTACTGGGGGTGGGACTGGGTCCTGTGGTGCTGCTGCTGCTTCTGCTCTTGCTGCTGCTGCTGGCTAATGCAACTATTCACAATCGGGAAAATCAAAGCTCGATCACAAAAAAATAAAGACACTAAAAAAAAAACTCAATCACCGATGAGTCCGAAGTTTAACTAAAAGGCTAGTAAAATTTTTTTTTCTATAAAGTCTAATTGGGTATCAAAGCTGATGCCAAATGGGCATGTGTGAAACAGTTTGGCACATAAGATTCATTTTTGAAAGGTTTTTTTTTTCTTTTTTTTTTAGGGGTTTAAGTGATTTATCGGGGCAACTTCTCATGCTTTGTTTTAATGCAAGTGTCTGAGAATTTGGGTGTAATCGGTGATATTGGAGGTGTGCAATAAATTTGTTAGTAGCTCATTAACTGTTTGTATGGGAAAATAAGTATTCTTGGGTTTCCAAAACACATGACATTGGAACTTTGTAACTTAACGGCCTAAATTTCAACACTACAATATTTGTTTAATTATTCGTAAAGGGTAAAAAATCAACAAATAATATGCAACTAATCTACAATGGTTACATACTTTATGTAATACAGTTCAGGGCTGTGTTGTTCATTAGAATTGCCTTGGTTATTACTGGCTTATGTAGAAGTTTGTGTCATTATGGTTCAGCTTGTCACAATTAATAGATCTAAATATTGCAAAAAAATTTGTCTGTCATTATGATGAAGTCTTTTTAAGTTCTTCGTTCAATCTAGTACCTCTATAGTAGTCATCCCTGTCTCTATAGCTGTCTCTGTCCCTATAGTTCAAGCGACCGTAGTCCCTGTCATCTTTATGATCTCTTCTATAATGATCTTTACTACTTGATATTGACCTTTCCCTATCATCTCTGTGATCCCTCCGGCGCTGATCGCGGTGATGATGATCGTGATGATCGTGTCGTCTCCTTCTTCTATCGGACCTTTCCTTGTCTCTGTCTCTGTGGCTTCCATGTGATCTTCTTTCCCTTTCGCCATGCCTACTTCTTAATCTTTTCTCCTCTTCAATCTGTTTTTCCAACTTCATCTCTTGTAACCTTTTCATCTGTTGCTGTTTGATTTTCGCCATTGGATCCTCTTTAACTCTAGCGAGTTCTTCTCTTTCACTAACAACAAATGACTCTTGTAATTTATCAAATCCTCTTGTTGTATTCTTAGTTGCTTCATCTTTACCACTCTTACCATTTAATATCAAATCATCAACTCGTTTTTTACCAAGTAGATACTCTTCCGATTCACTCGTTATCATTTTGCCACCATCACCGGCTCTTGAGTCGTCATACATCCATTCCACCCTATCGCTAACTTTCTTACCAGTTTTGGCATACTGTAAGGCTCTTAACTCATTAAGTTCTTTCTCCTTTTTAATCTCATCTTGTCTTTCTTGAATTTTTTTACGTTCTTGTAATGCTTCTTGTTCTCTTTCCCAGACTTTCTTTTGGTTTTTAATAAGACCTGGATGCCATGATTTCTTTAAATTTAAATCACCTGGTGCCATTCTTTCTTGATTCCTTGTCTTGTCGTAACCATTATCAAGGTATCATCTTCATCATCATCATATCTTTATGTGCCAAATTTTTCTTTATGCTTATTTATTTCTCTTTTTGAGATGACAAACCCATTACGTAATAAAAGGAAGGAAGTATCGAAATGACTAATATATCTTATAAAGGTAAACTTATCACTCATAGCACTTGAGACTCTATTATAATTGCTACAAATATGGGTATAACTGAACTGTGTTATGTATTTGGTATATAGAGACAAGCTCCAGGTAATCACTCGATAAGGATAATGTATTCCAAAGATGTTTGTCCTTTTTATAGTACTTAATCCACTTGTGTAGATGAAACTATGATTTTTCAAACTGAAAAGTGGTATGGAAGGAAGTAAACTGGTTCATCTGAACGGGTGCTTCATAGGTTCAAACTGCGAAAAAGAAAGCAAAGGAAGAAAACATGAATAAAAAGATACGTGATCTTTTAAAAACCATGAATCTTGATGTTTTTCTTTTGCAAGGCAAGTTGAGTAGTTAAAAATTCCATAACTTTAACTCTTTGATCACCTTGTAATTGAATAACTTCACCTAATTCTTCATCTTTAACAATGTTACCATTACATGCAAAATCTTTTTTCAAGACACGTAAGATTCTTTTTAAATCATATTCATCTGGTAAACCTTGAACTGTTGTTAAAGTTTTACGACCGTTTCTTTGTTGAATACGAATATGAATGTAGTTGGTTGGTTGAGTATCGTCGTCACCAGTGTCCGCAAATGGATCTATTACATGTTAGTCATTTGCCTCATGTGTTGATGTAAAAAGATTTCAATGAGTGAAGAATAAAGATGACAATATGACGTTCGTATGGCACCAGTGTGCTTTGATTTTCATTCCATCATTTCATCAAATGTTCATCTTAATACAACAAAGTTAAAGTTATTACTTACCAAATGATTTCAAGTTTTGGATAGAGCTCATATAAAATTGTAAAAAGTAACTAGTGTGCTTTATCAAAAAGAAGACTAAAGAATGTATTGAACTTTTAACAAAAAGAGATAAATAAAATACTAAAATTTAAAATCAATTGCTAATTGTATTGCGCTATCTTTAAAAAGTTTCGCTGCTGACATCAAAAAAAAAAAAAGCCAAAAACTCAAAACCCAGAAAGAAAATTTTGAGAAACAATATAATCTTATCTGGTTCGGGGCGCAATTCCAGCATAACAGAACAATATTGACGGCGGTTGTGTTTTTTTGGTACAACTACCGGAAAAAAAAAAAAGACAGTTATGCAATAATCCTTAATTGGGAAGTTCTCCTATCTTGGTAGTAATTTAGTTGTTGATATAGCTTTGATTTCCTCAAACGGTATAACTTTACCAATACAAATATGAGCTCAAAAGCAAGTTAAAAGAACAACTTGAACCTTGGCTTTAATGGTTGGTATTTGAATTAAATGTTTGCCAAAAGTACAACCTGTTTAGCGATTTTCTTTCAAGAAAAATCTGTGTAAAAATTAACCGAGATTTGATATCGGGCAGTGACAGTTGAAAATAGAGACTTTAAAATTGAAAAAACCTCCAAAAACCCACCCCTAACGCATCGGGACATATTAGTAGATATATATATATATAATTTTAAAATTACATTCAACAAGCGGGTATACAAAAGTCTGAAGACTCTAGTGGCAAACCCAATAAAAAAATCCCTAGATCAATTGTGTCATTCAACAAAACACTGACACCAACAGTCAGCTTTTATAGGCTAGATTATATTTATCCAAAACAACTCGCCTTAATCACCTCCGCCTTGATTTGATTTGTTTTCCTAATGTCCAAAACAGTTTCTGAATCTGACTTGCAAACAAGTATCAAAAAGGCCACCTCCCTTGATGAGACTGCCCCAAAGAGAAAACATGTTAGAGCTTGTATAGTTTATACATGGGATCATAAAAATTCTAAATCCTTTTGGAATGGAATTAAAGTGTTACCCATTCAAAATGATGAAGTTCAACTGTTTAAATCTCTAATCACCATTCATAAAGTCATTCAAGAAGGTCATCAATCAACTTTGAATGACGCATATAGAAATCTAGGATGGATTGAAAGTTTAGGTAGATCTGTTCATGGTGATGGTTATAAAGGTTATGGTAGATTGATTAAAGAATACGTTAACTATTTGAAGAGAAAATTAACTTTCCATAAAAATCATCGTGGATTTAATGGTACATTCGAATATGAGGAATATGTCTCTTTAGTCACTGTTCAAAATCCTGATGAAGGTTATGAGGCAATTTTAGATTTGATGTCTTTACAAGATTCTTTGGATGATTTACAAAGACTAATCTTTTCATCTATTTCTCATGATAATAAATCAGAATGTAAAATTGCTGCATTGGTTCCATTAGTGGCTGAAAGTTATGGTATTTATAAGTTTATAACTTCAATGCTAAGAGCCATCTATCGTGCAACTGGTTCTGAAGATGCATTACAACCATTAAGAGAACGTTATGATTCTCAACATTTTAGACTTTACGAATTCTATGCCGATTGTTCATCAATCCGTTATCTATCATCTTTAATCACCATTCCAAGATTACCAGAAAATTCACCAAATCTTTTCATCAAAGATGAAAGTGATAATGATGATATTGACATTCAAAGACCCGTTTCAAGACAAACTACTCAATCAATTCCTAACTCAGCTCCTAGTCCAGAACCTATCTCTGCACAACCGACTGTAAGTCAATTTCAACAACCAATTGCAACCCAACCTACTGGTGTTGATTTTTGGAATACTCAACAATCCGTATATGAGGCTGATCAACAAAGATTACAAAGAGAAAGAGAACAACAGGAACTTCAACAACAACAATATGCTTTGCAACAACAACAAATCTTTGAGCAGCAACAACTACAACAACAAGAACAACAAAGATTGGCTCAAGAACAGTTGGTTCGAGAACAACTACAAAATCAAGCTCAAGGAAGAGTTGCAGATCTAGAACGTGATTTATTAGCCCTTAGAGGTCAATATGAACAAGATCAATTGTTATTACAACAATATGATCAAAGAGTTAAAGCTCTTGAAGGTGAAATTGTAAACACCACACAGTCCGCAACACAACAGATTGGCTCTAAAGATGAACTCATCAGTAACTTGCATGAACAGATCAACCTTTGGAAAAATAAATATGAATCTTTAGCCAAGTTATACTCTCAACTGAGACAAGAGCATTTAAACCTTTTGAATAAATTTAAGAAATTACAACAAAAGGCTGCATCTGCTCAAGAAGCTATTGATCGTCGTGAAAAACTTGAGAAAGATTTAAAATCCAAAAATGTTGAACTAGCAGGATTAATTAGAGAGCGTGATAGAGCTAGATTGGATTTAGACAAAGTCAAAGGTGGTAAAGGTAGTGAAATCGATAAGTTGGAATTACAAATTAGAGATTTAACCCTCAAATTGGATGATTCTGAAAGAAATCAATCTTCTAACTTGTCATCAATCTTTGCTCAGCACAAGAGAGAAATTGAATCTTTACAATCTAAACTACAAGATCAATCACGTTCATTTAACCCTGATTTAGAAAATCAACTAAGAGAAAAAGAAGAAGAATTGGAAATTGTTCAACAAACTATGGATGATGCCTTACATGAACTGGCTAAGGTCCAACAAGAAAATGACGCTGCTATTGAAGAACAGATTGACCAAGTCCTAGTTGATCATTTGATCAAATTGACCTCATTGGTTGATGCTATTTTACTAAGTGGTATCAAAAGAATTCAAGATTCTCTCTATGAATTGGACTCTCCAATGCAAGCAGGTAATCAAAACTCCTCTCCAGAATATCTATTATCCGTCATTGAAAAAGGTTCGTCATCTGCCACAGATTTCGCCAATTCCTTCAATGACTTCATAGCAGATGGTCCTAACGGTGATCATTCAGAAATCATCAGATCTATCAACGATTTCACGTCGGCCACTTCAGATGTCCTGTTAAATGCTAAAGGTATTGTCAGATTGGTTAAAACGGATGAGGAAGCAGATCTCATTATCCATACGGCAAGAGCTGCTGCTCAAGAATCTGAGATTTTTTTCAAATCACTACTATCAACAGAATTAGATGGTTCTGATGAAGAGAAAACTGAAGTTGTGATAGTTGGAAACTTGAAAGTTCAAGAGAAGTTACAAGAATTAACCGATTTATCAGAAAATTTGGCACCAAGATCCACTCTTGCAAAGAACACTGGAGATTTGGGTGAAGTTGTTGAAAATGAGTTGCAATCTGCTGCTAATGCCATTACCGCTGCTTCATCCCATTTAAGCTCCTTATTAATCAAAAATCAAGATCCTTCAATCTCTCAAATTGAGTTTGAAATTAACAAAGCAATCTTAGCTGCTGCAATTGCAGTTACGAACGCTATTGGGCTATTGATCAAAGCTGCCATTGACTCTCAAGAAGAAATCGTTCAAAATAACAAAGGCTCCTCCACCCGTGCGCAATACTATAAAAAGCATAACAGATGGACTGAAGGTTTGATATCCGCTGCTAAGTCTGTTGCTGGATCCACTAAGATTTTAATCTCAACTGCAGATGGTGTTTTGAGCAATAAAAACTCTCATGAAGAATTGATTGTCGCATCAAATGAAGTTGCTGCTTCAACTGCCCAATTAGTCGCTGCTTCAAGAGTTAAGGCTACCTTCTTGTCCAAAACTCAAGATCAATTGGAACACGCAAGTAAGACTGTTACTTCAGCTTGTAGAAGTTTAGTCAATCAAGTCCAGGATATTTTAACTAAAAGATCTAATGGTGGTGTTGGTAGTCATGATGATGTGGATTTCTCCAAGTTGTCCAATCATGAAAATAAAACAGTCGAGATGGAACAACAAGTGGAGATTTTGAAATTAGAAAATGCATTGAATGCTGCTAGGAAAAGATTAGGTGAGATTAGAAAATACGGTTACAGAGATGGTGATAGCGATGAGGAATAAAAAAATCATCAGTCATTAACAATTATCCAATACACGTATGTAAAGATCATTCGGTTCAGTCCTTAGAACGCATTCTCTTGTTTGTGAACCAAACTCTCACCTGCAAAGGCGTTAGCCCACATTTATCAGCAATTGCATGACGTTCTTTACTATTAGGAGTTCTCTTGGTTTGAAAGGCGGCCTCTAAGAGTTCCTTGCTTTCTTTCGATATTGTAGCCCTTCTCTTGGATTCATTTGAATCGTTTTTTTTTATTGCTATTCTCCCCTTGATGATATCATCCCTGTCTCCCTCAACAAGAACCTCAGTCTCTTTAACGTTGTACTGAGCTGCCTCATACAAAGATCTTGCTCCCTCGATTGCCGCTGGGGCTGGTATCATTGCGTTTGGACCATACACATCATCCAACGTCTGCATAAGACGCTTGTTGTATCTCTTGAGAGCTGCTTCAGCTGGCATAACTTTCTTGGACTATATTTGGTTAGTACGAGGAGCAATTGCTGAACATTGAAACATCAAGTACTTACCACTATAGTTGTTAATGAGGATTCAAGCTGATCAATCAGAGAACTGACTGCATCAACATGTTCAGGTGGAACTACTCTCAAAATCTTCTTTTTTTCGAATGGATCACTCAGCTGTGTTCCTTCTTCAATGTACTTCGATGATACATTTTCATTGACACCACTGAGCTTCAGTAGGGATTGGACTTTCTCCAATACAAGTTGATAGTAGTCTTTTGACTCCCCCAAGTCATCCTCGTCAGAAGTTCTTGGCATTTCAGTAATGGTTTTACAAAACTCAAGTCAACATCAAAACACTTAAATTGTCATGGTTGCTTATACCCCTTTGTAAAGGTTTTAAAACTAGAGGACAATCGTTTTCTTTGTTGGGAGAGAGCTGTTTCATACTGAGGTAGATTAGTGGTGCTGGGCGCGACTATGTTGAAACCTTAAATTCCGCGAAACTATTATGTAATATTCTGGCCTTTGTTTTCGATACTGCAATTCGGTTGTATTTTTTAGTGAAAGATAAATTTTTTATTTATGCAAGTTACATGTTGCCTCATTTCACATTTTGGGTTCGTTTAAATACATCTATAAAGAGTTTCTTCTAAGAGTTGAAAAGCTAGTCACTTCTAGAATGTAATATGATATTTCAAATGATTTCAATTATAAGCAGTTATGGGCAAAACTGGAGACATAGTCTTGAACTCTGTAACTTTCAAAGTCGACTGCCTAGTTCAACCTCCATTTGAGCTAAATGATAACCTCTTCCAAGTTTCAAAAAAGCCCAAATCTCTTAGGTATGGGAGACACAGTTTTAACAACACAAATCCACCTGAAGAGAATATATCTCGGCCAAGAAACAGCTTCATTTTAGCGAGAACTTTGTTGAGCAGACTTGTAAAACAAATGCGTGGAGAAACTGCAAATGATGATATCTCCAAAGTTATATCATTAGTAAGTCAACTCTTGATGTTTTTTCGCATGAATGGTTATTGTGAGCTATTTACTGACATGTAAAAAAAGATCTGGAGTGAAGATATTCAACCCTTCAAGCTCTATTTTCAGTATTTATCATTTCTAGAAGAACAATGGCACAAGTCCTATTTTCCTGATTACAGTTTCCAACCAAAGAAATCACGAGAGCTATCACCATTGGATAAATTATCAGACTCAGAAAATGGACAGCGTATTGTTCTATTGAATGGACCAGTGTCTAAGGTACAACATTTAAACAATCTTGGACAGAATAATGAGAATAATCACAAAAGCATACTTGAGTTATGCTCTAGTGCTTATGCGCAACCGACAGAGCGTTATGTTAAAAAGCAAGAACCTGATTTTAATCTTTCCATCAGTAAATTCAAAATCTCAAAAGCAAAACTTAACATCAAACCTAAGAATTCAGTCATTAAAAAGGCTGTATTAAGGTTAAAACCAAGAAAGTCTGATAAAGAAGACTTAAACTTAAGTCGGAATACTAGTGCACCTCGAAGAAGAAAGCTGAGCAATCGCAAAACGAAAATTCATACAGTTTCTGATTTCAAAAATTTTGATCCCTGGTTCTATAGTGACAGAATAGAAGACATTTGTGTTGATAATAAATAGAATTTCAATGGCTATATCTCTTGGATAACTGCTTTCTAGACAATAAAATACAACTAGATAGTATCAATAAGGTGCTGGTAAGTGCTATAGCTTATATATCAAAAGAGGTTTTCATTTGACAATCCTTTCAAAAAGTAGTAAATCGCACAATAAACCATAAAAATGCCCAGTTGGCTAAAATTTGTGTCAATTTTAAAAATTTTAACACTGTTTTCTCCGAACTCGAATCGATTATTCATTTTTTTTTTTTTTCTTTTCTTTTTTTTCTTATATTTTTTTTTTAAATTTTTTTTTAACAATTATTATATTATATAAAAGTAAAAAGTAGTCACTTCTCCAATACCCATTGTTAACTTTTGAATAGGTTTTCATCACACCCCTCGAAGCATCATCAAAGAGACATCCTTCCAATTTTCCATCTTTGGTAACGCTTTACCATTTGATCTGTCAAATCAACCTACCAATTGTGCATTTTTTTAACAAACCCTAATTCGCTCTCTTTGTCTTCTTCTTCTTCTTCTGCTCTTTTATTAGACCCAATTATGTCTTCAGCCACGAAAGCAACATCAGCTGCTACAGTTCCACTCAAATCTAATACCATCACCTCTACAAGCACCATCACCTCAGCTAAAGACAAAAGTATTGTTAAACCAAATGAGAAATGGCCATTTTGGTATGGTGGATTTGGTGGTGGAGTTGCATGTCTTTTCACACATCCATTAGATCTTGCAAAAGTTCGTTTACAAACTGCTTCATTACCTAAACCAAGTTTATTTCAAATGGCATTTTCAATTTTTAAAAATGATGGTATTTTAGGTGTTTATTCAGGATTAAGTGCTGGTTTGTTAAGACAAGCTACGTATTCATTGACAAGATTTGGTGTTTATGAATATTTAAAGGAAAACGTTGTACCTGTTGACAAGAGAAGTTCAATGGCTTATTTACTACCCATTTCCATGATTAGTGGTGGTGTTGGTGGTGTTGTTGGTAATCCAGCTGATATCGTTAACATTAGAATGCAAAATGATACTGGATTAGCCTTGGATCAAAGAAGAAACTATAAACATGCTCTTGATGGTGTATGGAAAATTTATTCTCAAGAAGGTTTAAATTCATTATTTAGAGGATTAGGTACCAATTTAGTAAGAGGTGTTTTAATGACATCTTCACAAGTTGTCACTTATGACGTTTCAAAGGAATTTTTAATTAACTATGCTGCAATGAATAAAGATTCTAAATTTACATTCTTTAGTGCATCATTATTTGCAGGATTAATCGCTACAACTGTATGTTCACCAGCTGATGTTTTAAAAACAAGAATTATGAATTCAAGTGGTAAAGGTGATTCTGTTGCTGTTATTCTAACAAAGGCTTTAAAAAACGAAGGTCCAAGTTTTATGTTTAGAGGTTGGGTTCCAAGTTTTGTTAGACTAGGTCCAAATACAATCATCACCTTTTTAGTCGTTGAACAACTAAAGAGTTATAGAATTGGGAAATAGTCAACTACCCTATACTACGTTTGTCTGTGTGTGTGTTTTATTTTGCATTATTATTATTAATTACAACTATTTATTATAATTCTTGTGTTTTGTTCATAGTTATTTAATCTATTTAATAGAAGTACTTCATATAAGAAATCCTTAGTCCTTGAACTCCTCTTTCCAAAAATTGAGTTATAAAATCAATATTAAAGACAAAATCTATCCTGTTTTCTCCATATGCCGCAGGAAGCAGGATAATATAAAAAAAAAAAAGGGAAAAACTTCAGGCTAAAAAATTAAGCAGAATTTAGTCTACGGCTCAAATCATTGTGAAAGGCTCAACGGAATCATAATTGGCTATTTGTTAGTTTTATTCCTAAATTATCCTAAAGAACTTTCTCCACTTGTGACTTGTGAAATGTGTTGAGAATGGCTCATTTGCGCCCGCCCAAAGCGAATCTCCTCTTATCAACATGAGTTTAAGGAACTTATAGTCTATGGTTACCGCTTTGGGTAAATACATCCGCCCAATTGTAAAATTCCCATTGTGTATGTTTTTTTTTTTCGTTAAGCGGTGCTCTTTCGCTAATTTCTTCGGAAAGGGTTGAAGCTCTAAAAAGGAGTCAAATAATTAGTTAAAGATATTATAGTAAGGATAGCTTATCTTGTGATGTATTGTTTTTCTATATACGACTAAAACATTAGAATATAAAGTCAACCTTTAGGCAATGACAAAAGAACAAACTTGTATTAGGCACAAATGAAAAATAACTGGAATAAATATAATAGAAATAAATAACAGAATATAGAGCTTTGGTAATAAATAACTATATACTTCTCTTTCAAATAACACCAATCTTCTTCAAGACATCATCTGTAGACTCTTTCTTCCAATCAACATTCTCTAAAATCACTTGAATGTTCTCGTTGCTAGTGACATCATACTCTTGATCATCGTTTAATGAGTAACCTTCTAATCCATCATTTGATGATGAACTAGAAGGTTCAGAAACTGATGTCAGGCAGGGCGAATGGTCAGAATATGTAACACTCCCATCGGTATGATTTTCAAAACTTTCAACTCTACTCATACTTGTTGAAAGAGTATAAGATGAACTATCTGGATGTGTTACATGGTTTGAACCAACGTTACTCTCTTTAAACAACATGAATTTTTTCATAAATTCACCAATTTTAAAACCATGAAAAAAATTGACATCAATAGTTGAAGATGGGATGATTGTTGTGTTTAAATACTCATGAATTATACTTCTCAAATATGACATTTTAGTAGATGATACTTCAGACTCAATGAATTTTGTTAATAATGATCTCAATTCGTTGATTTGCAAATGATCTATTAAAATTATCAACGATGATAAGAAAAGTTCAACTATTAGATAGTCAAAACTTATAAGAATATCATTTTGAGTTTTAAGTTGCAATATATCGCTTAAATATGAATTCAAATGACGTAAAAAAGTTACATTGAAATTGGATTTCAAAGTGTCTTCACAAAATCCAGTCCTAGTAGAATTTAAAGAGCTAAGATGCGATGGGATTGAAGTTGTCTTGAACAAAGAGGTTGGTTCATTGATGGAGATTGGCCGCTTTTGAGATTGTGTTAGTTGTGATACAATTTTGTCAAATTCCAAAACTTGCACTATAGAAGACTCCAAATCATTTAAAAACAAATCAGTTGAAATTAATTCAGATTCAAAAGAATTTAACTTCTTTCTTTTATGCAAATTCTTTTCCATTTCAATTTCTTGGTTTTCACCATCGCTATTTTTGCCCTTTAATCCAGTGATCATGTTGAAGATATGAAGATAACTTTTAATTAATTTCAATTCTTCATTCTTTGTGAAATTCAGCTTTTTCCTATTATTGTTGATGTTTAACTCAATGAATTTGAAAAAATCATTAATGATATTCAAACTTTCAAGAAACTCATTCGATGACTCGTTCAATAAAACGTTTACGAATAAAAGTTGTATTAAAGTCTTCAAATAAAGTTCAGAGTTAAATATTTCAACGTTTATGAGAGAGCATAGCTGTGATTTGTTTAAAACGATTTGATCTTTTAAATAACTCATCAAGATCAAATTGGACGAATATGTCGATGTGTTGGATGATTTATTCATTGTTTTAATTATGGAATAATATGAGTTTAAGTAATCTTGTAAAAACAGTTTAAAGTTCAAATTGGAAATGTTGGTGGTGGATTCAGGATAGAAAAACTTGAGAAGCATTATCAATAAGAACTTGTTGGATTTATATAAAGCTAATGTATCAAATTGTAAGTCAAACCAAGTCTTGCTATCAGATGCTGTAGATTCAGAATTGGTCAAGGATGCCAATTTGTAAAGTTTAGTCAATAAAGCATCTCTTTTCAATTCGAAATCTTTAAGATCAACAATATGGTTATTGATTGTGATTGAACTAGAATTCAAACTCAGGGAAATAAATTCATTGTTTGAAAGTTTGATCAGACTTGAATTATCGTGTATGATTTGATCGGCATTATCATCTTCCAAATTTTGATCCATTAAACCATTTGATTCATCCTCAATTTTAACGTAAGAGACCTCGGCATTCTGATAATTGCTGTTATAAGAATTTTTCCAATTTTCAAATCCGCCCAAGTTTATTCCTAAATTCTTACCAATCTTGCTATAAAAATCGTTGATAAGATCTATCGAACTCTTTATATCATCAACTTGTTTAACAAGATTTTTCAAATTGTTGGATCTTTGTGGTGGTAAAACGTAATCTATCGTACAAACAACATCTTTCTTTAAACATGAAGTACAAGGCTGACCATTTTGTTTGAATGCGTCACATTTAGTCTTATGTTTACGACAACGAATGCATGATTTCAACAACTTGGGTTTTGGTAGGTTCGATGGTATGCTTAGTTGTTCATATAGGATATCTGATGAGTCTTGTGTTATGGATGTTATTATAGGATCTTCTTGAAGTTGATACTCTGAGTTGTTGTGTTGGAATCGGTTGTGTTGTGATAAAGGAGACTTAGGTTTAAGATTCAGTTGCTTCATGATGAAGATAAATTAATATGTTATGCTCTAAATAAATAAAAATCAAATAAATATGTTTATGAATATTGAATATGTATATGGTTTATTAAATAATGTGCTATCCAGTATTATATCATTTAGTATATGGTTAAAGTGGATAGTATTAGAGAACTCAAGTATTACCCCTCGTGGTATTCAGGGACTTATATCCAATCTATGCATAAGAATATTTTTTTCCCTGGATTTTACAGATGTTATATATTAATTACCTATATAATTCCAACACGCTTTGAAAGATCAAGATCTTCGTACTGATTATATTAAAATTTGTATCTAACTTGTCCAAAAAAAAAAATTCATGGGCTTCATTTTTGCTTTTTAAAACTACCTATTATAGAAAACTTTATGCAAGATTTTAAAGGCATTAACTTTGACTCCTTGTGTATTAGAATTTAAAAGCTCTCCATTGGCTATGAATGCCGATTTTGACTCATGCAAAGTTCTTTTCAAAATCTGGAGTTGAGTTTTCGTGCAACTTTGAAAAACCTTGAAGCTAAAAAAAAAAAAAAAGTTATACAAGTAATGTCAAAATAAGTTTATTTTTTTTATTCTGTATGAGCTATTTGCCGCCGTTTCCTGCTTCTGCTGCAGCTATTTTTCAAGGAGTCCAATCTTTCTGTTGGACAATAGTTGTCCGAAGAAAGTTTTGCATACAAATCTTAAGAGCGCATTAGTTTATCCGCAGAAAGCAGTAAGAATTATACACACTGAGAGATTATATATTAAAACCACTTCACCTTACAGTTGAGTTAAATCGACTTTGACTTACACACAGTCTCTCGAAATTTCGGCTACACTTTGTGATCAATCACAAGATATTTAGTCAAGGAGATTTTCGTAGCTCTTCGCATTACCGAATTTAGAGTATAGTTTTCGGTGTCTGAACCAGGACTCGCACTAACTTTTAACCGGACTCCTGACCGCACTATTTTTTTTTGTCTTGGTTTTCGAACTTGAGCGAATTTCATTCAACATAAGCCGAAGATCGGGTTTTTCAAAAAGTTTAAATCGATTTCAGTGGTAAAGGTGATTTTAAGAGATCACCGAGATCAGGATTTGGTTAAATGTTGTCTCGACTAAAAATGCACACTACATATTTATCGAGAAACACAATAGCACTTTCTTAAACTCCTCCGAAGCTAATAGAGTGTGAAAGACACAAACAATAACGTATCTATGGAAACAATGAATTATCATTTTAATAACTACATGATATGAAATTTTTAAGTTAATAAGAATTGTATATTATATTAGACCTTAATGATCTTTCTATAGGCATCACTAGCTAAGAATTCATCAACACCTTGTTGAATTCTTTTAGCGGCTTCAACGTAATCATCTAATTCAGAATAAATTTGAGCACTAAATCTGATCCAAATTTTACCATTATGGTAGAAAATTGGAGCTGTGGTTTTGTGTTCTTTGATTAATTTGATTTCAATACTTTCTCTAATAAGTTTATAAATGTTAAAAGTCTCCCAATCATTTTCCCTTATTATCACACCTTCTTTGACTGGGAATTCAACAGATACCAAAGAGCTTAATAGAGTACCTTCATCATTCTCCAACACTTGAGTCCCCCATAATTTTGCAACTGCATCACCAACCTCTTTGGCTAGGTTAAAGTTCCAGTCTTTAACTTTTTGTAACCCACCAATTTCTTCAATAAATTCAGAAGCTGCAGGAACGGTAATAATATTCCCAATTAGATTAGCACCAGTATAATTAAATTGATCAATAAATCTTGTCTTTTCTTGAGCATCTGTTGCTAAAATGTCATCACTATCAATATAGAAATGAGAAACTGGTAAAGAATGGATAAATTTATGATGTTTTGGATCAACGTATAAGAATGCAGAACCTCTTGGAGTATAATACCATTTGTATAAATCTGATGAGAAAAAATCTGGTTTTAGTTCATCCAAATTCAAATCTAATAGACCAATACCATGTGCGGCATCAACTAATGATAAAACGTTATAATCAGATGACAGTTTAACAAGTTCCTTGTATGGCAATTTAACACCTGGTTTGGAACTGATAGCGTCGATGATTGATAGTCTGATATCGTGTTCTTTATAAGCAGCTTCATATTTAGCAAGAACTTCGGCATCACTTAAAGGATAGTTTAAAACGATTTCAACGATTTCTAATCCATTTTGTTTGGCAACAAATCTAATAGTCTTTTGAATAGCAGGATAAGTGTTGTTTTGAATCAAAATTTTCTCCCCCTTATTCCATTTCCAAGATCTTAAAACTGCATTGACTAAAGTTGTGACGTTTAAACCTAGTGCAATGTTAGTATATTCTGTACCAACAACTTTAGCAATGATTTTAGAAGTATCATCAAAATCAGCACGATAGTTTAGTTTTCTATAACGATCTGGCCATGAATAATCTCTTAAAGTATGTTGATAACCGGCATCTAACACTTTTTTTGGAGCTAAACCATTTGCACCATTGTTAACTAATAAGACATCTGCATCAACGTGATCAAAATATTTGGCACGAAGTGGTCTACCGAATTGAATTGTTTGGTCGTTTGTCATTGTGAAGAGTACTTAGCTTTCTGAGATCAAGTGACAAAGTGTATGGTCACTGAGGAATGAAAAGAAAGCGCTGCCGATATTGTTATACTTAAATAGTTTAAGATAACAATAGATCTAACAGCCACAAGATGAGATCAAGGGTATTTGAAGATAGGGGGCAATATTGTGTTGAATTGAGCTAATGGTAAGTAAGAACAATTGCAAGGAAGAACTGCTAAATTGGGTCAACGAATCGACTTGAAGATCCCCCAAAATCATAAATTGCTGGGCTTTATATTAATGAGGTGTGCTACGAATTTGAGCCATAACTCCTACTGTGTACTTTTAGCTCGGAGAAAAGTAATAAATTATGTGTCAATGAAAATTCACTGTTATTTTTCCGTTTTAGTTCAGTTAAGCTGAGTTTTTCTCAATCGGGAAAATATCAAGATTAAGCTCAAGTTGAGTAGATATTGCATCCGTATGGGAAGTAAAGCATCCTTCACCATTGAAACTGGGTTTGACTACTAGCCTTAGCGTAAGAGTATACAGTTGCGTCTTTTAACTTGTTCCCTGGAAGGTTTAGCTGTTTGAATGGCGTATTGAAAAGGTTTATAATCCTCTTTGATTTTAGGAAGCGGAGGAAAGTGGCACATAAATAAATAGATGCAACAAGATTTTTCAAAGAGGAAGTAAACTGTGGTAAATTTGATTTCTTTAACTCCACATGATTTGTAATGTGGGAATCAAGCATAAGATAGCAAGCTGGAGTTCTCGATTAATGTGTTTTATAAAGTGGGAAACTAACATGGTGAAAATAAGTGGTTCCATAATTTCTTTTTGCACCCTTGATTGAGTTGAATACTCGATACTTAAGCTGGCAATATTCTCACTATTTAAAACTTGATATCAACCTCAGTTCATTAAGTCCGATTATTTGTAGTTTGTTGTATCCGACTTACTATAACAATAACATGACTACTCAAATCAGTGAAACTAAAGTTGATCAGCTCAAGTCAACCTCATCTGGACCAACAATTCAAGTTGAATTGAAAAATCCAAACGGTTACCAAGAGGGCTTTGGCGATGATTATTCAGAACATCTTCCAGCGACTACAAGAAAAAGATTTGAAAAATATGGAGTGGATCTATCTAGAGGTTATCCAGAAAGACCAGCTCATATCCCTGTGTTCTTAGATGATGCCTACAGCATTAGAAGTAAACCAAATGAAAACTATATTGAACGTGGTAAAAATGCTGATCCAGAAAAGAAAGCATTATTCTCAAAAGTTAAAGAAGTTAGACATTTGACCAAATACATTGGTACTGAATTAGTTGGAGTACAGATTGAAAGTTTAAATGAAAAGGAATTAGATGAACTTGCTCTATTGATTGCTGAGAGAGTTGTTGTCTTTTTCAAAAATCAAGATTTATCACCTCAAAAGCATGTTAACTTGGGTAAATACTACGGTCAACCAGAAATTCATCCTCAAGCAGCTCATGTTCCTGGATTACCAGGTTCAACAACTGTTTGGGCAAAGTTCAACAAGAGATATCAAGAAACAACTTACTCAAAGGGGGCTTCTACAGGATTCCATACTGATCTAGTTCATGAAACTTCTCCAGCTGGTATAACCCATCTCCATATTGATGCTATTCCTGAAACTGGTGGTGATACAGTTTGGATTTCAGGGTATGGGGCATATGATAAGTTGTCTCCTGCACTACAAAAGTTTTTGGATGGTAAGAAAGTTGTTCAAAGATCAGGGCATCGTTACATCGAAAGGGATAACGTTTTAGGTGGACCAAAATATGTTGAAAGAGAACATCCTTTAATTGTCACTCATCCAGTCACAGGTTGGAAATCTATTAATGTAAATCCTGGCCTAACCTCTAGAATTGTTGATCTGGAGCCAGCTGAATCTGATTTGATTTTAAAATACTTGAATGATGTATATGAAAAGAACTTGGACATTCAAGTTCGTTTTAACTGGCAAGAAAGACAAGATTTTGAGCTGGGTGCTTCTGCTATCTGGGACAATAGAGTAAGTCAACACGCCCCAGTAAATGACTACTTGGATACCTCAAGAGACAATCGTCACGCTGTCAGAGTCTCATCTTTATCTTACCCATTACCGTTCGAAGAGAATTCCAAATCTCAAAGAGAAGCCTTAGGCTTATAGTAGCAGCCTCCTGGTGAGTCTCTACTAATTTTCCTTCTTATGGTAAGGTTCTTGTTTCCCTGCTGTCGCACTAACCAATTATTTGTATACACCTCTCAAATAGTCTGCTTTCACGTCACCCAGTAGATAGTAACGTAGCTCAGTTTTGGTAACCATTATAGGCATTTAAACGCACAAAGGCTATAATGTGGTACAAACTAATTTCCCCCTGGCAGAATCTTCGCCAAATTACCCACCCAGCATATTGCTTTTAAGGATCATGCAAGATAGTCTTGTCTTTTCGATAAAACTTCTATAAAACTTAAAAGACATCAAACTATTAAGTGACAAGTATGCCAATAGTAACATAAGAAGTTAGTGTCACTTCGGTTGGTAAATGCTTTTGAAGATTGCAAATTATAACTATCCGCATAACTTCTACCTGAAGGCGCGCCCGATATTGTAAACACGCGGCACAATAGTTTACCGAGGCTCTACCGGCGGCTTTTGTCGTTTTTCTCTCTTTTCCCTCAAATTATAACTTCAACTTTTTAAATCAAAACTTGGAATTCTTGATCCAAGAGAGAAAACCAGTAATATTGATTTGCCCGCCCGTACGGTTGTATAAAATCCACTCAAAAGTTCTATCAGGTTGATTTTAGCAGCCTAAAGGTAAGTCGCACTATCATTTTCACGCGATATCATTCATATAACCATGGGAAGTGGGTTTTACACTACACTATAGATATATAAAGAATTTTCCAACTAATACACATCAAGATCAGGAAAAAAAAAACAGAATAACTCACCTTTGTTATTACTTACCAGCCTTTATAGTTGGGTTAGAACTAGAGGCTAGTCAGCGGGCCTGATTTGTTGAGATCTTCAACAGTATCACATAACATGTTTGTAATGTATGATTTTTTTCCTGGTAAAATCTGAAAATTTCGTACTAGACTACTGAGATTAGAGTAATCTCATCGTCAAGATGAAATTCGTGCATTAGCTAGGCCACAGTTAATAAAGCAAGGATTGAATTCTAGGCCCAGTACTCAACATTATGTTGCTGAACAGAACAGAAATCAAGAAGATATATAGGCTGTGTCTAAATGTTTTGACAGAAAAATCCTAAGCTTTATATGGAATCAACTATTGTATACGCAAACTAGGAAGTTTCATTTTCACTATATAAGTTTTATATAATTCATATAGAATTTTTCCCAACTAGTATACGACCAGAAAAAGAGAAACAATGAGCTCTTCTACTCAACTTGAAACTCCAGAGAGTAAGTATGTGCAAGGAAAATGAGAGACATTTCAATGATGAATTTAAAGTTTTGATAATGTAGCCAAAAAGAATATAAAGTGGCCAAAGCGATAATGAGACTGAAAAGTTGTTTGAATGTGAAAACCAAGTATAGACTAGGTTTCTTTGGTCTAGGGCACATTCACAAATATGTTGATTTGAAGTTACCTAGTTTAATGTTACATGACTATGCTTAAGTCAGAAAACCCATTGTGACTCAATGCGCTCAGTTTTATCTTCTCACTCGCGAGATCTCGAAGAAAAGATTAGCAAATAATAACTCATTCAGAGGAGTGTGGGCTGATGGCAATTGGCTCACGGTAACCCATTTATAATCAACCAATTGTTTCCTCCTAAGGAAAACTATTTATGAAGGGTGAGGCAATTGTCAAGCAATATGATTTTAGGGGTGATAATTTGCGAAACAGCTCCTTACAAAGTGTTCTAGACTGAAATTTTACCACATGAAGTGTGGCAACAGTACAACACTATTGACCAACACAATAACTTAGAAGTTTTTCAAGAAGGGGACTGTTTGCCATTCAAGGTTGCAATTTGAGTTGAAAAACGGTGCATACACTGTACCAAGGAATAGTGTAAGCTTTGATATCTCCTATTCTTTGAAGGAAGTTCTTTCTTAAGAACGGAAGGTTCACTACTAGTGGCTCTTCTTGCAGTTAGAAAAGGTGGACATATTCTTTCAATTTTCCCCTAGTCTACATGAATGATAATAAGCCTTGTCCTTGGCACTGCTTCTTAAGCGACATAATTATTTAAAATAAAAACTATTAAAATGATTCAACTGAAGGTACTACTTTTACTTGATTTTAGAAGCTTGAGACGACCTTTATGGTATGGGAAGAATATATCCAAATTTCTAAGGTGCCATAGTATGTTTCTTTTGTTCCTGAAGGCGTGATTTTAAAATAATATACACCCGTCACAATAATCGCACCATGCGGTGAAATTGGCAAATCAACCAAAGAACCCAGAAAGCATAACCACATGTCAATATTAACAATAGTAGAGTTGAACATATTGCACTTACTTTCTGTCTAAGTATGAAAGAGCGCTCTTATTTCAAAATTTGATTTTGTTAATGTCCTTTTTCATGAACTTCTGCAATCATCAGCATTTTTGCTGTTTGAAATGTACTATTTATAAAATGATCATCGTGATAGTATGCACAGTACAAATTTAGTGCAGTGGGAAAGCTTGGTCTTTTCAAGTACTTCATGTATGTTCAAAATGTCATTGGTAAACTTGTTTCTGTAATATCGTTGACCGGTTATATGAGCAGTTTAATCCAACAGTGACACAAATGCAAATAATTAATTAAAGTTGAAATTTGAACATTAAACTCGCAGAAAGTAGCAGGTAAATGAGCGCGTAGAATACTCGTTTCTTGCATATGATCACTTTGACTATTGTAAAATTGGAATGAAATAGGAGGAGAAAATGGTTATGATAACACAACTTCAAAGTTTACATTAGAACTGGTAGCTTTCTATAAAGAGCACAAGAGGATTTTGAATTGTAAGTCTGTTACTTTTGGGTGTTTTAGGTTAGGAGAATATAGGTATTGGTCAACATCTAGGTGCAGGACATCCAACTAAGAAAGGAGCGTCAAAATTTTAATGCAGGAGACAATTAGAAAGAGAGAAAGCTTTTCATTTACAAGGACACCCGTTTTAATTTTGTATTGCTCATGGTACACGATTTCAAATTTTTTTGAACCAAAGTATGAGATTCGTCTAAATCACACCATGAGTTGTCTAAATAAAAGTGCTACGTCAAAGCTATAGCCAGAAGCGAAGAGTGTTCTTAGTCTCAGTATCAAGTCAATTTTCGGGCTCAATTGACCCAATGCAAAATTCTAAGCCTACTAATTACCGATTCGGGTCATCATTTCAAGACATTAACCAAATGGAGCAGTAAGTTCTGTAATGAATACCAAATTGGCATACCAGTTTTAGTGTGTTTGGAAACGCATGATAACAGTTCCTAGAACCTAAATAAACTTTTATTTCACTGCTATAAAAATGTAGTTCGAAGGTTGAGGTAGCTGAAGAAAGCTCCACTCGCTATTGTCTTGGCTTACTTACTGCGGCTTCAAATACGCTCAGTACAGAACAGCTTGAAGCTCAAATAGATACTACAAATCATGAATAGAGTGAAACTCATAACCCTAACGCAGATTAATAACAGAATAGTTTTATTATTTTCGAAATTATTAACAAAATCCATGAGAAGCTCAGGGATCAATCCCAAATATTATTTTGAACGATAAACTCAACGTACTTAAACTGCTTTTGATTACGACATTGATGCAGGGTTTTAATTTCTTCATAACCTACCTAGTAGGAAGATTTGTAGGACTTTGACCATTTCTAAGGTTCTATTACAATTTTTCAAATGTTCGGAAAATTAGGTCCTTACCTATTTTGTGTCAAATCGTAATGTCAGTGGCCCCTTCCACTTCATACATAATCGTACTTTGTTGGTTGGCTATGTAAGATTTGATGTCATTTTAGAAGTTCTAGAGTATTGGGTGAAGTAAGAAGGAATAGCGGGAAGGGGTGGGTGGAAGGTGTATCTACCAACATTAGTTCACAACAATTTGTTTCTTGTTGTTAGTCATATCGCTACTTGAGATACACTAATGTCAATTTGTGGAACGAAGCAAAAATTTCACACACAAACCGATGAGAACATATAAATGACATAGTCCAGAAAAGTATTGATTTATTTACACATTATCACAAAACAAAGTGAGATTCTCATAACATTATTCTAATTCTGTCTTACAGACTAGTAACCTCATCTTTGATGGCTTTATTATTCGAACCTCAAATCACTCTCTGAAGGAAGACTAATCAAGAACCTCTAGTTTGTTATGATTAGCTTATTTTCTTGGGAAAAGTAGCTATGATGTAGTTTGCGGACTGAAGATCGACATCCATCATTCACGCATAGAACGACGAATCTGATCCGAAATCTTTCCCGATTGAGTCAACATCTGCTTCTAAGGTTCAAGTCTTATCAAATGTCTGTGAAATTGGTAAATCCTTCTACTGTTGAAACAATCTAGATCTAGGCAATGGATCTCCCGCGGATGGCACACACGTAATCTTCACAAGATTTGATTTCATTGTGAGCGTCAATCGCCTCCTGATATACGCTGACGCTGGTGGAAGGTCATAAGCTCGGCCCGGGTTTTGGCAATCATAACGGCTAAAGATCACAGCCAAGTGTAAAAATTGGAGCATAACAAGATTTTGCATAGAGGGTATTGTGGTATCACAATACGGCTAACGTCTAGATTTCGAAACAAAATGTTCATACCGCGCTAACCGACTAACATATTAGCTATACACCGATTTCAAAGAAAGCTGAATTCGCACTACCAATTTTAAGAAAAGCATGTACGAAGTACTAGAAAGTGCTCCTTTAGTGTGCAAGACGAGTACAAAGTGACTCGACACAAGGCAAGATGATTGTTTGATATTCCTTCAACTACGGTCAACACACAGTTGACTAACGACTTCTATTACAGAACTGCTTTTTATTCCTTTAGTATCACTGCTCTTTAATCACTTACAGAGAGAAAAAAGCTTCGTAAAGTTTTGACAGTTTGTTAAATACATATATGGCTAAAGAAGACTCGTAATTTAGATGCTTCAACTCACTATTCAATTGTAAGACTTATCTCAGCTGAAGTGGTATTATAAAATGTAAGTAGTTGGTATGCTAGGGTAGACCAAACTTTTCGAATTTCATTAACGGACCGTTTCTCATAAAATATTGCAGCATTAGTGATGATGTTAGGCAGCATTTCCTTACCGAAAAAAAATATCATAAGGTTGCAGCATAGTAAAGTGCTGCAGATATGATGGTTTGAAGGACTGAACAAAAAAGTTCACTTTAGTCGAAATCGCTTTAGCAGTGAATTCAAAAGTATACCGAGATGGGTCATAGTTAACGAGCGCACGTTCATCTTTTCTTGAAATCTTCTGATTATCGATACAAGATGTTTAGACAACTGCTTGAATTTTCATCAGCTAACTTAATCCTTCGGCCTGTGATTTCCCTTGCAGACCTCAAAAAGTACTTTCATGCACATTTGCATTGCATGATGGATCTTCATGGTTTGAGATATGAATAACTACTTTAATTTGCAATTTCATACATAATCGTTTTCTGCGTAGAATTCAATGGCCAAACAGAGCATAAGGTGCAGCAATCGTAGGGCATAATGACACAATCAGTCTCAAAACAAATGGTTTAACTTTGATTGTGAGGTACTAGAAGAAAGATGTGAATCCAGATTTGAGGAACCTATTTCAGGAAATCTTCTCAGGAAGTATATAAGAATCGTCAGATATCTTCTTATACGATTTGATATTCTCATTTGTACCTTCTAATCTATTACAAGATATTACAATTGATATCAATAACGTTGAATAAAATGGTCGCTATTAATACTTTATTAACAATCTCGGCAATCGCCACCTTAACAGCTGGTGCTCCAGCTCCTTTCTGGGACAATAACAAAGATTACAATAAAAAAACCACAACTACTAAAGGTAACGACTGGGAAAAGTGGACAAAGACCAAAGAGATTCCATATCCAACTACTTCCTTGAAGAAAGAACACACTAAAAAGACAACTGATAAAGGTCAAGGCTGGGAATGGTGGACAAAGTCAAAAGAAACTCCATATCCATCCCCAACAACTTTGTCATTCTCATCTTACTCAGGTAACTTCAGTTTGCCATATACTTCCAAACCATGGCACACAGCAGTTCCTACAAAGTCAAAGCATCCATGGCCAACTGAGTGGCCTACTGCTTTCCCTTCTGAATGGAAAACAGCCTTACCTACTGAATGGAAAACTGCTTTCCCTACTGAATGGAAAACTGGCTTCCCTACCGAGTGGAAAACTGCCTTCCCTAAGGAATGGCCAACCGCATGGCCTTCGGAATGGAGAGGTGCTAAGCCAACCGGCAGACATGGTGACGATGATGACTTTGTCTACGCAGCTTAGATAATTCTTCAAACTACAGTTTACAGGCTCATAGCCTTGAATTTAAAAAGCTTTTTAACTTCCTTTATTCTTCCTATAGATCATAGAATATTTTATTTTGTTGGTCTTTATTTTCACCCATCTTTCTCCACCCAAGATATATTCGAATGAACCTTCATATCTTGGAAAAGCGATGAGGTCAACTTTGGATCGTGTGTGCAACTTAGAGAACATGTGCAGCTAGTAAGCGCACGTCTGAACTTTTTGAGCGCTTTATTTTTCAGTTCGTTTTGACTTAAATGGTAATCAAGTATGTCTTTCAAGCTTGTTCCAGTCAAGTATTCAATAGATACCAATTTTATTTTTGAGACCACGTGTAGGCACAATCTCTTAAGCTTAGTTAACTGTTCGATTTCCACGAAGATAAGAATCAATCCACTCTCTAGCTTCATTTCCAAGAACACTGTTGACGTTTGTTGAAAACTCTAAAATTTTGCCACCATCAGACTGGTGTAGTTTCCATTTTTTCAGGATGAAAACCTCTTTATCATTTTCTTTCAGGTTATAAATCCACCAGCCATTTCTTGTTCTGTAAAGTTCTTCTTTCACTGAATGATCACCACTTTTGTGCGATGAGCTGAAATGATGAATCAATTCTTTATGTATCAGTTGCGATTCAACTTTTGAGATAGATAGGTCATTGTAATGTTTGTCGTCTTCAGTGTCAATTTCGAGATGAGGTATGGTGGGAAGACTTGTTTCCAGAACTCTGTCAGAAGTTTCTAGCCCAATATAGTAGTAATTGTGTTTCAAGTCAGTAATGATACCTGCTTTAAAGAAGTGCGTCTGGCTCAGCTTGTTCAAATTTGACAATAGATCATCATAATACACTATATCATTAAGCTCTTTGACACTAAAATCATAAATAGTTAGCACAAGGAATGGCCCATTCTTATAAACGACAATTCTATGTAGCTTCTCCAAATCTTCACCGGAGAACTTGAGATAAAGATTCTTATAGACTATATTAGTTTCGCTTACTTTGCCTATCAAAAACCTCGATTCAGGAGCCGTTGGAACTTGGCCATGTTGATCAATATTGTCTGACTTAGTTGGTGCGGTTGAGGATGAGCTCCACGGTAAGAGTTTATTTACAGCGTTGAAACCTGAGGTGATAGTATCAACACCATAATTGACACCTGTTGTAAGACCTGATTTTTGTGAAACATCAGTCATTGCACTATAAACAAGTTTGAATGGATCATAAGTATACTCTGCTACCGTACCATTTTCTAGCGCGTCAGATGATTGCAAAATATTCCCATCGTAGTCTATTGTCCTTCTCTGGGAAACCTTGGGTATATTTTGAGATGTTAAATTATCAGTAGTCAAACCATAGTAATTAGTTTGTTGTAACCATTTTAACAGCCCCACTTTAGATGTTCTGTCCAGAGACTTACGGTGTTCATAAACAAGACCACCACGCTCGTTATTCTCGTGATCCCAGATCAAGAGCTCTTTGAACTTTGATGATTCTTGAAATGACTCTATAGTATACTTTAGTTCAGAGTCTAACTTTAAGCTTGAATACTTGATGTAGTCCGTATACTGCTTGATGAATCCATCTTCTTTCAGTTCTATCTGGAAATTTTCAAACCACACTGTCCACCATCTTCCCAAATAGCTCTTGAGCTGGTCTAACTGCATGGAATCGGATAATGACTCTATAGTCCCATTATGTAATTTAAACTCATTGTAGCCCTCAACAATTAGGCTTCGTAGATAGTGCAGCGGTAACGATTGATCGTGAGTTACCGTTTTACCATCGTCCTCTTCAATCTCGGTTAACTTTATAGCAAGTATAAAGTTGAATCTATTTTCGAAAGTTTTAAATATGATTTGGATATTATCCAATTCAATAAAGTTTAATCCATTAGGTTCGATGCTAGTATCGTTTGTATAATCTGAACAAAATTCATCCATGCCCTGAATTACACTTATCTGCCTCAGCTTATCATTTATGTTATTCTTGTTTGTGCTATCGTTATCATCATCGGTATCAGTAGCATCTGTGGGGAGGTGCACTAGCAGCTGATCTAAATCTTCAGATTCATCATTAGCGCTCAAACTAGGATCAGCAATTGCAAAGAATTTGAGACTCGCTGGAGTTACCGTTGAATCTGTCCTTGGGTTAAAGAAATCCATTGAAAATATCCTCTTATGAAGGTAGATGAAAAGAATCAACGTGAACGATACTTGTTTCTTACTCGTCTTATATACTAATAGTGATTAAATGGCGTATAAATAAATTCAATTTATTACATAATCAGAATGAGAAAAGCCGCGGTCACGTGCAAAAGACCCGGGTAATTTACAAAAGGTTAATTCTCGCCTTTTTTCAGCTTTTGATCATCGAACAACGAACGAAACATCAAAGCTTTTGATGATAATACACGATTTGCACTGACAAAGAAGATTAACTAGTATAGAGATAAATCATCTGCTATACCCTTCATCTTAGCGTTACAAGATGGTGTTAGCGGACTTGGGTCGGAAGATCAATGATGCCGTCACTGGGGCAATAAAGTCTTCAGAGATATCTGAAAGTGCTATTGATCTCATGTTAAAAGAGATCTGTAATGCCTTGTTAGAATCAGATGTTAATATTAGATTGGTTGCCAGTTTAAGAAAGGACATTAAAGCAAAATTAAACAACGAGGATAATAATAAACCTGGAATAAATAAGAGGAAACTTGTTCAAAAAGTTGTCTTTGACCAACTGTGTTCTTTAGTTGACACAGAAACTGAACCTTATAAGCCTAAAAAGGGTAAGACTAATGTGATAATGCTCGTTGGTTTACAAGGTGCTGGTAAGACGACTTCATGTACCAAACTAGCCGTTTTTTACCAAAGACGTGGATTCAAAGTTGGGCTTGTATGTGCTGATACATTTAGAGCTGGTGCCTTTGATCAATTGAAACAAAATGCAACAAAGGCAAGAATACCATATTATGGTTCGTATACTGAAACCAATCCAGTTAAAGTTTCCAAAGATGGTGTTGACAAATTCAAAAAGGAGAAGTTTGATATCATCATAGTGGATACATCTGGTAGACATAGACAAGAGGAGGATTTATTTCAAGAGATGGTGGAAATTGGTGATGCTGTTAATCCAAACCAAACCATTATGGTTTTGGATGCCTCTATTGGTCAAGCTGCTGAAGCTCAATCCAAAGCTTTCAAAGAAAGTTCCAACTTTGGTTCTATAATATTGACCAAGTTAGATGGCCACGCTAAAGGTGGTGGTGCTATATCTGCTGTTGCTGCTACAAATACCCCTATTGTATTCATCGGTACAGGTGAACATGTTCAAGATTTTGAAACTTTCTCACCAAGAAGTTTTATATCCAAATTATTAGGTATTGGTGATATTCAAGGTTTAATGGAACACGTTCAATCTTTAGATCTTGATAATAAGGATACAATGAAGAATTTCCAAGAGGGTAAATTTACATTGAATGATTTTCAAAAGCAAATGCAAAACATTTTGAAAATGGGTCCATTATCACAAATTGCCAACATGATACCTGGGATGGGTCAAATGTTAGGACAAGTTGGAGAAGATGAGGCATCCAGTAGATTAAAGAGAATGGTTTATGTGATGGATTCGATGACAAAGAAGGAATTGGATAGTGATGGTCAAATTTTCATTGATCAACCAAGTAGAATTATTAGAGTTGCTAGAGGTTCAGGAACATCTGCTACAGAAGTTGAAATGATTTTGTTTCAACAACGTATGATGTCTACAATGGCTCAAAGAACCAAAGGAATGATGGATGCCCAAAAGGCTGGTGGTGCTCCAGGTGCTCCAGGTGGGTTCAAACCATCCCAATCACAGATACAAAGAGGTATGCAACAACTGCAACAGAATCCAGGTATGATGAACAACTTGATGCAAATGATGGGTGGAGGAGGTGCTGGTGGTGGAATGCCAGACATGAGTCAAATGATGAAGGCATTAGGAGGTGGAAGTGGAGGAGCTGGTGGAGGTATGCCAGACATGAATCAAATGATGCAAATGATGGGAGGAGCAGGGGGAGCAGGAGGTATGCCAGATATGAGTCAAATGATGAACAATCCTCAAGTACAGCAAATGATGAAACAATTTGGTTTGGGCTAGATTCTATAAATAAGTGTGTTACTGTCACTAAGAGACAAACCAGTTTACGAGTTGTCTTTCCTTCTTATACTTTCTTGGGAAAGTTAAGACTACATATAGTTCTTGTATAGTATTTAAGTCTTTTTCCATTAGAATTAGATCTCAAGTTCAATCAATTAATTTGCATTTATATTCAGTCTAAATATACCCAAGTAGAGTTTTTTTGAGTTGTTTCTTAGTGAAGGACGCTGTGCAAGTTCAATCAGGACGATGAACAGTTCAAACCCATTAACCTCGACAGCAAAAATCATATCTTCTTCTCTTTTTGTTTGCAAAATTGTCTTTATCGCTATGCCAACCATTGTAAATCCTATTTACCCAAAGGAGAAATTAGCTAACAAAGAATGCAAAAACATTCTCCATTTACTGCTTAAAAAAAATCAAAAAAAAAAAAAAAAAAAAAAAAAAAAAAAAAAAAAAAAAAAAAAAAAAAAAAAAAAAAAAAAAAAAAAAAAAAAAAAAAAACTTTAAGAAAATGCCGAACAACACAAAAATTTAGTACTGGCAAATCTGTGACAATCCACAAACATTCTCATACTACCAAATCAAAACAAGACTATCCAAAAAACAATTTATTGTGTCCAAAGAGGAATTTTTGATTAATTCTTCTCTTAAACTTTGAAAAGTTTGGACATTAAATAAATCCACAACTACTTTCACTTTCATCTAAACCACCAATCACTTGGATCAATTACCTTACAAGAGAACTTTAGAGTAAATCAAGGTAACATAACCATTTAGATTGCATGATACTTGATCTGGAATTTAATTTTTGAAATATTTATTCAGCTACAACAAGCCATTATAGTCACAACAATACATGACACATTGATAGAGAGTGTGTTCAATACCAAACAATATTTCTACTACCAAACAATATTTTTACTCAATTTATATATATATATAACATCTGTTCAAGTTGAGGTTGAAACATAGAAATATCTATCTTTGGGATCATCAAATGGATGATAAAGAGAACATTAATATCTCAATGTCAGAACTTCTATCAGATTTAGGAGATTTAAAGATTTCAGATCCTTCCACGCCATCGAAAAATGGTACTACACCAATTAGAAAACCATTGTCAAATTTTAACAACATTTCTTCCATAGGCACGGATTCTCCAGTGAGACCTTCGGAGATTTTTGCCAATAATGATAGTCCCAAGAGACTTGTTGGTAATGGGTCGGTAACTTCCACAAGAGTTATAGAGTCATTACACAGAGATATTGATGATTTGAAAGTAGAAGTTAGACAACTAAAGAATACAAACGAAGAGTTGAAAAAGACAAATGAGTTGATTAAGACAAGAAGAGATCAGTTGGTTGAACAGCTTTCTAATTCCAAGCATGAAAGTGATAATGTAAAATCTTTGTTGAAAAGAAGAGAAAGAAGAGTAAATGATCTTGAAGAACAGTTGAATGATATCTCAAGTTCTTCTGATGATATGAAATTCAAGATGAAATCATTAGAAGTTAGATGTGAAAAATTACAAGAAAGCGAAGCAATAGCAGTAGCTGAACGGGAAAGATTGAAAGTTTCTCATGATGCTATAACGAAGAGTCAGTTAGAGTATAGAGATTATTATACAAGAGAGATCAAAGAGTTGAAGGAGAAACTAAGTGCTTTCATTCATGATAAAGATCAACAAATTACAAAGCATATCAGTTTGATCAATAAAAGTGATGCTACCATTTATAGATCCATCAAGTCCATCACTTTGAGATCTAAAGAACTGGAAGAAAAACATGCCAAGAAAGATGAAGAGTATTCAAATAAGATTGAGACTTTGACAACAAGTTCCAAAAGACAAGGTTTGGAGGTGGAAGATCTACTAAAAGTTTCAAAATCATTATTTGATGAAATTGCAGAAAAGGTTAATATCGATAAGAGAGAATTACTTGAGATTTATTTAAATGAAGATTCAACTAGAGTAAATCCATTTGATGTAAAAAGTGTTGACAATAATCAAGAGTTTGAAGAAAGAACACAAGATCTAGAGATTGGTACAGAACAACCGATTGAAAAACCAGAGAGGGATGAAGATGAACCCATCATAACCATCAAGAAAAGAAACGAAAAGAAATCATTAGTCAAAGATGGGAAAAGAGAACTCTCTCTTGAAGAAAGAATAACATCCATTAGCAAAGATCTCAACGGTGCTATTCCACTAAAAGATAGAAGTGCAGTGGTTGAACCACTAGCGAGAACGAAAAGTTTAAAAATTAATAACAATAGCAGCAGCAGCAGCAGCAGCAGCAGCAGCAGTAACAAATTTACAGCTAAACCAGGTGTTGTAAATTCAAGACGTTCATCTAAAATCTTTGAAGATAAATCCACTACATCATCAAGAAGATCATCAAAGATCTTTGACCAGTCATCATCTCCAACTATCGACACCAGTAGTTCTAGAAACTCATCAAATGGTAACGAGCCAATCAAATCACATTCAAGATTACCTTCCCAACAAATCATCACGGAGGGATTGAAAGTTGATGATGCCTCAAATATTGAAATCAACGCCAACAACAAACGTACAAGAAGAAGAGCCAGAAGACGTAGAGGCAAGAAATCAAAACAAGCCAATGACGATAACGATGATGAACATACAGAGGAAGAAGAAGATTCAGGAGAAGAATGAAAGATCTTTCTCTCTCTCTCTCATTACATAGATTTCCCCATTGTGCAATCTTCAATAGCACCACATAATTAATCACTCATCACTACTGGAAAGAAGATATACGTAGACTCGCAAAGATAAGACTGTGAATCATATTTTGTTAAATCTCGTTATACACCATTACGGTACCATCATCATATCCAATGGCTAAGAAGTTGGCATTTATGACCTTTAAATCTCTTCGACCTATAGATCTGGAAGTATTAGTTACAAGTCCTTTCCTTATCATGGCAAGAGCATTTGGTTTAACCACAAGAGATTTTTTTACATCATTAGGATCACCGTTCAAATTTCCAATAACGTTCAAATCACCTTGTATCATGCCTTTTGGCTTTTTGAAGCTGGATTTGTATTCCAGCTCAAGTGCTTCCTTGTGGAATTTGTAAAACCTTATGAACCCATTCCATGAAGATAGGACATATTTGTCTTTGAGAAATGAAACTGATGAAATCTTACCAAACTTGTCATCCAATTTGACTAAGGAGGTTTTATTTGACCTTATATCATGAATGGAAATTTCCGATCGTACCGATGATGATATAACCACACTATTCTCTAAATCGTAGGATAAGGACAGTACAGGGTCTGGGAAATGATGTGAGGAGATGGTTTGAATTTCAAATTTCTGAGTTGGTAAGTCAATGGATACCTTGGCAACATGTCCTGATTCATATCCAAGAAATAACAAATTCTCATTAATCCATAACAGTTTCATAATTATACCAAACTTATCAACTTTATTAACGTTGTTGTTGTTGTCGTCTGAATTGGATCGCTTTATTTTAAATTCGTCGAATTTCATCTTCATATTCACAGTTGCAACACTGAATACATCTGCAGCTTCAATAAGTCTTTTCAATCTCGTCTCGTCCAATTCATGTTCTTTAGAAATGAAATTAATATCATACACATCAAAAGTATTGGAATTCACGGTGTTTGGAGTTAGGAGAAAATTCTTCACAATGTCAACATTACTGAAATTCAATGCATTCACTGGGAGCTCATAAACCTCTTGCACATGTTCAATGACACCAATATCGTTGAAAATTCTCCAAAACTTGATACAGTGATCTCTACCATGAGTTAAAATCAAACCAAAGTAGTTTGGATCCACCTCATCCTCACTGTTGATACCTAATTGCTTAACAGTCATGATTTGGGATGTATGAGCTTGTAACTCTACAACGGATCTATGCGTGGCCAAATCCCATAGAATTAATTTACCAGATTCATCGACAGAACTCAAGAAGGGCTTCAAAGTTAATTGTTGAGATTGTATGTCATTTGCAACTATTGTCTTTGTTTGGGTTACAATGGGCAACTTCACGACTCCCAAAGAGGTGATTGCAACGGTATGTTTCCTCAGAGTAAACGAAGGGTATGTCGTATCATGTTGAAGAAGTGCCATTTATCCACCAAGTTGTATCATTAAAAGGAACTATTTAATGATAAGAAAATATGTCCCAGTTTGAAAAAATTCACACTAGCCTATTTTGGCACAAATAGAATTTGAAATAATCAACAAATTCTGCCGGAAGCGGAAAGCACTAATAAAAGACACAATTTTATAAAGAACAAAGGGAAATAATCTCATAAAAAATCTCCGAAATGGCGATCTTTCAGACATAGATTTTAGTAGTGAAAAATTATAAAAGATTGAAAACACCTAAATTTTTGTTTCTTTACTTTCTTTTCACTTTTAATTGAACTAGGAATATAAAGGTGAAGCAAAAAAGTCAATTATGGGTCGTTTTGTTAAGTTTTTGTTTGGAACCACAGCTCTTTCAACTGTAGGTGTGTTATATGCTAAAAACACCATTTATACTGGAGAATATATAGAAAGTGCGCCTTTTAATAGTTCAAAATTACCAATTGTTCAAAGGGTTAAACATAAATTGTTTGGACTAAGTGAAGATGCTAGTCAATCCAAGACTCTAAAAATTATTAATCCTCATAACAATCGTGTTAGATACGATTATTATGAGAAACAATTGGATACTATAACAACTCAAAAAATTTTGAATAAATACTCAAATAATGAAGAGATTTTAGCAAAGTTACAAAAAGGTGTATTTTTAGGACCAACTTTATGGTTTCATAGATTTGTTCTTTCCCCATATTTCAAAAGTAGAGGTGATTTCAATCGTATTGCCGGATTTACTGCACTTGAACCTGAATTAAAACAAATTGATTCATCTAAACTACCAAAGGCTAAACTTCTTGAATTCCCAATATTACCAAAAAATGACAAATTGACTTATATTTGGAATGCTGATGATGTTAAATCTCATAAATCTCTTTTACCAAAGAATACAGTTGTATACGGGTTGTTTGACGCGATTGATTATGGTAAAACTTCTCATGGTGGTTATTTTGAGTTCACTTTTGGTAGTGATTTGTTACCAAATACTGCAATTCATAGAATTGATTATTTCACCGTTAAAAATTCACGAGATGAAGACAATTTAGTCGTTAGATTTACGAATCAGTCGGTAAATGTTCCACCAAATAGTCCAGATTCTGTTGAAGGTGCTCCAGAATTACACGAATTGATGACAAGAACAATTGTCTTGGATGCCATTAATGGTCTTTTAGATTGATATTATTGTATAGACTTACAATTGAATAGAACTACTCTATATGTTTTGAGATTGTAGTACTTAGACCACTCGCACTGTATATGGAACAAGCTTGAGGGAACTTATATAGGGTTTTCTTTCAAGAATTTTAAATGACCATCAATGAATTGACACAGTTCCACTCTGCTAATTTCGTTAAAGTATTTCAGTGATATGTTCAATTCACATAATAAGAATTTCATTCTCTTAAATTGAACCAACTCAAAATCAAAAAATTCTCCAACATCGTTAACACTTGGTTGATTATTCTTATTCTTTGGATATAGTTTTGGTAAAAAATTTGCAATGTCTGAATACATTCTAAATTCGTCACCTTTGTCATTAATCAGCTTGTTTTCTTTGAATAGTAGATATGGATTTAATTTGGGGTAATTAGCATGTACTGTGAAAATTGAAGCCTTTCTAGTGTCAAATTTTTCAAAAATTTTTTCATCATCAAGACTTTGTTGGAGACTTGATGAAAGATTTTGATATTGTTCGTAATCTTCAAGTGGATTTCTTTGACCCATAGAAACACCCATAAAATTCCCATCAGGATTAAACCAACCAAAAGATTGGATTTCTGATTTAACTTGATAAAAATCTTCACCAGATCTAACAGCTGCTGCAATGAAAGTATCCTTATCACCTTCACCAGATTGTCCTTGAGAAAGCAAGGGATAGAAAAACCCAGGACCGTACAAGTTATAGAAGAGTGATAATAGTATAGTCTTTGAATGAGTTCTTTTATTGATGAGCAGTTGTCCTGATTCAGAGGACATTTCTGGTAATGTGCCTTGTAAATCATGGTATTGAACTTTTTCTAAATCCTCAACAAGTTTTGGAGATTTTAAAGGAAATTTCCCTTCTCTTACCTGAACAGTTTCATTAACTGGTAAACCAACCATTTCATAATAATAAGGTGATGTTGTTCTTGTCCAATAATCTGGCCAAATAACCATACCTTTAGATTTAAATGGTTCCTTTGTGAAAAAATCTTCAGGATTTGTAACGAGGATGTTATCAGAGTCTAATAAGAAGACTTTTTCAAAAGTTGATGCAATCAAGGCTAATGATTTGTATTGATAACCTTTAAACTCAACTTTAGAAGTAACTTCTTCACCAAACACGTTGAAGAGCAAGATACATTTCCCATTCAAAGCTGGTAAGATTTCTTCACAAAGATCGTGTTCATATTCTTCCACGGTTGGTATAATCACCTCAATGGGTAAATTACAACCGAAAGATCTGATTGATTTTATAGATAGTAAGGATAACCAAGAGTATTGAGCACCACCAATTAGTACAATCCCTGTTCCCTTGTACAAACCTTCAGGGAAAGAAGATGGAAGAGCCTCATAAACGTCTTGATGAATTTTTTTAACACTGTCAATTTGTGATTGATCCAAATTTAAAAATTCCAATAGTGCCTTCTTATGGAAGAAACTTCCCTTTGCTTGATCTGCCCTCTTGTTTAATTCAATCTTTGGAAACTTTAACCTTTCTGATTCCATTAATAGTATTATACTCTTATAAAAATCTTGAAATTTTTGACTAAACTGATAATGATCCTTATGAGTTTTCAACTTATCAGATAATGGTGAATCTGATATATCAACGTTTGAATTGGCAAAATCTTTCAACATTTTTTCAGCTTCTTCATCAGTCTCATCGTAAAAATAACTCTCTATTGAGTTCTTGAAAGTGTTGTGTAAATTCTGCAAATCTTTGAAAGCATCTGCATTAGACGCTACAGATAATGATGATATTGAGTATAAAAGAATTGCAATCAATAGAAATAGCGTTAGCAACCTTCTAAACTTTGGAGATATTGCGCCAATCATGAGGAATGTAAATAATAATAGAAGAAAAAGTATGCAAAGACCAAAGACTAAACCAAAAGCTAACGATATACCAGGTTTATTCCTTTTTTGTTGTCACTTGATTGGATCAAATGAAAGGAAAAATTGGTGGAAATATATATTTTGATTTGAATATGTACCATTGTTGACAGCTTCGCTAATTTTTTTATTTTTTTTTTCTTGATTCGTGTTTTTGCTATTATTGTATTTTTTTTTTTTTTTTTTTTTTTTTTTTTTTTTTTTTTTTTTTTTTTTTTTTTTTTTTTCGTTGCGAGACTAGGCTTTTTTATTCGAAACAATAGACTTTTTACAATTGAAAACATTTAAAAGAGATATTACGTGTATTTTATATAACCTATTATAAACAGTTAGTTCCAAGTAATGCAAGAAAGATGTCTTTTTTGAACAGGAACAAGGATTAGAAATATCCAATTTGTACAACAAATGATAGTATCAGAGTCATTAAATCAGTTTTTTTATGTTTAGTCAATCATGGAAATTGCTTCCTCGGACAGTGTGAATATAAATGGATCATCACCTTTGGATATCATCTTTCTCTTGTTTAGTTCAACAATAAAAACAGTGGTTGAAAAAGCACTTACTAATTAAAATTCAAAACTCTTGTTCGAATGTGTATCTCGAAAGATATGATAAATTATCTAAAAAATTGTTAGCATTTCACCAACTATCAAACATTCACACCAGAAATATTCAGGTTCAGATTCAAAAAATTCATTATACTTCATATAATATCTATGTGTGTCAGCAAACGACCTTTCATCAATTTCAATCCATCAACATCCTTAAATTTGTACACAAAGAACGCGACTACCAGTAAAACTGGTGATGGATCAAACATATTATGTCCGCCCGGTCGAAAAAGATTCCTCATTTAAATATAAATAGAATTTGATAAAATCTGAACCTTCAAAAAGAAAATAAAGCCCATAAGAACATACTAAAAAGATGAGTTAGTGATTAAAATTCTCCTCTAAAAAAATCCAATAGACAAAGTTTTCTCAAATTCATTTTTTCATATTTTAAAGCTCATACAAGGCTGAAACTTAACAATAGATGCATTTGTCAACATATAGCTATTCAGTTGGAACAATTGGTATAAATGCAAATAATCATAGCAAAAAAAAAAAAAAAAATGAAAAAAAAAAAACATCATCAGAAAATTGTGTCGATTGGAATTAAAAAGTTGACATACCATTTATCAGTTGCAAGGAATGAGAGATCACTGATTATCAGCCATTACAAAAAGTCAAAAACACACTTGTTACTAATTAATGTTGAATATTAAAAAGGTTTAAAAAGAGGAAAATTTTTTTTTCTTACAAAATGAGCTGGTGTCCAAAAGAAGAAGAGATCGCGAATCTTTGGGAATTCCGAGAATAACAAACTACACCGGATTAAAAATTGTCATGTTTTAGGGCTTTTTTTTTGAAGGCTTCATATTTTCTATCCAAAGTAAGAAGAAGAATGAACAAAGTGGAAACAAAGTACTTGTAAATTTATTTATTTATCAAAATGATATCTCTAGTTTGTTGCGAAAACCATGTGGACTTTTTATCTTATTTGCTCATTTATAATCATTAGGATAACGATCGATAAAATTCTTCTCTGTGAGTGGTCATTTCTATCAATTTGATAACTGTTGATAAAGTTTTTCGAAGTTTATTAGTAGAGTTAATTCTTTAAGTATGTAGTGCTTCCGGTGTCAATAACATAAAGTGGATATTATCAATAGATAAACTATCAAAAAAAAAAATGATGCCATTCGCAAATTGATAAACATAATTTATTTTAAAAGATTACATCATATCTCGTGAACTTGGTTGGTGTTTCCCACTGTACCTCAAAAATACCATAAACGATGGTATAACCTCTTCCTTCTAATGAAGTTGTAGTTCCATTGAAATATCTGCATAGAAGATAGATAGACTAACTTCTACACTACAGTTATGTAAACCCAAAATCACGCAAATATAGTTGAATATCAGAGTGTAGTATTCTATAACAGTCTTTAGCCACGCATGTCATGTGTGATGTTGTTATCAGGATTTATGTTTACTCTAGACTTTGTAACTTCAAATTTTAGTAGCAATGTTTATTAAATGGTCTTTTACACACCTGTCAAAATCTAGTGACAAAAAAAATAGATGTCAATGCTCGTGGGCGACGGTGCAATCCGCAAATTTTTCCAATTATATAAATGACAATTAAACACTTCAAATAACAACTTGCCATTTTAAGACTGGCCACTAACTTTTATGATACCAATGCACACACTCACTCACTCCACTTTTGAGAACCCTAATTATTTTTTTTTTTTTTTGTAGTGAGTGTGTTTGCTAAAATAGATAAGCTATCTTTTGAACGCTATTTGTTATGAAATTTTTTCTTGCGATGCCAATGATAAGGCCTATCCCCATAAAGCCCTAACACCCCATGATAAAAAGAATTATAAAATGACGTCAAAACATAAAGAGATTTCACTCCTATTACACTTGGTAAATTTCATGTTTTTCTTTTTACCACTAGAGATGAAAAAGATAACAAAATGATAGCTCACGTCAAGGTTAAAATATGGTCACTGTCCCCTTCAAAGATAAAAACATGTCAACCAATCAATCATTTTTTGCTTGAACCAGAACAGAGGGTATCTTTCCAGTGATATTTTCTTCTACGTAATCTGAAATTGGATGTGATTCTGGAGTCTGTCAATATTTTTTTTTAATCAATCTCTTTTTTGTTATCACCCTAAAATTGTAACTAAACTTTTGACAAGATTTGCAAGTCAAGAAAGACATATGACTCAAAAATAATGAGTCTTAAAAGGTACAAAGTTAAACATACTCTAAATTTAGCATAATCGGTTTACAAACTGATTTTTATCCTATCTAAGCTATTTTCTCTACAAAAAGAGATAAGATAATAGCCAGTATCTATATGTTGAACGGATCAATACATTTCCTTGATTAAACAATCTTGTATGCTGTATTCTATTCCTCTTTCATAGCTTATCGTTTATTCTCTTTGTAATCTTATCATTCACTAGGCTAAGGGTGCTATAAAAGCAAATTACAAACTGTTATAGCACTTATCACCATATCTTCCATAATCATTCGTTTTTCAACGGATAAATAACTGACAGGTGAAATTTGATAGCGGTATTTCGCAATTTTTTATATTTTTGCATATTAAAATCTTCAACTTCAAATTCGTCAAGTTGGTAACTATGACCCTTTGATAAACTTCTATGAAACAAGCTTTTGGTACTTTAAAACTTTTTCAAGCTTCAGGAATCACAAAATTACACTGTTGAACAATTTTAATTCGAATTAATTACATATATTGAATTATTTTATCTTCACTCATTCTCTAGAAAAACACTAAACAACGTGTAATACTAATACAAAGCTTCCAACTACATTCACAGTAAGTACTACTAATCTAAATTAAACCACGATGTTATCTTCAAAGTAATATTATATTTCCAGTTGGAGTAAGTGCTGGTCCCCAAGTTATTCAGTTCCAATTTATTGACTTCCGAGCACGTTTTCCTAGATCAACATGTGGTTTAAGGTTAACATTTTAGATAGTTTGTTATCTTGAATTTCCATTTACACCACGTTTACCCATTCATTGGTAATGACTTGGATTATTTGGGGATTTGTTTCGTACTACTGTAAGGTTGTGTTAGATTACTTAGCTTTTACACCATTTTTCTCTAGGAGGTTTTGTGGCATTCGAAAATGCCATGACTATTGAAAGGTTACTAAAATCAAAAAATTATTGATTTTTCATCAACTAAACTTTGACAAGTGCATATATTGACATTTTTTTATGCATGATAAAGATATCATGAAATTCCAAATATCTGACACCTTATTAGTTTAACACCCTTAAAATTTATATGTTTGTATCGAGTTCAATTATTATTGTGTACTATGATCTTAATATTGAAGTACGGTAGACCATTTCGCTTCAATGATAAAGGTCATTTCATGATTGCCATTATTATTATTCTCTGTAACTGTTAGTCCAATTTTTCGCGAGATATCACTAACCTATAATCAAAGAGCTATTTGTTGATGTGACCAATTGGCTGTCATTCAAGGACCAACCCTGTAGCTCAATGTAATTTGAATGCGAGCTTGATTTTTAGTTTCAAAATTTCTTTGATAATCAGGGTGTATTTTTTTATGACAACGTGCAGAATTTCACCTTTCGAATAAAAGAAGAGATTGTTGTATATGTTTCATGATATTAATTCAAGTCTTCTTTCGAGATAAAGACCAGGATTTACATGCTTTTTAAGAGTATAAGGATTTGCAAATTTCTTGCATTCCTATGCAAGTTAGAGTTTCCTCTAATTCAAATTCTAGAATTTCATCCAAATAATAGTCTCTGGATTATGGATATGATACTTTGTCTTCGGCTTTAAAGTCTGAAGGAATAGAAATTCTTGAAATTCTGCTTAATTACAAATCTGAGACCCTAAACCACAATGTATCTGTCCTCCACTGAACTCAAAAGGCCTTCGAGACCATATAAGAAGAGATCTTCATAAGGAAGGGTAGTCTCAGTGACATATATTACAATGGAGTACATCTTCCTTTGTATACTTCATTTGATGACAATTCCCCATGACTATTTGATGTGCTATTAGTTCCACCACGCTAACCGAAGAGTTTTGATGTCTATGCAAGCCTTCAAATTTCAAACTTTTTCCTTAGAGTCAGCGAAGCTTGGGGTATACTAGTATTAAAAACACAGAACGGAGAGGTTGATTTGTACTAGATTACCCAACATGCATATCACCTGTACATAGTCTAATTCTTTCTAACCCCACTACCAAAATATCACATGCACTAACGGACCAAATTGAGCAGAACCTATACCGCTGGTGAAAAAGTTGTATTATTCAAAGTATAGAGAGTGGAGAGTCTACAAGTCTTCGAGACGTAATTAGCAGGTTATGAAGAAACACTCTTTAAACAGCAGTGCAAAGTATGTCAACTTAAAATTCTTAATGGCTTATAATAACTTTACCGCTAAAAAATAACGATTCTCTTTGCCCAAAAAATTAAATGTCTTAAAGGATGGGATGATCTATTCTCCGATAAAGCTACTACGCGTTTGGGCTAAAAAATTAATACAAATTCTATGACCTCTTTACTTAGACAAAGAACTACCACCAAATTCAATTTATATCAACTTAACAGCTTTGGTATGTTTTGAGACTACCAAACTAAAGACAAGTGAGAAATTCGGGTAAGAGAAACAGCACTTTTTCGCTCTTAAGCTACACTTGTAGAATAACATATCTAATGCTTTTCTCTTGATGCAAGATGAAGCTTAATTCCTCTTATGTACCAACCATAGCACTTTTACGATCTCAATCCTTTTCTAAACGAAAACAAGGGACATCCAATCATGCTTCTACTGCATTTAATGTTTTGAATTAACTAGTAAAAATTGGGTATTTATTGTGAAAATGATTACTTAAAATACTGTTCATTGGCTAAAAAAGATTTCAAATAGGAAATTTTTTTTTTTTTTCTTCTTGCTTGACCGTTGAACCTGCATTGCAGTGAAAATCAAGAAAAGGTGAAAAAAGCCCTTTACCAAGTCTCCATCTAAAGAAGCTTGCCGTGCTAGAAAAACTGAACTGTGAGCTTAAACTTTACAAGCTTGCGCGCCAATATCCTGCCTAGATTTTAGGCGGAGGAAGATGCCGCCTATTTCAGCGGATTGCCGGGTAAAAGATTTTCATCTGTAATTGCTGCACCTTAAATGCACTTTTTCAATTTTTTTTTCTTTTTTAGTGTGCAAAAAGAAACTTTAAACCTGCAGCATATGAAAAAAAAAAAAAATTTTTGTACAGTATGAAAAAAAAAAAAAATTTTTGTTAAATCGCTAAGGCAAAACAAAAAGAGGTTCCTGGTAATTAACTCATTCTTTGTAAATATATATATATATATATATATATATATCATTTAGTTTCTTTCCCCTCAGAAGTCTATCCTTTGGAGGTAATAAAACATCGTTTCAAACTTTTTTAGCCTACCTTATTTAATTCCATATATTATATATAAATATTACAGACCCAAGCTCATCGTTTGTAATCGTTTCATATATATATATATAATAAATCATTGAATCCGGAGGTACTTTAAAATATTTCTAAACCAGTTTGCCCCTCATAATAAAACTCATAACTAATTTGATACACAATATGGTTCAAACAACTCGTAAGTCTAGTCGTGTTCGCTCTTTAACAACCAAAGCTAAACAATTAGAAGAATCCACCACATTTAAGAAACCTGTTCTAAGGTCCATCTCAACTATTGATGAGAATGAAAACACATATAATAATGTTGTTTTCAAAAGACGTAAGCTTCAACCATCCACACAATCAAATTTTAAATCAGAAGTGAAGAAAGAAGAAGATGAAGAATTAGAAATCGAAGATACCAAACCAAAATTTATCTCAAATGCCTATAATGGTGATGATGAGAATGAAGATGACGAAGAAGATGACGAAGAGGAAGAAAATCAACAAGACCAAGAAGATGAAGACAATGATGATGATCTATTTGGAAACACCGATGAGGAAAACATCTTCAACTCTGATGAAGATGAGTATTACAGTGCAACTTCAGATTACGATTCAGATTTTGCCAAAGCAACAACCAAAAGATTCATCACCCATAACAAGATCCTTCAAGTAAAGAAAAACCAAGACGACGACTCCCACCACCAACATAAGCTTTCACAATCTAGATTTATGACCATGGATCATGATAATCTATTTGAAGGTGATGAATCAGATTCTTCATCAGATGTTTCATCCCCAATCAACACACATAACAATTTCAGTGAAACTTTTGGTGAATTAAAATCATTAGAAGAGAATTTCCAAAAGATTATCGATGAAAACAAAGTTTTAGACTTTAAACCTTTTGTTTCTCAAGACTTAACAGATTCCAATTCTACTGTCACCATCAATGATGAATCTGGTGAAAACGTTACGTTGGATGATTTTGTTGATTATACTTCTGAAGTTGTATCACCAGATGATTCAGATGAATTAAAACCTTTGAAACCTTCTAAATTTTTGCATTACAGACAATACGATTCACATAACTTGGCATTCCCTGATGTTTCTACCTTCCCAGTAAGATTTGATCCTTCTTCAACAAAGAAGTTAAACAAGAATAAAAAAATTATCAGAGCTCTGAATAGAAGAGCCATTTTCTCTGGTAAAGCTAGTGAAATGGTTGGTGCTGGTATGGCTATGGGTGAATTCAATATGTTTTGAGAAGATATTTGACTTCATACTTCAATTCATTTTTAAGTGTTATTATATTTGTCTTACTGTTGGTTGATTAACAACTGGTGTTGTTAAAATCATTGGCGTTAAATCCTTTTTTTTTTCTTGTTACTTAAGTTCGTTTTTGCATTGGATCATTTTGGATTAGGCTACCTGATCTCTTTTTTTTTTTTTATCATTCAAATCTTTTTAGATTACTGTTGATTTCATAGTTCAATGGGTTTGTTCTGGTTTGTATTTTCTACATTATATGGGTCTGTGAGTTACTGGTGTTATCTCAAGTCGTTCGTTTTTGTTGTCGCCAAACGAGAAAGCTATCCCAAAATTGCTAGTTGCAGGATACACATCTTACTGTGTTGTGTACACACTGCATACACATATTTTCACAATGGTCATCGGATGAACACATTTGTTATCTCTCCCATTCTCATTCATTCATTTCATTTACATACTTGCTTTGTGGCGTATCATTACTCTGCGTTGTATATAGACTATTATCAATACGAGATCGTGTTCACGTATAATTCAACAACCGTAGTTTTCAAAGCTTCTTAAAGTCAATTGAAGGCTATAACGAATTATTTAGTTCCAATTGTATACAAGATTAGATTTGACTTGTAGGAATGATATGACATTTCTGGGCTTTGATTCTTACTGAAGATCTATCTATGTGCCACATGGCACATGTGGCGTATTATCTTTGCTTTTAGTTGACTATTGAATTGTTGTGATAAAAACAGAACATTGGCAGGCTTTCATTCTTCATAAAATTAATTTTATAGGAGTCTCCGTCGCAAGATACAACTTGAGGGCTTGGCCATGTTGTATCAGCCACAACCTAGTATGTTTTAGATATATACAAGCCACAATAATGCATGAGCCACAAAGTCAGAATCAAGCAAAAAAAAAAAACAAGAAATATAAAATGAAAAAATATCAAAAAAGAAATGAAAAAGGTTGAATATTGTAAGGAAGATTTTGAACTTTTTGAGTTGTTTTTTTGGATAGATATGCAATATTATGCATAATAGTTTGAAATTAAGGAAAAACATTGCAACATTGAAGGAAAAATCATAAATTAGTCTTTGAAATTGTCCTTTTTATCAAGATATTTTTGTGAAACAAACTAAAGATGCAAAAAAAAAAAAACCAAGTTTGCTTACGTATCCCGAACCGAGAAAACTAGAGACGTTTGTCATACTGGTGAACTTTTCTATATGGGGTTGATAATGAGACTAATCTTTCTCTACCTTCTAGATGACTTGCTAAATAGTAGTATTATGTTTCTCTTGAGAGCCAATGTACAAGCCGAACCGAAGGGTTGGGAGAATTTTGGTAACTAAAGAACTATAATTTCAATTCCATTATCTGTTACGATTTGTCTTTCTAAAAACGTAGAATAGTGGGTTTTAACTCTGAACCACTTGAACTGATTGTTCCCTGACAACAACCATATTTTGATCATAGGTCAAGTAGTATAACTGGCATATATTACTGGAAATAATCTATAAAGCTTTAAATAAGTAATAAAACCAAAGAAAAAGATTTACTCTGGAGCTCTGGAATTGGCTCACAATCATTATCTTGGCTTCAGCGCACATACGATGACTTCAGGGATACAGAAGCTGACTGAGAAAAGTCGCAATTGTGGAAAAGATTAATTGCTTGGATCTTTCCAACAATTCTTTATCGATATAAAATAGATTACATTTGTCGTATCTTACAATCTTTATTCAAAAATGAAAATTGAAAGGACCCTTAATTTTACAATTTTAGAATTTCAGAAAACAACAATAAAATTGCCGAATATTTTTTTCCGCTTAAATCTGTCAATTTTTTATTATATCTTTTCTTCTGGGGTAATAATATTTTAACTTTTTTCCATACAAATTATTCGAGATATAGAAAAAGGAAAAAAAAAAAAGTTTTAAATCGAGCGCTTAAACAAATAATTCACAATAATTATTTTAAATAATAGGAAGTTATAGTGTAAGTATTGAAGAAGTGAACTCTTTGTCGTGAAAAATGTCTTCTATTGTTGGCTTTCTGAAGGACACATTCGTCCCAGTATCTCCTAAGAAGCCGGGCGAGTCAGTTCTCGATAATTCAAATGGCTCTTTCTCACAAGTTGGTGATATTGAGAAATCCGGAAAGGGAGATCAAACTGAACTGACCTCTCTTAGTGATGCTTCGACTTTAGTTCCACAAACTCAAAGAAAACTTAAGAATAGACACGTTCAGTTGATTGGTATTTCTGGTGTTATTGGTACTGCGTTATTTGTTGCTATTGGTGGTACACTACAAAAAGCAGGTCCAGGTTTTTTATTAATTGGATTTACATTTTGGTGTATTCCAATTTTATGTATAACAGTCTCAACGGCAGAAATGGTTTGTTATTTACCAATCAACTCACCATTTATTAGACTGTCAGGTCGTTGTGTTGATGATGCCTTTGAGTTTATGGCGGGTTGGAACTTTTGGCTTTTAGAGTGTGTTTTAATCCCTTTTGAAATCGTTGCTGTTAATACAATCATTCATTATTGGAGAGATGATTACTCTCCAGCTATTACTATCTCTGTACAGGCTGTTCTTTATTTATTAATTTCTATATTTGCTGTTAAAGTTTATGGTGAGACTGAATTTTGGTTAGCCATTGGAAAAGTTATTCTTGCATTTGGATTGATTTTTTTCACTTTTGTTACTATGGTGGGAGGTAATCCAGAAAGAGATGTATATGGATTTAGATATTGGAAAAATCCAGGTGCATTCAAAGAATATTGGTCTACAGGTTCGTTAGGTTATTTCCAAGCATTCATTCAATGTATTAGTCAAGCCTCATTTACCATTGCCGGACCAGATTATTTATCAATGGTTGCTGGAGAAACAATCTTACCAAAATCTTCAACTTTACCTAGAGCTTTTAAGCAAATATTTTATAGATTAACCTTCTTATTCATTGGCGGTGCTTTATGTGTTGGTATAGTTGTTGCAAACAATGATCCACAGTTGACAGCGGCTGTCAATGAAAGTAGACCAGGTGCAGGTTCAAGTCCTTACGTCATTGCAATGGATAACTTAAACATCAAAGTGCTTCCACATATTGTTAATGGGGCTCTAATCATTGCTGCTTTCAGTGCTGGTAATGCTTATACATACTGTTCTTCCAGAACACTTTATGGATTAGCCTTAGATGGAAAAGCTCCTGCAATTTTCACCTATTGTAACAAAACAGGGGTTCCTATTGTATCAGTCATGGCTTCCCTATGTTGGGCGCTATTATCGTTTTTACAATTGAATAACAACTCAGCTATTGTTTTGAATTGGTTGATTAATATTATTACTGCATCGCAACTTTTAAACTTTTGTGTTATGCAAGTTACTTTCATATTCTTTTTAAAAGCAGTTAAGGCCCAAAATATTGATAGAGATGCATTTACATTCAAAAGTTGGTATCAACCATACACTGCTTACTTTGGTCTGGCTTGTGCATTTGTCATGATGTGGGTTAACGGCTATAAAGTGTTTATCAAGGGCAATTGGAGTGTTGAAACTTTTTTATTTAACTACGTTACAATTTTTGCTAGTATTGCATTGTTTATTTTCTGGAAAGTTTTCAAGAAAACAAAATGGAGAGATCCAAAAGAGGTTGATTTAGTATCTGGACTTCAGGAGATTGAAGATCATGAAACACAATATTATGCTGAACTTGAAGAGAAAAAATTATTAGCCGGTCCTAAGACTAAAGTGCAAAAGATTTCAGATTCAATTCTCTCAGTTTTGGTGGGTAAGGATTAGGTAATTATTTTATTATCAAGTAAAGCCAGCTGACTATTATTTATTAGATTTAGACTGTCCTAAGTGACGCTTGCAATTTTATCATATATAACTTCAACAGTAGAACGTATATTGTCTACGTAGAGCCACATTAATATGGTTCTTTTATCCACTACAGCTTATTGTAACCGGGTAGTTTTCTTCTTTCAAAGAAGTTAAAAATAAATAATTTGTTACAAATAATTCAATAACATTGTTCACCAAAAAAAAGCTGCCAGTGTGTTAACCGCTCAAAAAAAAAAAAAAAAAGGTTTAGGAACTTGGCAAATATTCTCTTGTGCACGCACCTAATTTGCAATTATCGAAGAGTGTTTGATGTAGTAAATTTCAAATTGACTTGGCCCTGAAATGGGCCCCCTGATCAGAACTCTCTATCTAAGAAAATCACTTGTTTATATACCATAATTCATGTTCTCGCTTAATTGTCTCTTAATAGTGGAGAAGCGCTAGCGTAGTCAAGTGTATCCCCAACCATTAAACCCTTCTTTTTGATGATGATAATGATGTTGTTGTTGTTTTTGTTGTTGTTGCTCTGTTTCGAAAATGCTAAAAATAGAAAATGGTTATTCGGAACCTTCAATCCAATTTTTCAAATTCATAGTTGAAACCGCAAGGCCCAAAAAGTTAAGGGATTCCTAGAGGAATATCTTCTATTTAAACATTGTAAAAAAGTAGGAGGTTTAACGATAAAGAGCAATTGCTATAAACTTGAGCTAGATAAACAGCATCTTGTGTTGAAGTCTCCTCATTTTTGAACATTAGACACTCTTAATGTTTTTTTTTCTATTACACTTTGGGAAGATGTCAACAAATTCTAGACATAGATTTGCAAATATTTGTATGTATATTTGCACCACAAGTGCTTATTTCTCCAGTATTAAGGTTGCTCCTTCTTTCATAGTTGTGGACGTATCAACTTCTTCAAAGAGCATTCTTTCCCTTTTCATTTAAAGTTTAGCCGATTTGGCCAGCATTTTTGACGGATCTGGCTAAAAGTAGTGGTTATACCATAGTAACTGTTAACCATTTACAGGCTCTGTAGTGCCTCTACGACTGCCCGAGGTATTTAACCACAGCTGCTGATGGTGTGCTATTCAGGGGGAAATCAAGGTGCTGTTTTTATTGGAGACTTATACTATAAATAAACAACAATATCTCTTTCACTCTTTTATCACTCTCTTTATTTGTAAACAGTTGTTTTCTATTCTTTCCATAGTTTAACTTGCAAGTATTTAACACTATCGCTTAATATCATTTAATCATTATGCAATTCAAATCAATCGTTGTCTCTTTAGGTTTAACCTCTGCCGTCTTGGCCCAAAGTGTTGTTTCACAAATCGGTGACGGTCAAATTCAAGCTACTACTGGTACTGAAGCTCCAACAAGTGCTGCTGTTGTTTCTCAAATTTCAGACGGTCAAATCCAAGCTACCACAGCTACTTCTGCTGTTGAAGTTGTTTCTCAAATTTCAGACGGTCAAATTCAAGCCACTACATCTGCTGCTGCCGCTGCTTCCACCGTTGAAGTTGTCTCTCAAATTTCAGATGGTCAAATTCAAGCTACCACTGCTTCTACTGTTGAAGTTGTCTCTCAAATCTCAGATGGTCAAATTCAAGCTACCAGCTCTGCTACTATTGCTATCCAATCTGATAATGGTGTCGGTCAAGTCAAAGGTGCTGGTTACGCCGTTGCCGCTGCCGGTGTTGCTCTATTAATGATCTAAGATACCCAAGTTATTTAGCAATTACTAAAAAACTCATTTGAGTAATGGTAACAAGTCGTTGTAAATTCTCTACTACAGTATATTGTAACTACAGACCTGCCTTTATGTTTCTGTGATTTGAAAATGTCTCTTCCCCGGCTTACTTGACTGTGTGCCTTTTAAAGCCAAGGAAATTACTTCTGTGTCACAAGCTGCAATTAGAACCCATTTGGTAAAAAAAAAAACGCTGTTATACAGAGAAGCTCACGTCAAAGCGTCTTTAGCGTCTGATCAACAAAAGTCGGAGATAGCCTTCAGCCATCACCATGATATGTAGTTACAGTAATTTAAAGAGGCTGATATCATCACTGAGTGATTCACTTTACGAAAATTCCAGAAACTCCTTACAACCTAGCATTCAATGTGACTATTAGTATTATCTAAAAGTCTACTTCAAAATGGAATAGGTTGATTATGACGTTCTGCGCGCAACATGAAGATCTTTAGTACTTCAAGTTTAAAGCATTACTCTATAGGCTAACCGGCAAATTTAGTAGTTGGTATTGCTTTGGTTAGAATTTGGAGCAACTTTCCAGTCTATAATTTCAAGTTGTACTCGAGAAAATCAAGCTTAGCGAAAATTAATCAGAATGATTGAAAGGTTTGCTTGTGCCCTGATGTAAGGGCATGTTTAACTCTTTACATGTCGGTTCTTCTTTATACCTACATTTTCTGTTTCTATATTTATTCTTTCTCTTTTCTTTTTTTGCTCTCTTTTTTCTGTTTTTCAATAATAGTGGCAATGAGCCCAAAAAGGAGACGTAATTGAACCACATCAAACGTCATCGTCAGTACCTCGCAAGATTTTCAAGAGAACGAGCGCGGTTTAAGCCACTTCATAAACAAGAGAGAGAAAAGATGTTGAATGAAATAGAATGAAGTTAGAAATAGGACGTAGCGCAGTATGTTCCGTTAAATTGGTTAAAAGCGGAAAAGCTTCTAGGATTGTAGAGACACGAAGGTTTAGTTTGGACATTAGACTGTATATGCTGCTTTGTTGTAACTATTTCGAGATAATCAAAAAATAAGCCGTTAAAGATACAATTGTTCCTGATAACAATGCTCATTTTTTACCCAAACTGACTCCACCACACAATTAGACATCATCGAGTAGAAAGTTGTTAACATCATGGAAAGTCAAAGCTCATTGTTAGTGTTACACTACATCGGTATTTGTTACTAGCCTTTTTGACATGAATTATTTCAGCGAGAGAAAATGAGCGATAATTCTTCTGTGGTTGAAATATCACGTTGTACAGCTCCTACAGTCGCACTAAAACCCAAAGATGCAGCCATGAAACATTTTTGCAATGAAAGGATAAGTAATTTTTAGTCTTTGATGTCTCTTTTGAAGAACTGAAATAAACCTTTTTATAGTGAGGATATACCATTTCTATTAACCACTTAATTAGCCTTTGCCTAGAATTATTCGTAACTAGCTTTCTTCCTATTGAGTTTTGAGTTTTGTTTTCATTAGGTAAGAGACATACATATTTTCTCACTTCACATTGAAAAGGCCCAAAACTAGTACGCGTTCGATACTAATTGTCAATTACTCGAAATAATAGAATTAAATTTAAATTGATGCAAAAAATAAAGAAATGTCTTCAAGTTTTCACGATGCTTTAAAATGTCTGAGCCATACCCCAGTAATGAAAGTAGAATTAAGTTAAATTGATTAATAAAGTTTTCATTGTAGATAATTTTAAAGAGAATATTCAATTGACTTGAATAATTGCTTCACAATTAATTTGGAAAGCTGACATAGAGAACTGCCATGAGAATTTAAAGAGAGGGAATGAAAAGCATTCTCTTTCAGAGAGAGCTTATCCATTCTCGTATGTGCGTTTTTGAAAAATCTCGAGGCTCGAGGGCCTAATTTCAAATTTGCTAACAATAACGGGGCCACAACGTTTTATAGGCGACATTTTTTCTCGAATTTGGAATATTGCTGCAAAAAAAAAACAAAAAGATCTCAAAGATGCACACATTTGCACACATGTGTGTAATTTTTATTGTGAAAAATTTCCATAAGAGGTAATTATCTAACTTTAACAGAAAATCCTCTTATCACAAATAGTTTAACACAGAAAATTTTCGACATTTCTGAAAATTAATTTCCCAATTGTGCAAAATTAATTGATAACTATAAATACTCAGAGCTACTCCCAAATTTTATAAAACTTTTTGAAAACTTCTCTTGTGACCTTTTTAGTTGTTAAGTCATATCACAATCGCTTAAAGATCTTTATCACTTGACATTAAAATGAAATTCTCAATCATCGCCTTAGCTGTTGCTGCTTCCACCGTTGTCGCCCAAAACGCTTCTAACACCTCAAACTCTTCAAACTCAACTTCATCTTCTGCAGGTGCTGGTGCCGCTTTAACTGGTACTTATGGTGCTGCTGCTGGTGTTGCTGCTGTCGCTGCTGCTTTATTATTCTAAGTCAATTAATTGAACTCAAGAACTATAAAAAAAACAAACGATTTCAGTATATATATATATATCACTTTTTCAACATACTGATGGACCCAAGTTCTTACAATTTTAAAGATTATTGAATAGTGTTTAATTTACTCGGTTCTTGTTAAATTCAATTTGCTTGAGTTTTTGTTATATAATATCCTTAACTACTTCTTAATAATAATTATAATCTAGTTAGCAACTGATATCTGTAGCATTGAATTGTATTCATCTTTTAGTGTTTATATGTAATATTGATTATATATGCACCTATTAGCGGTTACCTAGGTTAATAATAGCTTTAGTGCAAGCCCTGAGAATTATAGTGCGAAATAAATAAGCTGCGCCGCGTTTGCTCATTAAGGGGGAATTATTTCCAAATTCAAAAAATCCAAAAGTTTCAAGGGTAGTATACTTTCCCTTTTGGGTAACTAAAAAACCCGAGGGTATCTAGAGCACGTGAAGGGCTACTATCAGGTCGGATATCTCGAACATATGTGCTCGTAGCAACAATCTAGACATCATCACCTTTGCGGCGGATAGGATGATTCTAGTTCAAACTTTAATGATTTCAATCAAACTAAATGACAGCGGTTTCAGATATTCTTATCGCTGTTTGATTACACTCCCCATTTCTTTCTTAAACTCTCATCTATCTAAAAGTTCAATCAGTTTTGTGTGATTCTTCAATCAAGCTCATACTCATATAGCAATTCGTGACTTGATTTGCTGTCATTTTTGAACGAGATAATGTCTTTGAAATCATACCTGATAACTTATTTGGTTGGGGGATTAACTCTACCGCCATTGTTGATTGGAGGTATATTATATCTTGTCTTCATTACACTGAATAAGCACATTGAAAGAGATCTAGCTGCAGAAAAGAATGATGATCTGTCTGATATTGCCGCGGATCAATATGAGAAGCTGAAACTCACAGAGATTGAAGAAAAGGAATCATCAGGCGTCAATGCGTTTAAAGCTGGCTGGTTGACTGTTACCAGGGAATATCACACTTTTGTCAATAATGCCAATGACAAACAATTGGAGCAGAAAAATACAGAGAACAAGTCAGCCTATACAGCGCTCTATAAGCTTGTCAAAAATAGTACCACAAAGAACAAAGATTCACAGTTGCAGGCCCAACAATCACAGGCTAATGATGGTGAGTCAACCACTTCTAGTACTGTAACAAAGACCGTGCGTCGTAAAAATCGATACTTTGGTGTGTTGAGGCACGGAAATTTATTCCTATACAAAGACGAGAGTCAAAAGGATGTTCAACATGTTATTGTTCTCTCCAAGAACATTGTCTCGATCTGGCCGAGAGACCTGAGGGATGGAGAGCTGTTTACTAAGAGAAGTGCAATTTTCATCTTGAAGAAAAACCAGAGAAGAAGTTCAGATCCCCCTCCAAAATCATCATCAGCTTCATTAGCACAAAGCATTGATCATGATTCAACCTTGGAGATCCTAGAAAGTGGCATTGTACCCCCAAAACATATGGGACTTTTCATTTACCCAGATTCAAACTATGACAAAGAGGATTGGTATTTTGAATTGATCAAAGCGACTAAAAATCCTGATTTTGAACCTAGTGGTGGTGAGTTGGATACACTTGAATCTTCAATTTATGCTAACCCATTGCATTTCAAAACAGCTGATATAATATCTTTAATTCAAACTTTACATTCATCTGAAGGCCAACTTCAAACGCGTTGGCTAAATGCTTTGATTGGTAGATTGTTTTTGAGTTTGCAGAATACGAAATTTTTTGAAGACATTGTTAGAACAAAATTATTGAAAAAATTAGCTAAGATTAACAAACCAGGTTTTTTGGACGAATTTCAAATCAAGAAGATTGATGTTGGAAATTCTGCACCTTTTATAAGCTTCCCAAAGTTGGTTGAATTGAATCCAGATGGATCCTTAAAAGTGTCTTTCAAGTTTACTTATACTGGCAAGCTTTCTTTACAAGTATCCACTAAAGCCAATATCAATTTGGGCTCACATTTCAAAACAAGAGAAGTCAGTTTATTGCTAGCTGTCACTTTGAATAGAATTGAAGGTCCAATATTGGTTTCTTTGAAATCACCACCATCAAGTAGATTCTGGTACACTTTTGAAAAAGTACCTGAAATCGATCTTACCATAGAACCTGTTGTTTCTCAACGTCAATTGACATACGGGATGGTTACCAAAGTCATTGAGAACAAACTTATAGATGCCATCAAGGATTCGTTGGTGTTTCCAGCTTGGGATGACATTGTCTTTTTCGATACTTCAGATGAAGTGTATAGAGGTGGTATTTGGGATACTAAGGAAAGACCAGACCATGACACACATCACGCTGATGAGAAAGAAAAAGAAGGTTTTTCAGAAGATCTTGACTTAGCTGACCCAGAGTCTGTGGAGAACATCAACTTAACTACAAAGAGTTTTGATAGTGTTGAAAATGATTCTGTTCAATCCGAAGAAGGTTCTATAAGATCTAAAAGTACTCTCAAGACAAAACCTTCCTTTTCAGGAAGTATTTCAAGCTTAACGAAGAAGAAGACGGAGCCACTAACTGGTACTTCCAATGAGCAATTTTTGCACAATGGATCGTTTGTCTCAAAAGATTCAAGTGGTCCAAATTCCCCGACAAAGTCTGATACATTTGATTCAACCAGTAGTGAAAGAAGCTTGAATAGATCAAGTACCATGCAAATTATATCGGAGGAAGCTTTGGCGGGCAAGAAGACCATTTCAAAGTCAATAAAGAAGTTCAACAAATGGTACAGTGAGAAGAATCACCTATCACCTTCATCTTCAAACAAAGAGACCCCTTACAAACCCCCTGAGATGATACAATCTAGAAGAAGCAATTCCTCAATTTCAAAAGATATAGAGGCTCCAGTCAAATCTACTAGCAGAAAAACTAGCTCTAGCGATCTCAGATCAATAGACTCATCCAATGAAGAGGCAGGCTCTGTCAAAAGAGCCCCACAAGCACACAATTTCCCCGCGGAGTATCTTTATGGTATAAAGACACAAACTCCTGATACAGAGAGTGATACAAAGCACTTGCCTCCAGCTAAAATTCCTGAAATGAATGCACCTTACAAATCCTTGGAGCAAAGCAACTTTTCGGCTCTTGAACAGAATGCTAAGGTTATAGATTCCTCACTAGCATCGCCGGCATCACCAGTCTCTCCAAGTAAGATCAAATTTCCAAAAAGGAAACCGACTCTAGATGATGAATCATTATATACTGAGAAGAAGGGAACGGGCGTTTGGCCAGAAACAAGTGAAGGTAAAATCGACCCTGTTAATGATTCTCATAACATTGAAGATGTTCACAGTATCCTGGAAAGAGCTACAGAGGCTCCTCCAATACCAGAAAGAGAGCCAATCGCACAACCATCTTCAAACGGAGCACCAATTGCATTTTCAACTTCAGGAGGAGTACCTTTTAAATCAGAAGATTCACTCCCTAATTCGATAAACACTCCCCCTGTCCCTGAAAGACCATCGATTGTGTCGAACGGTCCTCCACAGTTACCGGAGAGAGAGCCTGCCCTGGTTTCATCAGTAGTCAATGTTGAATCTGATGTATCCAACAAAGAATCCAACAATACCCGTCTGCCTCCACCTGCATTACCGGCCAGGGATGTTTAAGTGACACTTGATGAGAGTTGCTGAAGTTTTAAAATCAATTATATAGAAGGATGTGGAAATATTTACGAATACATGATTAATAAGTGAAGATTAATAAGCATTAAGACTCTCGTAGTCCCTATTGAAGTGAGTGAAATATTCACCAAAATGCCATCCAACCTATATACATTTGACACAAATTTTCTGCTGAAGTGGACTGTTGAATCAAGAAATCAGCTTGACCTTGAACACTCATTGGGAGGCCTTCTTTATCTATAATACCTCTAATTTTTCGTCTAATCGTAGATAATGCCGATTGTGGTGTGCTTTTTGATCTTCTTTTACCAGACCAATCCATGATTGGATCATGCAAAAAGCTTTCGAGGATATTCATCAACGTTGTCTCGTTAGCGCGAAGCAAACTCAACGTAACCTCGCATGACTTTTTGAAAGTACCATCAACACCAGTGATACCAAAAGCATCGACCATATTATGAGTAAGTCTGAATGGAACCCTTTCAGGAACAGCTAGCTCCAATCCCTTCTCAAACAAACAATCAAAGTCGACATGCAATATGCCACCACTACTTTCTCTGAATAGTAAATTTTCACCATGACGGTCTCCAAGACCTAGTATGTACCCCACCATTGACATGACAGCAGTGGTTCGAGTATAGTTACTTCTAGCATCATACCAAGTTGATGGATCTGGAAAGTTTTCAATAAACCAATTATACAATACTGGTGGATATTTAGCCAAGATGTCCTTCTTAAATAGCTCAGACTTCTCTGTCACATCACATTCTCGCTCTAGAATTTTTTTTATACCACCAATGTCCAATGAGATACCAATATTGGAATAATGTGTTCTGATGATATCTCGCATGGTTTTACTATTATCGACCCACTCGATGATACCATAGTTTTCATTCAACGGTATAACAGCGTATGTGTTTATATGCAATTTTCTTTGATTTGAGTTGTAATCCTTTTTCAACAAATGATCAATCATAGTTGTAAATTCCATTAATTTGGCATCCTTTCTTAAATCATCATTAGGTTTACATAATATACCGTATATCAAACCATTGGAACCACGTAGGTAAAGGTGACGAGGCTGTTGCATGGAACTGAGTACGTCGACTCTGTTGTCGAACTTATTGATCGTAACTTTTGAGCTATTTGGAAATGGATTGTGATTATTCATTGATTGAACTGAAGATGGAAGAGTTATGTCAAAATTTGTCTTTACTGGAACCACAAGCGGGCTCGGTGTTGTGCTGTGATCAAATTCAAAATCATCTTTCAAAGATAGGGGTCCTTTCGTCTTGCCCAAGGTCTTTTTAGATACATCCATAAGCTGTTTGAAAAGTTTCCTAGAAGAATCCAAAATAGTCGCATTACTGACAGAAGGAGTTTTAGAATCAGAACCTGAAAACAGTTCCAAGATCTTCTTAGCCTTACGTGATCTCTCGGATTGGGTTGACTTGTACTGTGCCAAAACAGCCCAAAGTGCATGTGATGGGTATTCTTGCACCACAAGATGAGAAATAACTATAATTATTTGACCGGCAGTCCTATTTGAATGCAACAAACGTGATAGGATTTGGGAAAAAACAGTATACCAAAAGTATCGAGGTAATCTTTCTGAAGCCTTAGTGATATCCTCATGAATTGCTTGAAGGTGTTTTTTTCTCTCTGCTAGGATGGTGATCATCATCGAGTCTTGTAGACCAGCTGGGACATCAGAAATGTGATCAGCAAAGTCCAACCATACAGTGATCAATTTAGGCAATGCTTCATATAGATACTTGTTCCCACACTGAATTGCCTTCAAGTAATAAGATATTGTTCTTTTCTCGAATTCACCTGCAATATATCTTGGATTTATCTTCTCTAAAGTGGTAACTGATTTGAGTTCAAGAAGCTTATTGTAGTATCTTCCTAGAGCGTAAAATGGCTTTTCCCACGTAGAGTCAATCTTTATAGCCGCATTATATTCTTCAATAATCTTCGTGGAACTGCTACTATTAGAGTAATCCAGCCATTTTGTATACTTTAATTGTATAGTTGACTTGTACCGATTGGTAGATTTCGCAAGACCCATCGAGCGATCTCGTAAATCTTCTATGGCCTTCAAAGCCCTCGGATGGTCTCCTTGAGCCCAGAGAAGCTTCGCATATTCAAGATCAGTATCAGAATTGTTCAAACTTATAGCATGCATGATTGATGAAGTTGCAAGATCAAGACGGTTGTGCTTTCTTGCTGTCTTCGACAAGCCCAACCAAATTTCAGCAGAATCATCATAACTTTGGTCACTTCCAAGAATACTGTCCGCAGTTTTTCTGAAAGAAGATATCAACCAAGATGATTTGAAGTCGTTCCCAGTATTTTCCAGCCGAACGTTCATCAAAGACTTCAAACTTTTAAATGAAGCTGATCTTGTTAATATTGATTGGAAGTCATTTAATGAGTGCAAGAGCACCAATATTGGCCTATGCCTACTCAGCGAGTGAGTCTTTTTTAGTCCTAGCTCAGTGCCTAACATCAGCAATACATTCTTCAAAGATTCATCAAAGTGTGCTAAATCACCAGACTTTGAGTACAAAAATGCTTTGCCAATATGGTAATTGATGAGATTATGGTTATCGGTAACTTTGGTAGAAAGTTCTACTTTATTAACCCAGTCTCGAACATACTTCAATTTCCCTGAAAAAATTGCTGCCTCCAGACCTAAGCTCAACCACTCTTTTGGTATATTGTCTTCTTTAACAAACAAATCTAATTTTTCAAGTGCATTCTCATAAAGATCGTGATCAAATAACGTCTTTAATAACCTGGTGTTTGTATTCGAATCGACAACACCTGTGTTGGTATCACCCAAGGCTTCAAACGTATATTGTGCCATCTTCCAGTTTTCACTATATTCTAATTGGGTGATTCTGTCCTCTAAACTCTTAGCGGAGAACTTTTTGAGTACACCATCCAAGGAGTCATAATCTCCAACATTGGCATACATGAGTTGCAAAGTGCTGAAGAAGTTATTGCCAAATGTTTCAATTGAGCCAGACCTATAGCATTGCTCCAAGTAAAGTATACCCCTTTCGAAAGAGTTCGCTTCGATAGACCTCTTGGCCATCAAATGTTGGGGAATGCTGTCTAGCAAGTCCATGACTTTTTTGATACCAGGATCATCTTTTTTGATGTTTCTTCTCTTTAGTAGTTGCTTCTTGGCAAATATCCACTTTCTAAAATAGTCAAGTAAATTGAATACGGCTTCATAGGACAGCCTCAAGGAGTCAAGTGAAAGATGATGAACCTCATCAGTGCTAGTGTTAAGAACTTTCATTATCTCTTTTCTAATGAGTTCAGCATACTCAGGGTCCTGATCAGTAACAATCAAATGAAGAGCAGAATACTGCAACAAAAAGGTACTAATATTTGTGTCTTGATCCCGGACTAATGAAGTACACACCTCAAACATCTTACCAACTGTATTGTCATTAACTCTCTTCAAGGTATCGAGAGTTAAGAGGCGAATCCAAGTAGTGTAATCCTTTGATGGCGAGAAGATGGGATATGGTAAGAAGTCATACACACCAACCTTCGCGGAGTATCTCGAAGAAAGCAACGGTGTGAGAGTCGATTTTGCAATGTCGGTAAACTGAGACCATAAAGCGAATTCAGTAGTACCAGGTGTGATGATAGTGCTTTGAGTAGATGATTCTGTCGAATGTAAACCACAGATTTTTAGAAATTCTTGCATAGCATAAGCAAGAAAGAGTTGGTTGTCAGGATGATTACTCGACCAAAATGCAGGAACTAGATAATTGTTTAAGAACTTTAGTAGAAAAGCCACCCTATCTTTGTAATCCTCAAACCCTAATGCTATGACAAGCTGATCCTTTGTCTTTTCAAGGTCGAACTTCGTTGAATCTAAGGACCCAATGGAGCCTAGGCACTTAGAGCATTGGATACTGATTTCGTCATTACTTTTGAACCTATGAAGCACGTCTAGTAAAGTGCCAATCAATGCCGAGATTGTAGGTTTATAGCTTGGTTGTACCAAGAGAACAGAATAAAACATATTTTGATGTTGCTTGAGGAACCTTTCGAGGTCAACTAGTGCCTGTGCGACAACGTGCTGATTATCAACTCGACATCTTCTGATGATGTCGATAAGTAAGTTAACTGGTCTCTCATTTTTCTGAATGATGTTGTGAACCTTTAAATAAATTTCTGCTAACTCGTCATTCTCTGCAAGTGAATAAAACGTGTAAATATGCTTTGATCTGAAAGTTTCAGATTTGTCATACAACGAACCAATTAGCCGTTTACCCTCTAGCTTGGACTTATAATCAAAAATTTTCCAATTCTGGATAACGATGGCAATTGATTGATCCAATAATGTCACCAAATGGGATTCCTCCAAGTTTTGAATCAAAATTCTCCAGCATCTAACAGAACTCTCTCTAAGCTCTTCAACGTCTAAAGCAGCCAACAAGCATGTATATATCTGCGGTAAGACTGAAACTATAGTTGTCCCAGATATCTGGCACAATAGCTCAATGGCCCAAATTGCTTTAAGCTTCTCAGTATATGGTTGTATACCCTTTCTTTCACGTATAGCTTCGAAAAAATTTTGAACAACACCAAGAATTCTATCGGCTAGATATATTTGAAATCTCTGTTCTTGAGGAGACTTTGCATATACGAACTTCAAGAGTAATTGTAAGCCTTTGATGACATCTTTTTTGTTGTCATTCTCTGGGACATAAAATTTGAGCACTTCCCAAAAGCATATGGGAGAGTATATGAGATCACCTTTGAACTGTCTAATTTCAGGACATGTGTTGGTCAAAACTGTATAGAGTTTACTTTCCGTCAAATCATTAACTGTCATTATTAAAACAGCAATAACCTTAAATCTATTGGTCCATACCAAAGTAAACTTATTCGTGTTTGATGCCATGGCAATTTGATTCAATATATCACTTCTATAGTATGTTATGAGATATGGAACAGTGTATTGTGAAGTTCTTGCCAGGATGGCACTCACCGTTGTATTGACTAGCTGTGAAATTCTATCCACCATAAAAGGTTTTGTTTCTAGTTTTTGAACAATGGAAACACTCATATCAGGTAATAGTGGAGATATTAACTTCCAAGGTGTAATACCTTTAAATTTTGAGATGAGTTTTAGTTCATGAAATGAGATAGTTGATTGATAACTATTAGATGATATCAGATAGTTCAACAGTTTAAATATGATTGCACGGCATCTATCACCTTCAGAAACGATTGCCAATTGACCCCAAGTTAAAACCACAGCTTCAGCAAGATATTCCGAACGTTCAAGATCAAAACTTTCAAGAAATTTATGGATATATGTGAAGTTACTATCATGTAAATTGTGTCTGGAATGGATATATAATGGGTATATCCTTGCGGAGAAAAGTCTAATATCTCTGTACTTAGACTTTAGCTTTAGTTGAAGGTATGAAAAGATGGGAGAAGTTCCTGTTATCTTAGGCGGTTGGTAATGAGTGAAAAGTTTGTGAATTAAGTTTAATGTTGCAACAGATAAGATAGGATCCTCCTCATTTTTAGTATCAATGAAGTTTAAAAGAATATCTTGAACATGGATAAGGATTGGAAAATCGTTAATATCTGGTCTGTCCAACTTGATGGTATTAAAATCTAGTGAAGAGCCAGAACAGAGCACACAAGAGTTAGTATTAATGTCTGACGTGCTCTGTTGGCAGACTATTTGCTCAAGTGATTTCAAGATATTAAGCAAGTGAACTCTGTTAAAAGATTTGGATTGATCAAATGACTTTTTAAGATTTTTAAGCCATGTTTGAATTGAAGTAGTAGATGTTGAGGAAGTAAAGGGAAGAGTTTTCACCAATGTTGCTTCTGTTGTTGGTGGTGTAATTTTTAAAAGGATTTGAGTTCTTAAAGTTTCAAAGTTTTCATCTTGAAATGGATTGTGCAAGTTAGGCGGTAGATTATTCTGATTTGGATTCAAGACAAATGAAACAAATTGTATAACTTTGATAAGAGTGAACGACAAACTTTTTAGTTTATCGATGGAGTTTATAATTGTTTCAAATTGTATACAATTTTGGAAAAGTTTGGTATTGTTGTTGGGAATACACTTCTTAATGGTGAAGAGCAGTGCATAACCTAAACTTGCCTGTGAGTCTTGTAACTGGAAAAGATACGGTAGGAATAAAGTATCACGTAGATAGTTCAAAAGAAACTTCAACTTTGAAAAATTGATGACATCTCCATTAACTGCATAGTATAGGATATTGAGTACCATATGTGATTTAATTGAATCAATCTTATTGATGGGCGTTGTTCTAATCAAGTTGTTGAGTATAAGGTCTATCTTTCTAGATGCTGTTTCGAATTTTTGATCATATGATATGTCAATCATCAATTTGTTCCTTATTTCAGAATCACTTAGTAAGGCAAAAAGGTTGGTACATATCGATAGAACACCTAACAGTTGATCGTGTGATGAAGGTTTGAATAAATTTTTCAAATAAATGTCAAATGTACTTAACAAATAAGTTTTAATCTCTTTCTTATATGTGAAAAGCCGAAGTTTTGCTGCTGTTATATGAATGACAGAGATGATTGTTTGCTTGACGGAATTCAATACAGAGTTGTCTGTAGTTGCAAGTAGTGGGATCAATGCACTAATGATCCATTTAAATATCACCGTTTGTGAGTCTGGAGTTGTACGATTCAACAGTAATGGATGATTTTCACAAATCATTTCAACAGCCAAAAGATATCTTGACAGCCATTCGCTTTGTGTGCCATCTATTGGAGTAGTTGTGTTAGCTTAATATCATGAAAAATGAGATTTTCTTTGGTTGTATTGACTTACCTTTGGGCAGTTCTTTGCCTTGTATACCATGCTTTAAAATAAAATTTAAAACTTTGAGTTGAGTTTCTTCAGAATCATCCACTGATCCATCAGAGCTGATGATCCCTTGAACAAGCTTGCTCAAAGCGTCAACGCCAATTGTAGCAGCCATAATGAGAGTCCAAGAATTCAAGTCATAAGTCAGAGGCGCAGCTTTTTATTTAATTGGGCGGTAACAAGATAAATAACTTTTGACTAAATTAGTATACATAAATGATTCTCAAATCTGTGTTTTTTTTTATTCGCGTTAATAAAATTTACTTTTAAATATACCATAATTGATACAATATCTACAATGGTTATATAAAAGATCCTGCTCGTATCAGGATGTGTATTTATCAGATGTATCTTTTTATATGCAGTGAGTGACTATGATCTGGAAATAGAAACAAATAAAAAAAAAATAATTGGGCAAGTGGTTGTCATGGCTTCGTAATGTATGGATCGATTCCTTCCCGCTTTTTATTGTCCATTTTTGGGGGTATAGATATTATACTTTGTCGTATTGAATGAGACCGTATTGTTTGTGCTGTAATAAAGTCTTTCTGTTGTTGTGGTTGGGGCATAATGAGGGTGAGAGTGATTTTGACGATGAAGATGATGCTATCTAAGCTGGGCATCGTAATTTACTGGACGTCTTCATAGTTGGTTAGTTTATGCAGTTTGCAGATATAAAGGGCTAAGATTGATGACTTACTTGAACAAAAGGATATGTGGTTCTGGTGCTGATATTAAAGAGTTGAATGTTAGTAACTTCCCATTGAAATAGTGTTTTGCAATTCCAAGAAAAAAAAAAAAGACTCACCATGTGTTTCATAGTGTTCCCAGCCTAACGATTGTGTTATTCCCAGTCCACGCCATTCGTCTTCTAGCAGTATACGTAGGGTTCCAGTTTCACTATTAAAATAATCACTTGGAATTATCTTAAGCATACCCTTTGGTAGCATCACATGACTGAAATCATTATATGTTAGTTTAATATGACTCTTGAGATTGATCGAAACAAAACTTACCGATATTCGTATTCATCGTCTGAATATCTAATGGGTTTAATTGTTAGATAGCTGGGCTTGAATGTCTAATTGATAGGATTTTGACACGTACCTTGGAGAATAATGGATGGATTCTTGAAATTCCAAAACTCTAACTCTCTCAGCCTCTGTTAGCTGACGACCTCTAAAACTCATTGTACACTGGATTTCAAGGATAATAGTAGGTTAGATCAATTAGGTTGAAGACGTTGATTGAAGTCATACTAAGCGATCATCCTTCAGGTTTTACCTTTGTGAATTTTTTCCTCTTGTTGTTTTTTTTTTTTTTTTTCTTTTCTTGTTGGTTGAACGCGTAAAAATCACAATAAAAAGATAAAAATTACGTAGACTTAATCCAAATTAGGAAAATTACCTAAATTATAGAGTCTTGCATAATTTTACTTTTATTTTTAGTATATTTTGATTCGATTCTCAGCAGAGGTAAACATTTTGAATCAATGCTTTTAAAGCATATTGAACAAAATCTTCATTGACAGAAGCCAACTATTTGTATTGTACTTTCATTCTCTGCATCGATGATAAACGATGGTCGTTTTGGGCTGCAAAATATTAATTGCTTTAATATACATTGAATTTGGTTTTCAGAGTAGCTTGAAATACTCTCTTTTCTAAAGTAACATTGATCGATTGAATGAATAAAAGAACTAAAACCCAGCTCATGAGTCTGAGTGAGTCCGTAAGCACTTTTTATCCTTGCATAATCATTAACATTCTTTTTCTTCTTTTCAAATCTATTTTTTCATTTGATCTGTTTCATCTTTGTTTTCTTCGGCTTTCTTTCTTGTTTCATGTTATTAGAATTTCAGATGGGGCCATCTCCAAGCTGAGAAGTTGAAAAAAATTGGTCAAAATTTTTCACATAAATCCTAGTCTCTTTTGATCCTAATCTTTGTCATATTGATAAATCACAATCATCCATCAAATTATACAAATATAGATTCTTTACCACTTTAATCATTTGAAATTTCATAACTTAAGTTTGATCGAATCGGGTATTTACTCTAATAGTGTCTTTTTTTAATCTTTTTTCTAAGATTTTCAGGAACATCTTTTTGATCTCAAGTCAATTTGCAATCCATGTACATAAACAAAGCTTGCTGAGTCCTTTCACTTTTGCAATTATATAATAAAAAAAACAGTCTTCCAATCAAGCGCATTATAGAAAGACACTGATATCAGTTTTAACGGTCATTATCTGATTTGGTACCTACCCTTTGCATTATCAATTTACATTTTACAGATCCCATTACCTATTTATGTACCATATGTCCTAGATGACTTCTGATCTCGGGTCCGCTTACATTGGTATTAAACCTGCCTTATCAACCAAATCAACTTTTGATCTCAACACAACTTTGATAGAAACTTATGTTGAAAATGGTTACGACTTTGTGCTCACCTCCATAACCAATACACAATATCGTGAAAGATCTAAAAGAGTCTTTCAAGTTGCAAAATCAAGCAACGAGTTGATCGTGCCAAGTCCCACAATTACAGAGGTCAATCTCATATCTGGTAAACATTTATCACACTCAATAGGTCTGCTAGCATCATGGATAGAATTGGAAAGTGATGATGAACTCATATCAGAGTTTTCCAAACAAGTCCTTGTTAATGAACTTCAATATGCCAAATTTATTGGATTAAAGCACGTTATAATAGCACCACCAAAGGATCTTTTAAAACTATCAAACTATTCAAGAATCCTGCAAAATGCACTATCATTTACAGAATCTCATAACATGATAATATCGATTTCATTGCCAATTTGTGAGGAATTGACTGGTTCAAATGATTCAAATACAGATTATCTAAGTACTTGGGATATGTGGAATTCTATTAGAACTAGTGTTGATTATAATAGAAGATTAAAGGTTTCTTTAGCTGTACCGAAAAACCAAATCCCTCGAATGGTAATGGAAAGATGGTTTGCTGAACCAGTTTCGTGTCTACTCGTATCATCTTCTGTTTTCCTAATGAATAATAAACAGTATCCAGTTCTTTCAAAAGCAAATCAAACTATACTGACGCATTTTCAAATTAAAAAACCCATATATTTACTTCATGGCTTAGAAAAAGTACCTCAAGAGGTTGATACCTCTTCTTATATGCAATACCTTAATTACATCTTGTTGAAAAGTCAACAGTCATTGACTAAAATCGAAAGGTTTTCAATAAAGCATAATGATGTCCTTCTTCCACCTTTACAACCACTTCAAACTAATTTGGACAATTTCACATACAGCATCTTTGAAGAAGATAAAGTGAAATATGAACAATATGGCAAGGCAGTATTTGCTGCTCTATCTGATATGTCAAACTTGCAAACTATTAACATTGCTGTTGTTGGTGCCGGGAAAGGTGGTTTAGTACAAGTGACATTTGATGCTGTTAAAAAGCTTGGACTCGAGGAGAAATCACATATAACTGCAATTGAAAAGAACAACTCTGCAATGATTTTTTTACAGAAACGAAACTTTGATAATTGGGAACAATCTGTAAGTATCTTGAATATTGATATGAGAGAATGGGCGCCAAGAGAGAGTTATAATGTTATTGTAAGTGAGCTACTAGGAAGCTTTGGATGTAATGAGCTCTCACCAGAGTGCTTGACATCTTTGGAGAAAAATTTAGATCGTTCCAATGGCGTTTTCATACCAGAGTCATACACGTCATATATAGCTCCCATATTTACACCACAACTACATAAGACTTTGAAAGATCAGAACAATCCAATTAATTTTGAGAAACAATACGTGGTAAAGCTTTTAGAGTCTTGTTTGTGCTCTACTAAAATCAATGAAGTTTGGAGTTTCAATCATCCATCTTTGAAAACTAACAACTCTTTCAAAAGAAATACGATATCAACTTTTAAGATACGTTACAAAACAGTCATTCATGGGTTTGTAGGATTCTTTACAGCAAGGCTTTACAAAGATATTGAAATTTCAATTAAACCTGATACGCATACAGCTGACTTGATTTCATGGTTCCCATTATTTTTCCCCATAGAAAGCCCTCTATACGTTACAGATGATACAGAGTTGGAAATTTCGTTGTCAAGAGAGACGAAAAATCAAAACGTCTGGTATGTTTGGAGTCTTGAGACTTTCATGTACTTGATGGTTCCTGGTACAAACTCGAACGAATATCAAGTCCGTGTTAGAACTGGAGTCTCCAAAATTCACAATTCAAATGGCCGTGGGTTTGCAATTGACGAAAAAATAGATAGTATTTAACAAATGGCCTTCAATTTCCGCCGGTCTGTAACTTGCAAAAAAATGCTTTTGTAATGAAACGTAAACTATTTGAAGAGTCTACCGACCTTCAACCACAAGAGAAACTGGCAGGTTTTCTTCCACTCTGTGAGACGTCACAAAAATTGCTAGACTTGCATCTGGTAACGTATATACCACGAAATGTCACTTTTTCATCATACGATCTTCGCTTTTAACCCGTGAATAAATGACAGTACTACCTGACGAGTTTTGACACAAAACATTAGTTTTCAGGGACGAGAGAATTATCAAGATAACAATTATAATTGCAAAATCATAGGATTTAGCAGTAGTAGTTTGATGAGGTAATTCCATTCACCGCTACTGTTTTAGCTGGGACTCATTAACTAGATGAAGAAGGAGTGGATTAACTGTCAGAACAGGATACGCCAATTATTGTCATTGATCAGATGCTAGTACGTCTTTGAAATAATAGACTGCTTAAAGTTTCAAGTAAATTAAGTTTCCAAAAGAAGTTTTCTGTAGTTGTTCAAGTAGATGAAATGGAGGTTGGTTGAGGACAAAACCAAATGGTTGTGTTTACTTTTTAACTTTCTTCTGGAATTTATTAATGTTCCAGGACAAATTCCTGTCAAATGGGTGGTGCCATAAAACTCGTCAAATTAAAACTTGCTGTCATTCAGTTGCATGAGAATCATGATATCATCAAATATTGTTAAACCTTTCAAATCAAGTTTTGGGTGTTCTTTTCGCTTTTCGCAACTTTAATTCTGCTCTTGCAATTATGCATAACGGAAAAACTATCTGACCACTTCGGAAAAACTTAATTCAAATAGTTTACCCGCTAATAACTTTAAAAGTCGCATTGTTGAACGCATTGGACATATAAGATTTGCGTGGGTGTTAAAACTTGCGGATAGTCTTTCAAGGCGTTAGCTTGCCGAGTTTTCGAGTACTCTGTTTTCACTTATTCCCCGTTCTCATTCTGGGACGACTATCAAGAAGTTAATAGATCTGAAGCATATTACGCATTAGGCGTGATGCTAATGTAGCATATTGCACTTATATTCGACTTATGAAAACAGATTTATCGAAGATTTCGTTCAGGTGTATAGGTCAGCTATGTAACTTAGTAGCGTCTTTATAGCCCCCAAAGTACCGCATTCATCGAAATACAGTTTCAGGAATGTCCCACATAATTAACCTTCGAAGGTGAAGCTTAGTTCATAAATACACTATTCCTATAATTTGAGTGGTGACGGTATAATAAGAAGTCCAGCTACATATCTGATACGTTCTGCTAGCTCACCTGTTTATTGACGCAAGATTTCAACGAAGAACCTCCAAAAGAGGTGTAATTTCAAAAACTTGTACTCCATATAGCGAGCGGCTGAAGTGAATCCAATACACAATTTTTAAATGCCTCAGGACATATTTGCGTTGTCTATTGTTAGTATTGAGATTGAGCTCATGTGAAAAATAAAATTAGCCATCAAAATTTAGCCATTGTGAACCTTGCGAGTGCAAAACGGGACAACGAAAGACTAAGATAGTACATCGAGAGTGTTAAGGATAAAAGCGTACTGATTTCGAGAAGCTTTAAACTTGAGTCCGAAAATTAGGGCTCATTTATTTGTCCAAGTAATTTGACAGCCAGTAGAAATTTAGTAGTCCGAATGTTTTTTTCAAATTAGGTGCATTGTTACGTATGTAACGGCTTCACGAACTCAAAACAAACAATATCCTCAAGGCACAACACAACATTCATTATAACGTGTATCACCAGTTTAAAACCAAGAGAGCATGGAGTAGTACGCCGATTAAGAATTGATTAGTCAATTGGAATCGTTTATATATATATATTGTAAAGGTCATTGAAGACTCTCAAGAGTAAGATAAGCTTGTCAACTCGGCGGGTAGTGAAAATTTTTTTCCACAGTTGGTCATTACCGATTCACAAAATTCCATAGTTGGAGTAGGTGCTGCTGTTGAAGAGAAAATAATCGAGAAACACATTTTCCGAGAAAAACCAAAAAAGTCCACCTGTTCAAAATGTTGAAGTACGAATTGGGAGAAGACCACCTAGTCGATCTTCAGTGTAGAGTACCATTTAAGTTTGTTCAACTCATTTGATAACTTGTTTTGCTTCGTTTGATGTAAATTACTCAACTCTAAAGGCTAAGCGGTGACATTCTTGGATGAGATAACCGCTTTTTAATTGTTGGAACAATTTGAGTCAATTCTGTTTTTTTTTTAAATGTTAGTAGAGAATACCCCTCTCCAAGTGCCTATTTCATTTAAAAAGAAATTGGGACACAAGTGGAGATAATAGAATTTTTGATGAGAAGGGAATAGTTATATTGTGAATACATATCGCAGCTTAAAATGTGCGGGATTCTCAAAGTGGAAATTATTAACGCTTTGAGTGTCCTGATTGGAGAGAGCCCCGTATAAGTTTCTAGTCTATACTTACATGTTAAAAGCAATTGAAAGTAAGTACGGATGATGAACACTAAAATTGAACAAGGTTCCTATTTTTCAAGTCCATAATTTTCTTGTAGTTGATATAGTTGAAACTAGTAAGTCCCATTTTAGAATCAGGTGTTTCAAATAGGACTTACCTTATTAATATATCTAGGACTTATTATTATTATCTTTTAGTTTAGAGAATTTTGTCCGATGTCCGATGGCGTGTGTCTATTTTAAATAATCAGATGCTTTGTCTGCATACAAACGTATGAAGGTTTCTTTTTTTTCAGGTGATCTGGATTTTTTTTTTTTTAACCTTCTATGTCTTTAATTATGAGCAAAAGCTTCAGCTGCATCAAGCACCAACAAAATTTATTTTTTGAATCAACAACAACTCGACCAAGAACTGGAAATTCGTATATATGAAAGATTAAGGAACCCTTTTTTCAAGTTTCACTGAAATACAAATAATAAGTATTTGATCTTCTCTTAACTAAAGAGTATATTTAAAGCGAAAAATATCATTACTACATACAATCAACTTTGTTTGACACATACATTTATTATTAAGTGTCTGTTATAACATTGTTTTTTTTTTATTACTCGTGCTATATCAGTATCATAAGTACAATTGAGTATTATCTATTTGTTCACAGCAAGAATGGCTACCTTCACTGAAATCAACTCCTTTGATTGGTCTTCAATGCTCAACGAGCAACCACGTTCCACAGTAAAGTTGGAATTTCAACAACAAATGCAAAACGTTCAACAACAACAACAACAACCATCCCCTATCAGCGACAATGAAAACACATGGTTTGACAAGTATCTGAATGAGAATGGTTCCGGAGATGACCAACAAAACCAGTTGTCATCCACAACGACGACAACTGCAATTAATTCACCATTGGAATTCTCCTCACTATTTGACATTGATGATAACAAACAACCAAGTCAACCACAAAGCTTATTTTCTTCAACTGCTACTAGTTTGAGTAATTCTCCAATGATAAAGAGTGAGGATTCAAGTAACCAAGTTTTCCCTACTCTGAACCTTGATGATTCAACTATTCAAAGAGTTGACTCTGTTTCATCCATTTCAAGCACATCTGCTGAAGATGGAAGCCCTAATGAACCAGCTAAGAAACCAAAGAAGAAGAGAGCACCAAGAAAGAGATTGACTCCACATCAAAAGCAGGCCCATAACAAAATTGAAAAGAGATACAGAATCAACATCAATGCTAAGATTGCTGGATTACAACAGATTATCCCATGGGTTGCTAGTGAAAAAACTGCCTTTGAAACAGGTGATGATGAAACTAAGCCAATTGATCAAGAAGGTGGTGATGTTCCAAGATTGAACAAGAGTATGATCTTAGAGAAGGCAACGTCTTATATTCTATTTTTACAAGAGAATGAGACAAAGATGAAGAACAAGGTTGAAACCCTACTTAAAGAAGTTGAGAGATTAGGTGGTAACCTAGATAACCTACAGTAGTTAACCTGGAAGTTTAAAGATTATATGTGATGTGTTTGTTAATGAAGTGTTTTTGTTGTTGTTTTTATACCCCCCATGTTATTTTTTAGTTTTTTCGTTGTTTCCTTGGTTAGGTTCCGCTATTAACAGTACCATTTGATTAGCATTTTCAGGTTTTAGATCTAATATGGCGAACTGTTAATTAGGAAGTTTTGTTATGACAACATTAGAATGAGTTTACGAGTCGTGTTTATAGATTAATAGATTGGGTTATTACCTGTTTTACAAAAAATGTAAATTACGTACTATACGGACCTCTATATTTGTGATATACCTAACATTCACAAGGAACTCTTGATCATGAGTGTGCTAGGCGATGCCCATGTCCAACAGAACGGCTATCAATGGCTTATTCAAAAACTATAGCTCCTGTAATACCATCAACTCCTTTAAACTAAGCTATCCGTATCAATGAAGCAATATTAGAACTATAAAATCGTACCATGTGGTTCTTATCTCCATATTGTCATTAAGAAAATTAGGTACAATACTGTTTTATTAATGAGTGATTTTGCGGTATAATTATTTTTCTGAGATAGAAAATCGGTATTATTTAAGCTTTCAAGCAGCAGATACTACAGCATGCATCCCCTTTAGACCTTAATAAATCTGCACTGATATAGCTATTTAAATTATTAGGTTCAAGTGTCTACTTGTAATCCCAACCGTACAAACGGTTGAATCGTACTAGTGTTTATTAGAACTTTGAGAACTTCTCAAAGTTTTCATTTGTCCAAAATATTAAATAATAATGACTTTAGGGTCCTTTAATACACTGGCTTTACTGTGTCAATTGACAAGTCCCTTTCAAGATTTCTGTAAATATGGGCTGAGGTAACTTCTAATTTCTTTACAAAATAAATTATGACGAAGTGAAGAGTAACTCATATCAAACTATTACACCCGAACCCATGTGCTAAAATGAACTTGTTACAAAAAAAATTATGAGATCTTAAAATATCACTTTGACTTTATGATAAATACACACGTTTTGAGTTTGAGCCAATACTAATTGGACAGAGACCAACATTTATTGCATCATGGAGTAGAGCACTCACAACCAACATTATCCCAAAAGAATGTCAATTCTGTCGGTGTTCCGTCTTCTAATTGACAATCTCCTTCATAAGACAAACCATCTAACCTTGAGTTAATATAATCTTCAAAATCTTCCAGACTGATACTAAATCCAGGACCTTCAGAATAACCAGGGACAGGAATAACAGCATCATTGACAACGATTCTTAAGTATTGTTTGGCTTCATCTTCATCTTCACATTCTAATCTTTCAAAGATAATATTACCACCCATTGGTGTTATATCCGATGTTCTCCAAATTGCATTAAAATTGATAGAATGTGGTGTTAGACTATCGTCCTCAAATATACCTAGTGCAGAATGAACTCTCATGATGTCAGTATCATGTGTGAAGGAAGTGGTGATCTTGAATGAGTCATCTTTCAGCAACTTGATCAAGGCTAGAATATAAGTTGAACCGATAGAAGCTGTTAGGTTATGTCCTGGGCCATCGTTGTAGTAATAAGTCAAATCATTATGATAAGCCTTATGGATGAAATCATCAGTTGTGAAGAGCTGACATACTCTAGGGGAACCATTGACGTTCAGCTCCCAACCACAATATTGTAATAAGGCATCAGCTTCAGTTTCAGAGATATTTAGTTCAGGTGTAAGTTTGTTCAACCTTGCAGCAATATCTGTTAGATAATCATCCGAATATTGTGCCACGATATCATTGTTTAAAGATTCATTAAAGTTTAGACATGAATTGACTGGAGTTAACGAGTTTGCACCTTGTGTTGAGTTTTTCTCATCCAATACAACAATAGTAGAATTTTGTATTGGTGTGCCTAAGAAACCTTCTGCAAATTTAACAGCAGAGTCCAAAACTCTCTTTTGACTTGCGGAGTAGAATTTAAAGTCTTCCTTGTTTGAAATAGAATCATAAAGATCACCATATCGATTTCTGAAGAGCGAACCTTCTCTATATAAATGTTGTAAACCTGAGTATGGACCAGCATTGCTTTCACTTTCATATCTTTCAGGATTTAGAGCTACAAATTCGTAACCCTTCAAGAACTCTAATGGACCACTCAAATCTCCATCAAAAGTTCTGATTCTTTTCAAGGCATTCTCCAGATGAACACCAGTACCATTGGAAGGATATCTTTCACCATGTCTTCCTATGAGGTGAACTTGGGAAACATTGCATGTTGAAGGTACATTTCTATCAATACCCGATCCAGGATTAGAGACATACGGAGCAGCCGTTCCCAAGAATCTTAAAATGTTGTATTGGTCAAGAGCATCTTGAGAATAAGGTTTATCTCCAAATTGGTATAGAACTGGACGTTGTATGCACTCAACAGTAAATGTCAACAAGGCCAAAGCAGACGCTGTCAATGAGACTTTCATCTTTTCTTGATAATGGAAATGATAGAAAATTGCCAAGAACACCGAAAGCTTAGTTGTAAGAAAAAATGGGCTTTTAATGTGTGCTATATATAACCAGACAAATTATGTCTCAAAGTCATCGGCTGCTTGGATATATGCTTTGGATATTGCGATACTCGCTTTGTTAATGAGAACAACGTGTACCCTTTTGGATCCAATCAGAGGCCAATAACTGGTGTTTATTTCACTGTTGAATGATGAGAGTGGGAATGCAAGAGTCATCATTAGTACTAAAAAAGCTTTTCAAGTTCTTCCTGTATTGATTTTAATTTGATAAGAGTAACCCACGTTTTTATCGATCCCCAGATAATTTTCTTTTTTGGAAGTACATAAGTTTATTGGTAATAACACACATGTGTAACGGTACCTTTTCAACAATTGCATTAAGGAGAAATTGGAAGAATTACAGGTTAAGAGCTTTGATTGGCTGATCAGGACTTAAGCGTCGGTTGAAGGCTAGTGTCTCTTTAATCTTTCTGCTACTCTGAAATGATGGGGGTAGTGGTCAATAAAAACCTTACATGTTGCCCTATCTTGATTAACTAAAGACATGATAATTCAACTTTTAATATTACACACGACTTTGTCCAAGATCATTTATCCTTTTTACCTCTAATGGCCTTATTAGCCTCATAGACAGTACGATCAAAGACAGCACCGACAGTTAAAACGCCTCCGATGGCACTGATAACGTTCAACAAGAACCCACTCCAAGTTGTACCAAAGGCCTCTTTATTTATAACCTTTAAAGCACTAACATCAAAGTGAAAGAACAAACCTGGAATACCACCTTGTGCATGTATCGTATTTGGATGATCTTCATCACGCCCACCAACCAAAGGACGATCGTGGTATGTGGAGCTAAATTGATTAGTCTCTAAAACGGTACCATTCAAATATTCATATCTTGTTGGAACTACTTTCAAAAAGTATGAATATAGATGTTGCTTACCACCTGGGGAAGAGACTAGTTTATCTAATGGATGGGATGATAATTCTTGTGTGTTGGTTGTTGAATATAATGAGTTGATTTCAGGGCCAAAACTGAAGTGATTGATAGTATGTCTAAAGGAAAAATCACCTTCTTTAGTGTATAATGACAAATCATGAACATGACGTTGACCTGAACTGAAACTTGCACCTGGAGCAAAATGTAGATTACCACTGATTCTGTTTAGTTTAGCAGAACCAACAATTCTACAACCTTCACCAAGTCTTTCTTTGATTTTTTCAACATAACCTTCTCTTTCACATTGTTCCACATTTTTACCGTCAAAGAAAGCCCAACCATTAGCAGCATATGCCTTTCTAACTGATTCACAATCATTACAACAAACTTGCTCAGATAGTGGTTTACCTTCATTATCATTTTGATCTCTAGAACCATAACAAGGACCACAATAATCATCTGGTAAGTTTTCAGCACCACCTTCAGATCCACCAAGTTTCAAATCAACTTTTTCAATTTCCTTACCATTCTCATCCAACCTTATCTTTGTAAATCCATAGTTTGTAATATCCAATTGAACATCACCACTGACATCCATAATGTCCAAAGAGACAATATCACAAGGTAAATCAGGAAAGTTCACATCCAAATTGATGTCAAGTTTATGTGCACGATCTCTATCAACGACTAGTTCAGGCTTTAGCGTAACTTCATTAAATGCACTCCATTCACTAAAGACCAACGATATCAGCGTTAGTATACAAACGACTGTGATTGCGGCACCTGATGTGGTCTTGACTTTGGCATCCTCAACAGTCTTTGCAAACGCATCAAGCGATAAGATCCCACCTCTTTTACCCATGCTTGTGTGATATAAAGAGACAAAACAGTTAATCAATTAGTCCAGCACTAAATCCTACTTTATCGCTGACCTGTTCATTTTCGGACACGAATTGAATTTTTTTCTTCTTTTGTCCAACCATATAAAATATAAAGTCCGTTTTGATCTGTTGATCGCGAAAACGAACTTGCGACAAGAAAAGTAAGATCCAATTTATGATGAGCTACAACTTCTTGGGACAAGGTAAGATAAAGTACGATTGTAGGAAACTATACACAGTTGCAATGAACTCAGTATGACTTGGACCCTTATTTTGTTTCGAAACCAACGACTAAATCACCTGCAAAATTCAATATTTCAGTGAGAATTGCATCTTTATTAATGGAGACATCATCCTTTGACTCTGGTTTGAAGTTGTAACCTAACTGAACTTTGAACTTTGTCTCTTTCAATGTGCTTGGCAGATATAAACCTGTTAAAACATTTTCTCCTTGTTCGTTGATGGTATATGATTTATGAGAAAAGATTATGCTTCCCTTATATTTCAACTTTAACTCTTTGACAAGCTTTTGAATTGGATCAAATTTGGATTGAAGATCCTTTGGATATGATGAATTGTTATTGATCAAGTTCTTGAAAGCTGAAGTGTCAGGTAAGATACCAGAGCCCAACGTCAATGGCAATGTCTTTAGTTTTAACACAAAGTCATAGTCTCCTAAAGATGGTGTGAATAACAAACGAATGGTCTTGTCATTAATACCATTTGTCTTTATGAGTTGAGTCGCAACTTTGGACAATGCAGTAAGTCTTGCAGCAATTGGCAATGGAATACCATTTGACCATAAGATACCTGATTTATCTGCTTTAGATGCAACAAAGAACTGTGTCTTCAAACCCTGTGGGTCTTCTTTACGTAAATCATCAAAATTAGACTTGATTTGATGATATGATTGAACTGTAAGTTTATCAGATAGTTTGTTAACAATTTCTGAATCCTCTTCTTCATCTGTTTTTTTACTTAAATCTAAGATTAAAGGATCCTCTTTCCAATTCCAATGTGCCAAGAAGCTTAAAATTCTTAAAAACCCATTTTCTATTGATGATGGGACATCGTATTGTGATGGATCAACAAAAGGTTGTAAAGCAATAAGTTCAACAAGTTCTTCACTCAAATGAGATAACAACAACTGATCGTCCAACCATTTTTTAAAAAGACGAACTGTTGGTGAGTAGAATGGGAATTGATGAGCAAGAGTAGAGACAGTTCTAGTATGAGTAATTGATCCCAAATATTTTTGGTTAAATTTTAAGTAAATTGACTCAAGTTCTTGTCTTTTTTCCTTTCTTGAGTTTTCAATGGCTCTTAAATATAAAATCTCATCTCTTTCAGTTAATACACGAATTCTGAATCCAAACCCCTCTGGGGTTAAAATGTTCAAAGCAGTGATGTCAAAATTGTAAGGAACTGAAGTTTCATCTTTAGTCAAATAACTTTCATAAGCAGTTTCCTTTGAAAGTATCTCACTGATTTGTAATAAGAATGCAGTCTTAACTTTTTCAAGAGCAGCTATTTCATCTGGCCATTTGACTGAGGTTTCAAATTGTAAGATCAAATCGTTGAAGAAGTCTTTTGAAGATACGGCGAATGGGACAGGTTGAAGTAAAGATGTGAATCTGAGAGATGAATTTGCTGCTAAAACTGACTTGACAGTTATTGGCAGTTCAAGTTTGATTAATATTCTGTAAAGATCATCATAACTTTTGAGTAAAGAGTTATACGTGATTTTCGATGTAACTGACTGTTTAACGGATGAGGGAATGTTAGGGAGGGGTAGAAGTTTATTGAATTGATATATGTTACTTTCAATTTTCAAATCTTCTTTAATATGTCTTTTGAAAATGTAATTTATCACTGCAAATATAACAGGTTCTTGATAGTCTGTTGACCAGACAACTGAGTTGAAGATCGAACCATCTTTAAACCTTCTTAATGATGATTTTGGACCCCAAAAGGATCTGAACTGTTCACTATTGTCTGCTTCTGAGGGACCTTTAGTGACTAATTTTTCAGATTCTAGAGCGTTCACTAAGAGACCAACTCTTACTGTTAAATTTTGACTTTGAGAAGGTTTACGTTTGGATATATCAAACTCATTAGTCTTGGTATATGACACGTTGAAACCTATTACTCTATCACCAACACCATATTGTAAAACAGTCGATACTTTATTGGAGATGTAGTTTTCATAAGTTAAATTGGTAATTTTTTCAAAAGGACCAAACGAGCTATCTTCACTTGGGTCTATTTGAAATTGAAAGTTATAATCAAATTTTAAGTGATCAATGTTTGAATTTTTCAAGAATAATGGATCAAATTTATCTTGTATGACATCATTTAATAAATCTAATGTTTTTTTGGCATGATGGACCAATAATGTATATGAAGCTTTAGAAACTTTGTGCAAAATGTTGATTTTTGTTGTTTTATCAAAGAATGTTGGAGTTTTAAATCCTCCATTGATATATTTCGTAGGTTCAGACGAGTCTGAATAGAATTGTAAATATCCATCGTTGATTAAATCCTGACTAGATAAGTATTTTATCACACCTTTGAATAATTGATAACTTGAAAATCCATGTAATAAAATTTTATTCCCTTGGGATCCACCACCATTCAATAATGCAGCAGTTAAAGTAGCGAATTCAAAATGACCAAATCCACCTTTTTCTATACTTGAACCCAAACCTCTTTGAGATAACCAAAGTCTTCCTAGAATACAAGCTTCTTTAAACTCTTCGGTAGATTTTTTAGATTTGTATAAATATTTTAAATAATGCTCATGTGATGTAAGAGTTAAAATGGATGCATTGTATAATGGAGTTGGTGGTAAATCCAAGTCTTCTTCCTTCTGTACACGAATACAGTTCTTATTTGGTAATAATTTCTTTGAGTCAAATATTTTGAATGGGAATCCCACTAGTAGATTAATTGAAAATTTAGTTTTGTTAAAATTGTACTCTGAGTCTAAATTGGTTTTATCAGCTGTAATTACCAACACTGGAGTGAGAATATCCCCATTAAGGTATTTATATGATAAGCTCAAGAAGTTCAAACCTTCCTTTTGGAAAATGATTCTCAAGTTTTCAGTTAGATATCCTAAATAGAATGAACGCTTGTGTAATGCCCTATAGTTTAGGTAATCTTTGGCTTGGAAAGATTCTTTTGGAATTGTTAAATTGACATCTATTGATAGACCATGCGGTGATTGAATGGCAGTCTTTAGACCAAATGATCCAACGATCGATACATTTTCTGGTTTTTTATACTCGAATTTATAGTTGACATTATTTGGTTTTGGATCATTGAATGGGATAAGGGTCTTTTTATTTTTAAACCAAGATTCAACTTGATCTAAAGTCTGATTTTCAAGTTCTGGAACAGATTGAATAATATCATATAGTTTATGCAAAAATTTTTCAATTTTAGTCACTTTCACTTCTTTTAACTTTACCTCTTTGATAAGTTCATCAATCTGTAATTTGAAAATGTTTGATTTGAATAATTCCGCTGTCTCTCTAGCGATCTGAATCTCTTGTGATGATAGCTTTTTAGTTTGTGCCTTAGATAAAGTTCTGGTTCCTGCTGCTAATTGCGCTTCCAAATCATCATCGGACTCTTCTCCTTCTGATTCAGATTCGATGTTATCAGTTTTGACCAATGGACCTGTTATTTCCTCTTTTGACAGAGTAGATTTTTTGTTGTTGCTGTCAGTCGCCTGATCATCTTCTAACTTTCTTTTAAGCATCGTTTTATATGTGTTTTGTATTATGGAATGGTGTTGTTTGGAAGGATGTAATGTAAAAATCCTCTGTTTTATTGGGTATTGGATGAGTACTAAAACACTATGCAAAATGATGAGTAGAACAAAAAGATACTGGAAACTGAAGCTTATGAAAACGACTAAAAGGAATTTGGAGACAGTAGAACCCACGTAATAGATACAACTGGGGAATACAGCTCTTGTGATGAGATGATGAAATGAAGTAATTACTACTATAACACAGTTAATACCTATAGTACACTATTTAATGTTTTTCACATACAAATGAAATAAAATTTTTTTGTTTGTAAGCTTTACCAGCTTACTTACGTGTATTTTTCAGTCTGTCAGCGTAAAGGAAAAAATAGATACATCCTGCTTATGTAATTATTATCTTCAACAAAGATCAACTTCGCGGGTCAGTACGTTTTTTTTTTTTTTTTTTTTTTTTTTTTTTTTTTTTTTTTTTTTTTTTTTTACAATTTTGCATTTCTAGGTGTTTGGGTGTAGAAAAATAAAAAGTTGAGAAAAAAATTTGAGAAATTCAAAAATGAGATCTTTTCCAAAACCGAGGGTGGAGGGCCCCGATTTAAGATCTTACCCCCCCGGAGTTACCATTAATGTGGAATAATTTTCCAGACTTTTTGCCTGCCCTTCATTTTAAAGTGATGAGCTTTTGGCATAAGAAGAACAATCAGACTATTTCTCCAGACTTTTTTTTTATTCACTGTTAAACATTTACTATAGAATTGAGAGATCTAAAAGTTTTACGTTGTGTGGATTTATAGATTGATTTCAAGATGTCCATAATACTCAAATATCAGAGTAATCTAATGATACCCGGGACTAGAAAGGCTTTGCTTATGAACAAGACAAGTAGACATTCAACCAAGTTTTTTAGCAAACAGTTTACAACTACAAGACCCGTGTATCAAGAATCAACAAACGGAACATCCACTTCTACCTCCACGTCATCCACACCATCAAAACCAAAGAAAACTATATGGGAAAAAGTTAAACATGAAGCTCAACATTATTGGGATGGTACTAAACTACTTGGTCTTGAGAGTAAAATTTCTTTCAAGCTAGCATTAAAATCAGCTGCTGGTTATGAGTTGACAAGAAGAGAGAGTAAACAATTACAAAGAACAACTCAAGATATTGTTAGATTAGTTCCCTTTTCAATGTTTTTAATTGTTCCATTTGCTGAACTACTATTACCAGTTGCATTAAAACTTTTCCCAAATTTATTACCATCAACTTATGAATCCAATGCTGATAAGGAAAAAAAAAAGCTTAAACTACGTTCTACAAGACAAAAAGTTAGTAATCTGTTGAGAGAAACTGTTCAAGTTAAATTACCTAAAAGTATTAGTCAAGAAGAAAAAGCTGATTTTAAAGATTTCTTAACCAAATTTAGATCAGGTACTGAATCACCAACTAAAGAACAACTTTTCAGAGTTGCTAGACTTTTCAAAGATGATACAATTTTAGATAATTTACCAAGACCACAATTGGTTGCCGTGGCAAAATATATTATGTTACAACCAATTGGGACAAGTCATATGCTTAGATTTAGAATTAGAAATAAGCTGTTGAAGATTAAGAGGGATGATAGAGCCATTCACTATGAAGGTGTTGAATCGTTAAGTACATCTGAAGTACAAACAGCTTGTGGTGTTAGAGGTATGAGAGTAGGTGGTGTACAAACCTCACAATTGAGGAATGAATTGACATTATGGTTGAATTTAAGATTACAAGAAAAAATTCCATCAACTTTGTTGGTGTTATCTAATGCCTATACATATGGTGATATTGAATCTGATGAATCACTGTTCGATGCCTTGACTGCTGTTTTAAGCTCGATGCCAGAGGAAGTGTATCATCTTGCAGAAGTTGATGTCGACGAAGAGGTTAGTAATAAGCAAAGATTAGAATTGATTAAAGAACAAGAACAGTTGATCCAATCTGAAACAAAAGAAGAGACCGATGGTGGTATCATTATTCAAGTTAAAGATAAGGAAAGTTTGGATGATGATGATGTTGTCGAACCTCAACATGAGAACACTAACTCTAAAGATGAACAAAAATTGGAAAAAACTGAGGCTAAGGACAAAACATCAGCCTGATTTACATGGCTTTTAAATATGAAAGGTTTAGTACTTGTTGCACTGTATAGACAAAATAGCCCGCACAAACAAGGCTGAACCTTCTTGTATGTTTGTTTCCCTGGACAATCGATTGAAGCGGGCCCTAAAGACTAGAGAGTTAAGAGATATACATTCCGGAACTTTTACAGATTTATACATCTGCAGATCCTAGGTTAAACTGATGTAGATCGAATTTATATAACTAATAAAGTATTGTAAGTTGTATTCCGATCTTTGTATTAAAGTGTCCAATTTCGTTCAAGTCTTTGGATGATATTGTTGCACTTTTGACTGGTTTAGAGACTTTCTGAAAAAAATGAATCAGGTCTTGCGAATAATTTTGATCTTTTTACAAAACAAGTAATTCGTTCAGATCTAAACTAGATTTAGAGAAGTTTCGTTTTCAACCAAAGCCCTTAATTCTAAGATTTTATTCACCTAGCTAATACCATATAAAGCCAGAGGGTGGTACGAGCCAAAGGTTCAACTAGGGCTTATTATATCATAAAAAGTGAGACTCTAGTTAATTACTGTTTTAGAAGTTTTGTATGTTTTTTCGTAAGGATTTTCGTTTTTCTATTATTTTGTTTTCAATAAAATTTACGTGTCTTTCGCCAATTGGCACAATTTTTTTTCATCTTTAATGGTTGTTTTCAGAAGTTGTGATTTTTTCTTATATTTTTTTTTTTTGAAATATAAACAATTAAAATTCTCTTTTCGAACGATAACAAAATTCTTGTTAAGCTATATAGGCAACCATTAGTGAGATTTTAAACCTGAAGAATAACAGTTTGCTCATCAATTGCTTGAAAATTTCTAGTCTTTTTTGTTAAATTTGCTTGAAAAAAGATTATAACCTGAACCTTGTGCCTTTAATTATATCATTTTCGAGTAATTCTTTGTTCATTCTCAAATACATCTATTTTCATTCCTTTAAATCATTGTTCAATAGAAACTGAGTACTTTCTCCGACAAATCATAACTACACAATTAATATAATTCAACATGGCTATCTGTGGAAGTTCAAAAAAACCAAGTACGTGTATTATTTCTTCATTTTTAACCATTTTGATAATTACTAACTAAACGAGATGTACAGTTCAACGTAAAATTGTCATTTTAGGTGATGGTGCCTGTGGTAAAACATCTTTACTGAACGTGTTTACAAGAGGCTATTTCCCTCAGGTTTATGAGCCAACGGTTTTTGAGAACTATGTGCATGACATCTTTGTTGATAGTAAACCAATAAAGCTATCACTATGGGATACAGCAGGTCAAGAAGAGTTTGATCGTTTAAGGTCGTTGAGTTATTCAGATACACATACTATAATGCTATGTTTTTCAATCGATTCTAAAGATTCTTTAGAAAATGTTCAAAATAAATGGGTTGGTGAAATTGCTGATCATTGTGAAGGTGTTAAATTAATACTAGTTGCATTGAAATGTGATTTGAGAAATGATGATGAAGATAACGATGAAGATCACAACGTTGCCACTACTATAAATCAAAATAGAAAGCAAAACTTGATTACATACGAAGAAGGATTGGCAATGGCCCAAACCATAGGTGCTCTACGTTATTTGGAATGTTCAGCTAAGAAGAATAGAGGTGTTAATGAAGCATTCACGGAAGCTGCCAGATGTGCATTGACTGCTAAACCAAAAGGTGCCAACGACGATGATGATCACAAAGAGAGTAGCTGTACAATTATGTGAATGTCATTATCGTTCACTCCACAATCATATCCCTATCGTCATGGTCATTTACAACATTAACAATATTGTTTTTTTTTTTTCTTCATTTCAAAAGATGCATTTGAAAGCTATCACATCAGGTTCTTATAATGACATCACTTAGTCACTATATCCCTGTTTCATCATTCACCTCTTACATCACCCTCTTTAATCTCCTTTATCTTTAACGTTTTGAGTATTTTTCAGCTTTATTCCTTCTTTCAAGTTTGATTTCGATTTTATTTGCATCAGAGATGGCATCATCTCTAAGAAACTGTATAATAATTGATTTTTGTTGTGTTTTCTGATGACTATGTAGAAACTATGACTATATGTGTGAGTCTTAACTGCAAGGCTAAACCAAGTGAGTCTAGATAACTTTTACACAAAACTACAGCCGTGGTATCATATAACTTTTTTTTTTTGGATATTAGAAACTTATATCATCTCCTGTGAAATAACATAAATAGTCTATTTATACTTCATCTTCAAACATAGATTCCAAATATGCAGAAGGAACGGTTCGTTGTCCTCTATTTCCTCCACGTAAGCTTTGACTAGCAACGCTTTGACTGACAAGACTGCCTCTTTCTGGAGAATGAACAGAATACAAATTGCTCTCTGTTTGATTGTCATAACTGTCTGAACGATCATGACCAGCACCAATGCCGTTGTAATACGATCCATCCGGTGTATTTGAAACTGTGCTGAAAGATGGCATCATTCTTTGATGATAATGCTGCTTCTTGTTATAACTCATAACTTCAGCAGTTGGGGATAAGAACAAAGATTTCCTCTTGTTGAAATCTTCACCACTTAGAGTTGAGTATATATTCTCAGAAGGTTTTGAATTAAAATCAGATACATCACTTATTGAAAGATTAGCCTTATCATTATCGTATAATAATGGGATTTTATTTTGTGATGGTGATTTATGAAATGTTGTTGAATTTGATAAAGTTTGATAAAATGGATTTGATAATTTTTCAGTAGATGCTCTATTGGAAAAAGATGATGATGATGAGTTATCTGATAAATGTAATGATTTTTTGGCATTCTGCTTGGCTATTATTCTTCTAATCAATAAAAATATGAAAAAGATTAAAAAGATGAAAAGTGTACAAGCTCCAACTATTATAAATACCAAACCAGATGGATATTTTGATCTTGAAATATTTGGATTATGAGTAGCAGAAGGTGGTGTTATTGTTGGAGTTGCCCATGATGATGTAGAAACAACAATCTTAGGCATACTCGAAATCTTCGGCATGGAAGTGGTGGATGAACTCATTTTTGGCAGATTTATAACGTTCAAAGATATCAAGCGTCTATATTAACCTCTGTTTTTGACAGCTCTTGTAATTTGATCCGAGTGGAATAGATGTAATAAGCTTAAAAGTATGATTGAACAAACCAACAAATGAACAAACTTAACTGTCCAGTTGAGAGTCCTGAGTTGAATGTCTGGAGAAGTATGAATTCTTTTCTGAAAGGGAGAAAAAAAAAATTAGCCTTAAAAAAGAAGTTAAAAACCACAATAAATTTGCAAATGTAAACGGTGTTGATTCAAGAAAAAACTAAGCAAACACTTGGAAGTTCTATGACCAAATTGAACTAGAATAGTAACAAATTGAAGATTGAAATTGATGTTGATAACAATATGTTCCGGTCCGTTAGAAAGGGGAAATAAGGATTCGGTTTCTAAACGAGTTTCAAAGAAGTTTCAAAGAAGTTTCCAAAATTTTTCCCTTTTCTCTCTTTTTTTTTTGATCTTTTAATTACTCGATAATTTTTGACATTCTAATTCACTTTTTTTTTTTTTTTTTTCGCACAAACCACAAAATTTCATATTAAAACACTTTTTTTGTGAGAAGAACTTTTTTCTTTTGTTTTTTTTTTTCGGCTTTTTCACAGATTTTGTTTACCTTTTGCGAAAGGACACAAAACGTATTTAGTCTCTTTTCTCGAATTTAGCTAAATGTGGAAATATTTGACAGTTTTAGCGGTTTTCCGCAAATCTTTTTGATCTAATAGCGAAGAAATTTGAATTTGTTCTCAGACCCATAATTTTGCGAAAATGGTCTGAACTAGACTAGAGTGAAAATGGAACTAGTTAAGAGGTTAGGAACAGAGCTTGATGGGGGGAGTTACCTGAGTTGAAATGGATTGAGGTTCTGACAAAGTTACAATGATAATGAGTCTACAGGTATTCTGGTGTTGAGTTTATTTAATCTTTTATATTTTTTATTTTGATTGGTATCATTTTCAGTTGATAATCTCATAATAAGTGTTGGCGTTAGTGTCTACCAGATCAAGATTACAGACTTCATATCTAATCTCTTTGAACATCTTGTGAGCGTTCTCCCAGTTTCTTCCATTTGAACAATCAGATGTCTGATATTTAGGTTTGACAACTTTACCATCTGCTGAAAAATCTGGATGATTAGGACAACGGGTTCTAAATCCCATATAGTCCTTTTCAGGATTTTGTTTAAACCACGGTTTGGGGATTGGAGCATCGCTGAAATGAAGATACTTGATATTTGGGAAGAACAAATCACCAGCATTTTCGTTACGATTTATCTCATAATAAGCAGGTTCATTGTTTGATGTCTGAAGCTCCAGATTTGCAAATAGTAGTTCATGGGCATCTGCCATATATGATCTATGGTCTTGTACTGAGTTCAACTCTGGGGTTATTGTACCATACACTTGATGAGGTAATATTAAAAATTCTGGAACTTCATGAAACCTTTGGCGGAATGTTTGGTCTTCTGAACTGTTGAAAGAATTAGCAGTTTGTTCGGCTATAATGCCACTTGGATCGAATAGATTTTGAATTAAATCCATATCATACCCCTTTTCTCTTTCTTCTATCGATTTCAAAACTCTTTGAAACAACTCAGGGGAAGGTTGAATTACCATCACTATATTAGTCAACATGAAATTTTCATATGATGGATAATTTGGTAAGTCATTATAAAGGTTGGTATAAAAATTTTTTTCATTGACTTTATAGTTTATATATTCCTTAGCGTGTTCTTGCAACTTTTCATTGTTTGCTAAAATTGGTAGATGGCCTTTGTCGTCCAAATATTCAACAATATTCTTGTCAAGCCATTTGTTCAATTTGTTCTCTCTTTGTTCTGCAGTTAGTGGTTCAAACCCATACTCATTTGGTGGGAACTTTTTGATGATCTCTTCATTACTCATGGCATTGCGATTCTTCTGGTTCATCCAATAGGCCGGTGGAACTGCAAGTTTACACGGTGGGATGAAAAATAATTCATCTAGATTGTCTTGAAGTAAGATTGCATCCGTATCCATATAAATGATTCTATCATAGTCAGTCTCGTTGAAAACCATCAACTTTGTAAAACTTGACAGCCAAATCTTAGAACTATCACCTAGTTGAATCACTTCAGTTGCCTTAAGTTTCACACTATAATCACGGCTGAATTCGGTTAATGTCTTGTGTTCATACTCGAACTTTTCTGGTTCTGTTATGAATTCTTTCTTCACCAATAACACTAACTCTGCTTTGGTTCCAAACTTTCTTAATTCTGCATATATCATCATTGCATTGCACATATGACTTGATGAAGTGGCATATAGAACATATGCATATTTGGACCAATCGATTTGTGAATGATCTGTGTGGTTATAGATCGACTCAATCACTTCAGGATAGATGTATTTGATATTAGCTCTGTCAAAATCTAGAATATCTATATTCTTTCCATCATCATGGTATAAGTCATAAGTACCTGATATGGTTTGAGTTTCAATTAGATGTCCCAAAACATCAGATGATATGGTTGGTTGTGACTTGTATGAGTTTAGGTGGTTTGATAAGAACGATATGTCACCATCTAGGCCAAATAGATTTCTATTTACAAAAAGCCATAGACAAGTTGTTGATATAAATAGTGCCGGTATAAGTTTTTTCAAATGACTCAGGTTTAAGTTGCTTATGTTAATGATAGACATGGTTGAAAGCTGGACTTTGAACCTTCTAGTTGACAAATGCTAAGAAGTAGAGGAAGAAGTGAACGGATGAACAGGAGACCCAGCCTTTGAGCAATTTGGATGTAGAGATTTGAGGTGCTTTAAAGATTATGATTATAAAGGTCAAAAATAATGATGGAAGAATTATATAAACTAGGTGATAAAAAATGTAAATTATTCTAAATGTCAAGGAATCTTTCGTCTAAGGTAATATTTTAAATAAAGGGTCAATGTGGTGGGTATGTACCAATACTTATGGCTTGGTAAAATAATAAAAAGTGTCTATCACGGTGTCTTGGATTATGTCCAATTTTGTAATGAATGAAATTGAACACCTAAATGCAATAACACAGCCAAGTTTCCCACACAACTACTTGTACAATGGGCACCCGCATCATATATGGAAATTAAGAGATAAATGGCAACCAATGAATATTTATTGGCGAATAGCAAATAATAAATATATACAATTAAGGTTTCGTTACACTGAATTTACTGGGATAAGTCCAAGGTTCAAATAATTTCACGTAGAGAAAACTGAAAGATCTTTCTGATCTTATCTCAATGCAAGCCACCGAGAGACAAGGTCAAGAGGTCAAATGTAAAATATTACACATATCTGAGAGAACTGTCTTGAATTACTATAAAGTACAACCCTTCGTATAGACATATCGCATACCATCAGATGCTCAAGAAGGGGGTCTTGAAATCTTTGGATGTTTTATCCTAGACATCTGTACTCTTTGACGACTGTGGAGTAGGGAGTAAGTTTGCAGGTGTCGCTGTAATGGAGGCTTTATTTTATTAAATATACCCTCATTTCGAGACAAAAACGTGCTACTCTAAAGCCAAGATGGAAACATTATGCCAAAAAACGTGGGTTGTGCGCCTGGCGAAAAAATAAACAATACAATTCTACATCAAAAATAAAAAATAAATTTAAGCGCGCACTTCCAATGGTTGAATAAAATTTACGAAACCGGAATCAGTCAGGTGATTTTGCTCGGATGTCTCAAAATAGTGTAGGATTTAAGTCCACGATTAAATGTACAATATCAACCGACTCAACCAGTAATTCTACCCCATCAAACAAGTTGAGAGCATTTCTGTACAGAATTCAAATATCGTCATTCTACAATTATGAGTCAGGCGGATAATATAACTTATGTTCCTCCTCTAAATTTTTCACTGGTCGAGGACAAGATTTACAGATCTGGACATCCTGTTCCAATTAACTTCCCATTTCTAAAGACACTTGGGCTTAAAACTGTTATCTACCTTGGTGATAAGGAGGACAACTATGATTATTACAACTTCCTTAAAGAACAAGACATTTCCTTCAAGTATATAAGGATGGAATCTTCGACCGAGCCATTTATAATGAATGATCCAAAGGCTATAGTTGAAGCCTTAAAAATCATTGTCAATACTGAAAATTATCCAATTTTAATACACTCTAATAAAGGTAAGCATAGAATAGGCGTTTTGGTTGGAATATTGAGAAAAATGTTACAAGGATGGTCAATAACAGGTGTATTCAATGAATACGATAAATTTGCAGGCGGTAAGGGAGAAAGTGATATCGAGTTTATTGAAACTTTCCAAACTGATTTGAAGGTTGATATAAGGAAACTGCCTCCTTATGTCAGGATATACGAAAGGTAAAGATGAATATCCAATGGAATCTCATTTGAAATATTGCTGCTAATCTTCATAGCTCGGCTTAAACTAGTAAAGTTTTTTTTTGTTAAAACAATCAATGATACTACTAATTCAGCTGTGTTCTACCACCAAATTACTCTATATTATTTGTTGTTCTGATGGTGTATATATTTATATACAGTTTTAAGTTGCATTTGATATCAAAGCTCAATCTTTTTATCTTAGTAAATCTTTTCACAAAACATCATGCAATGATTTATCCAAAGTTTCAGTTTCAGAAGTTTCAGTTTGAACTTTTTCAATGGCATTCTTTCTTCCTCTCCAAGCTGGGACTTCAAACAGATAATCAACAGCTTCTAGTGGCACACCTTTAGTCTCAGGGAAGAAACAGAAGATATAGATTGGCGCTAAAGTCATGCACCCTGCAAATAAAAAGTAAACACCAAACCCCATTGCTTCAAACATATTTCCAGTAAATCTAGCAAAGATAAAAGCCCAGAACCAATTACTTGAAGCATTAACTGCACTAACCAAACTTCTGACATTTTGATCAAACAGTTCTGCACAATAAACCCAACAAGTACCGTTGAAAGTAGCACCATAGGCAAACGTCCAGATATAAAACATAGCTAGAGCACCTCTACCTGCATTATCCAAAGAAGTCGAACCAGATGCCAACTTGGAGGCAGGATCGGCTACATAAATATATGCACCCAAGTACCACATGGCAATCCCACAAGGAACGCAACCATATAAGAATGCAGCACGACGACCCCAACTATCAACAATAATTGCTAACCAAAATACAGAAGCTACCAACTTAATGACACCAAAGATACCTGTGGACATCAGCTTTGCACTTGAACCCGACAGACCAATAGACTGGAAAACAGTGACAGAGTAGTATGTAACGGCATTAATACCAGATGAGTTTTGAATCATGAAAGTTGAAGTAGATATAGCTAGACGTTTGACGTATTTTTTAGAGGTGAAAATTGTTTTGATTTGATTCCAAATACCATTACCGTAAAGGGCCTTCTTCGTTTCTCTGCTGTTTTCCATTACAGATAATTCATATTGAACGAATTCATGGTCCTCTGGCAAAGTTGTAATATAAGACATCTTCTTTTGAGCTTCTTCTCTTTTGTATTTACTTATCAACCATCTAGGAGATTCTGGTAAGAAGAAAACACCAATCCAAAAGACACCACTTGGGACGATTTGAATAGCAAATGGAATCACCCATTGCTTATATGGATCAGATATATGATTTGAAACACCCAAGTTAATCCAGTATCCAACTAATCCACCAACTTGCCATGCAATTTCCCATAATCCACTTAATTGACCTCGAATACTAGCTGGACTAATTTCCGATACGTACATTGGCGTTATACCACTACAGAACCCAATACCAACACCTGTTAGAACTCTACCAGCATAAATACCACCTAAACCAGTACTACTTTTTGACACTAGCGATATAGCGGCACCAAATGTTAGGAAGAACCCAGAGCAGTTCAATGCGATTCTTCTACCAAATAGTTCACCTATTGGATAGATCAATAAAGCACCAAAAAAGGCACCGACATGAAAGACACTAATGATATTTGAATCGACCAGGGTTCTCTCAGATTTCCTCATCAGATCAATGCCAAACTCTTTTTGAAAAGATGATAGAGTAACAGTACCACCAATGAATCCGGTATCATAACCTGAGATGACAGCACCAAAGGCTGCAATAGTTGCAAAGATGTATGTTCGTAGATTAAAGATCTCTTCAGGTATCGCAATCCTTGGATCATCAATTTGACTCCTCTGGAAAAGTTTGATACCTAACATCTTATGAGAGTTGTGTGAAAGTCGAAAAGGAGTGTTTTATGAAATAACACCTCTATAGTCAAGTGAAGTTTTATGACACAAGCTTTTAACTCTTTAGCTTTGAACCGATAAATTCCTATTAGCTTAAATTGGAGATGAGCAGCAATGAATAGCGTATTCTAATATATTCATGCAATAGTGATAATCTAAACGAAAGAATGAAACGAAAAGTGCTTAACAAGCTACTGCAACATAGTACTGGTCCATAAATTCACCCAAGAGTCTACGTACAGAATTTTTCATATTTTTTTTTAACATGCGTTACGCATACATAGGCTCTTGGGGCTAGGACATTATTTCGGATTATTATGTAATTGCCGTTACGCAAAATGAAAGCAAACACCGCCAACGGAAAATCTAGTGGGGATGGCAGGTGGGGCGGTCTTTATCAGAGGATCTAGAAAGGTATGAGCCAAATCATGTTCAAGTTTATCCTCCAGTGGTATAATTAATGAACCTGTTGAAAATTGAGACTCTTATAGGAGTTTCTTTTGTTATGAACATTTGAGAATCACCAGTTCAGAGCCAATTAAAGAGGCATACCAATTATACTTGGAGTTGGCACATCTTTTTCAGGAACAAAAAGAAAAAAGAAAATCGTTTCTGTCATTTTATTCCGGTAAAAGTTCTTTCGCGAATCCAAACTATATTTCTCGGTATCTCAGATATCATCCATCCTGACTCACATCAAAGTATAGATCATTGATGTTTTTATATAAAGCAGCTAGCGTTTGTACTTTGGGCCTCAAATTTATCAAAACATTGCCTAGTCACCCCTCCTCATAAACATGTCATCGTTTAATTTGGATACTCTGATTAGACCAAGGATTTTGACTCTAGAGCCATACCGTTGTGCAAGAGAGTGAGTATCGAAGAAAAGCTCTTATCAACGACGCTTAATACTAATTAATAACTCTGCTAGTGACTTTACTGAGGGGATTCTTCTAGACGCCAATGAAAATGCGCATGGTCCTGCTCTTGCTGACTTGCAAGATAGAGAGAAGGACTTAGAGTTACATCGTTATCCAGATCCACATCAATTGGTGCTCAAGGATCTTATCGTTGATTTCAGAAACTCTGAAAACAAATTTGAACTAACCAAAGATGAACTTCTGACTTCTGATAACCTGTGTCTTGGTGTTGGCTCTGATGAAAGTATTGATGCTTTGATTAGAACCGTTTGTGTCCCAGGTAAAGATAAACTTTTGATTGCTCCTCCAACCTATGGGATGTATTCCATAACCTCCACGATTAATGACATTGAGATTGTTAAAGTTCCATTAGATTTTCAAACATTTCAAATACAAGCAGATGTAATCAATGAGAAACTAACGAATGACCCTTCAATTAAACTGGTATTTGTCACCACGCCAGGTAATCCAACTGCCAAGAAGGTTGATTTTGAACTCATTGAAGAAATTTTGAAGAATGATAAGTGGAATGGGTTAGTCGTCGCAGATGAGGCTTATATTGACTTCGCTCCAATCGGGTCATCACTATCAACTCTAGTGAACAAATACCCTAATTTGGTGGTATTGCAAACACTTTCCAAATCTTTTGGTCTTGCTTCCATTCGCCTGGGTATCACGTATTCTAATAAGAGACTCTCGTCAATCTTGAATGCTTTGAAGGCTCCTTACAATATCTCAACTTTGACCTCAGAAGTTGCTATTAGAGCTTTATCAAAAGAGAGTGTTGCCCTCATGAGAAGTACTGTCAACGAGCTGAACAATGAGAGATCCAGACTACTTGAATCCTTGTTGAAGATCCCAACAATTTCTAAGTCAATTGGTGGACTAGATGCAAACTTCATCTTAGTACAGATCATAGGATCCGATGGTGAACCAAGCTCTTCTCTAGCAAAGGAAATTTATGAAAAGCTAGCCACAACTAAAGGTGTTGTGGTCAGATACAGAGGAAGCGAACCAGGTTGTCCGGGTGCGTTAAGAATTACAATTGGTACCAAGGAAGAGAATGATGCTCTGTTGGAAAGAATACAAATTGTCATTAATGACTTGAAATGATGATAAAGATGTGAACCGTCATTAATATACACATATCAATCTGATAGACTTAGTTGCAAAACAATATTACTAGACATACGTAGAAACTTCCGAAGCATCTCTTTGTCTTAAAATTTCAGCAATCGACCGATGAGCAGAGATTCTCTTGGAGGTGTTATCAATCTTTAGCTTGGTCAAACTTCTATTTTCCCATTCGGCTTCCCTGAACGATTCCTTCTGGTCGCTATATAGCTTTTTAATGATCTTTTCGTGATTTTGATTCAACTTTGATATTTCTTCGGTGAGCCTTTTTGTATCAGTAGCATAGTTTCTAGTGACACCATTGATATGCGTAACGACGTCCTGTAACAGACTTGCGGATGGTGAGTTATTGAGATAGACGCTCAAAGCAGTATTGAGAGTTAAAAGTTTCTGTTCGGCCTCTCTAAGTTCAGAAACAACTTTTCCATAGTGTGTTCTAATCTTTTCTTGCAGTAATTGTGACTCATATGGCAAATCACGCGCATTGATTATAGCTTTATCACTGACCTTTTCAAGAACTATAAGTTTCTCTGTTAGGTTCTTCTGATATTGTTCGACTCTGGTTATGTCTTTCTTCAGGCTGTTGATATCTGCCAACGAAAGAGAGCTGTCTTTATTCAAAGCCGATGCTTTTGGCAAGTTCTGGTTCACTATTTGAACCACTGTCCTAGCCTCACTCAATCTCCATTGAAGTGGATTGCCAAGCGACTTCTCGGTATGAGCAATTTGCGGATTCAGTTGATCGTTAATATACAATCCCAAATTTTTCAAATTCTCCACCACAATCGATACTTCAGCATCTGTATCATAAATTAATTTCTCCAACTCACTCTCAACTAGGTCATTGCTTAATTTTGGATATCTAACTTCTTTCAACTGAATATACGGTGAAATGGATGCTGGAATAGAAAACTTGCCAAGATAAGACTCATCCTCCTCGAATGCTTGAATGTCAACTGTTTTATACTCAACTGGATCAGTTTGGATTTCCACAGTGTCATATATGGAGGACGCATTTATAGCCTTTTCAGCTGTGTCTGCTGTGAACTGAACTGCCTTGTCGTCAGATTGGTGTCCTTCTGCACCTGCTGACTTATCTGTATAATTTGCTTGCTGTTCCTCAGGCACGGATCTAACGCTACCGTCAACATCCAAAGTTTTGGCCTTTTCATACAAAGCTTCCACACTACTCTTCGACGAACTAGCAGAGTTGGAGTTTTGTTTTGAAGATTTCTCTTCTAAAACAAACTCATTTTCAATGGCATCTTGCAATTCATTATCAACCACGTTGTCATTCCTATGATTCTGCTCATTAATCTGCAAACTCTCACTTAAATGTTCATCCAAATCATCGATATTATTCGTGGTTACGTCGAGATTGGATGAATCTGAACCTGATGCTTCATGGTCACTTTCGTCCTTGTCACTTTCGTCTTTATCACTATCCACATTAGCAAAGCTTGACGAAGTGTCGTCAAAGCCGTTGAAAGTTCCATCATCTTCGTTAGCTTCAAGCTCATCGTCAATCGACCCCTCTGGTTCAATATCGCTATCATGTAACACTTCTTCCTCTTCCTCATAACTTTCGACACCCAAGTGCTCTTCGTCCGGTTTGAACTGCTGAGGTTCGTCACCAAAGCTAGTTTCATCAGCTTCAGTATCCTGCGTAAAATCTTGAGTGGTGTTTGCTTCGATTTTATTACCAGAGATTTCATTAGTAGTAGTCGTTTCTCCAAAAATGTTCTTACTACCAAAGTCAACTTTCTTTTCAGCAAAAGCGCCAAATCCTGATGATCCAACGCTGAATGCTGGTGCACTTTTGTCATTGAGAGCAGCCGCTGTTTGCCCAGATTTAGCACCAAATGAAAATCCTGATGAACCAAAGCCTGATGAACCAAATCCAGTTGCTCCAAATCCAGAGCTGTCAGTCTTGAGTGCAGATGAACTAGTACCGAAAGAGGTTGGCCCTTGTGCTTGTGTAGGTATATCAGATCTTTGGGCGTCTGATTTCAAATTGTCTCCAGAATCGTTAGACTCATCAGCACTTAAGCTTGCGGCACTTAATTCGTCACTTATGTCTTCAGACTCTGAGTCCTCAATGTTTTCTGAAGAGTTAGATTTAATCTCAGAAAGTTCTGTATCTTTGATTTCAGATTTCAAAGATCCAAGCTGGAATGAGCTTCCTGCATTTTCTAGATTGGCACCAAATAAGGAGCCAGAAGCATTACCGGATTGGTTTTTGGTATCTGGGTTTTTGGTAAAGCCGAAAGCAGGTTCTTGATTTGATTTCGTATTCCCAAATGATGCAAAAGGTGATTCTGATTTGCTTCCAAGGTTAATGGTTGCTCCAAATGGTGATTCTGATTTGGACTCTGTCTTGTTCAGAGTGCTGAAAGGTGAAGATGGCTTTGGTTCTGTAGCTGTTGATCCAAAAGGTGAAGGTACAGTTGTATTGAACGGTGATGATTTTTGCTTCTCGGGGTTTCCAATGGATGAAAAGGGGGAGTCCTTCTTGCCTTCTGTTGTGCTGCCGAAGCTAAATGGGCTTGTTTTGGACTCAGTTATCGAACCAAATGGTGTAGCTGCACTGGTATTGTTGGTCCCAAAGGATGCAAATGGTGACTCCTTCTTATCACCGCCGAACGGATTGCCTTGTTCTGTAGTCTTGTTACCAAAGGATGCAAAAGGTGACTCTGACTTTTGGCTTGAACCAAACGCTGACCTAGTATCAGAGCTCAAAGACTTTTTGTCTTGACCAAGGATTCCAAATGGAGAATCGACCTTCTTGTCATTAGTAGAGCCAAATGCTGATCCTTTATTAGCAAAACTGGCAAACCCACCAGTAGACGGATTAGTTGCCCCAAATGATGATGTATCAGCGGAACTTTTGGAGTTATTACCGAATCCAGACGAGCCAAAGCCGGAAGAACCAAATCCAGATGAGCCAAAAGAAGTAGCGCCAAAAGCTGCTGAGCCAAATGGAGCTTTGGCAGTGGTGTTGTTAAATGCAGGCGCAGAGGATGCTGATCCGAAGCTAGAGTTCCCAAATCCAGTGTTCCCGAAAGTTGACGATCCAAATCCTGTTGACTCTGGCTTTAGTGTTGTTGTTGCATGGCTTGACGTTAGGTTAGGAGCTTTGAAAAGTTGTGCACTTTCATCTGAAGTTTTGGTGGTATTGGATGTGAAGGAGGAACCAAAGGATGAGGGCTGCTTTGTATTTATAGCAGGTTTAAACTGAGTGGTTTCTTTAATTACAAATGACGGTGTTGTGCTATTTGTTAGTGGGTCTTTTGATTTGGTGGATCCTGCTTTGGCCGTCTCTAAAATCTCGTCTTCGAAAGAGCGCGGTCCGGAAGCTTTAAATGATTCATTTTTGAGATCATGGACATGGAAAATATACCACCCTTGAACTCTACCATTATTTCCTAATGTCCAAACAACTGGTAGCCATTTAGCTTCAGAAACTCCTGCACATGGTTCAATCACAGAGTGTTCATATCTTGTATCGACAATCAATCCAATAGAGTTCACGTCATTTCCTGTATCATCATTGATCGGTAATGAAGCTCTTTCAGAGTCATTTAAAGGTTGAAGCTGTTCTGATGATGAGATTGCTGAAATTTCTGCAGAGGTGGAAGATGCTATGATAGATAAAAACGGAAGTGAGTTTGATAGATTAAAAAGTGATTTTGAGTAAGTGGATGATTTTCTCCAAATTGTACCAAATGCTGGGACTGCATCAAAACTTTCTCTAAATTCAGATTTAGCACTATTTGAATCATAGCTTATTATGAAGGTTTTAAAATCATAAGTTGGTTCATCGTCTTCGTTAAATTCTAAAATTTCACTGTAAATAGCGAAAAAATCATTACTCTGTAACCAAGACACTGACAATGGGAAAACGTTGTCTTCGGCAAGCTCTTCAGGCCTTTGAATGATTGCAATTTCATTCCCATCTATTGAAAATTTCCTTATAGATCCATCTTGACGTGAAATAACGATTTCAGATCCCTTTGGAGACCAGTCAAAATCTAACAAATCACCTGATAAAGCTCTTGTAGGTTGACCATTTATGTCAACAATTTGTAAAATTCCTGAAACGTCTAGTACTGCTAAAATAGAACCATCAGTTGGAGACGGTAAAACTTTATCTATTTCTCCTGATAATGAAATTTCTTTAAAGGAAGAAACTTCTATGTTTTGGAAAGAATCTTTAGAGATCTCTGTGAATTTGATTGTGCTGTCGGTGGATATTATCACATATCTTTCGTCCTTTGAGAAAAGAACGTTGTTTATACCAGATAAGTTCTTGATCTTTTTTGCATTGCTTTCATAAGTGGGCTTTTCATCTTCTATGTCTTTTTGTAAGCTGCTCAAAGATCCAATCACTAGATCGTTTATACCTGCAGCGGCAAATAGGCCTAGATGAGGAGCATAGGCAAAATTATTCACTTGTTTAAAGGGGAGCTTTTCTTTAAAATCAGATACTAGCTGAATCGATGATCCGATCGAATTGAAACCAAAGTCCTAAGAGCAATGTTAGTGCCAAAGGAAAAATAGAAAGTAGCAAAACTAAAGTCATACATACATCACTGGTGACCGAAGGGAACTCATCTACTAGCTCACTCATGGTTGTAAAACTGGTGACTCCAATTGCTGGCTGTTATTTATTCTGTTAAAAAAGGACATCATCATTTCAGCTATTTTGAAAAGGTAAATAAAGATTATTTAGGGTAAAAAAATATGATTTCAAAAGTCTTAAAGCGACCGGGTAACGAAAATATTTTAAAGTAAATCTACCTTAAAATGAACGTTTAAAACTACAATAATTCAATTCACAAAATGCACTTCTACATCAAACAAATCTGATAGATATTATTGTAATTTATTTAGTAGAATATAATTCATACGTTGATTATTTTCCAAAAGAGTTGAAAAAAAAAGTTATATGTCTTGAACCTAATTCATCAGCTCTTAAGCTGAGAAGGATAATGACCAACCTAATTTGTGGACTGGTTCAGCTAATTTCAAGGCATCGAAAGAGACACCTAAACCTAATTTAACACCAGGTCTTAAAACTTGAGAGTAAGACAAAGCGGTTAAACCAGAATCGGCAACTTTAGCTTTAACAGAAGCAGTTGGGTCTAAAACGTATTTAGTAGCGAATTCAATACCAACGGCTTTACCAGCAGCAGCATCGGTTTTAGAATCCCAAGTAGCTTTAGCACCAGCTTCAACTAATGGAGAAACTTTGTGGTAGTAAGCAGCAGAGAAGACTGATAAGTTGTTAGTAGCAGAGACAGAAACGTTGTAGACTGGTTGAGCGTAACCAACAGCAGCAGAATAACGAGTAACTTTAGCTGATGAGATATCATAACCGACTTCGGCACCGGCGGTGAAACCATCATGACCAACAGTGGCATCACCAATGAAGGTTGGACCTTTTAATAGATCAAAGAAAGCTCTAGCGGTTAAAGATGGTTGGTTGAAGTATAAGTTCAATTTAGCACCTCTGGTACCATTTGGAACTAAAGAGGTTAACAATTCAGCTTTTAAACCTGGGGTCAAGGCATCGACCAATTCAACTTTGGTGTCTAAAGCATTGGCAGTGTTCCAACCTTGGGTTAAAGTTAAACCACTTGGTTTATCAGAAAATTTAGCTTCAACGTTACCAGCAATGGTACCTTCTTTAGCAGTTTTACCTTTGACGGTGAAAGCAACGCCATTTGGAGCGACAGTGGTGACATCAATTGAAGCTGGATTAGCATGGAAAAAATCTTTGTTTAATAAACCATTTTGGTTTTTAGAGATATCTGAAAAGACAGTTGGAGCCACTAAATATGAGTTAGTATTTCATTTTCAATTCATATGGAGTGATGATAATGATGACAATTGATGATATAAACTAAAGAAAATAGCACACATGTGTCCCATATTTCAGATTTCCGTGGTGGGAAATAAAGTGTGGGTTTATATTATCAATGTCAACGATAATTCAACCAATAGATCAAGATTGGGATAAGATGTCAATTACTTACTTTTTGTAGTTTTATGTGTATTGTTCTTGAGAGTATTCAAATGAGATTACAGGTCAATTGTTTGGAAAGGGTGTGGATATATAAAGTACAGAAGGGAAAGAGAAAATGT
>JAJMFM010000007.1:198164-277202 GCA_030574875.1 Taiozyma peoriensis
AAAAAAAAAAAAAAAAATTACTGAGTTGGCTGGCGGCACGTGAAAAAAAAGAATCAAGTCTCTAATTGAAATTGTAAATATATCCAAGACATTTTTAAGACTACATTTTTAATATCCACAATAAGACTAAATAAAATCAACTTTCAAAAGGTATCCATTATGGCTTACAAAGAAGTATTAATAAGAGTGTCTGTCATTCTTGAAGGTCATTGATGAGTTTTAGATGGTAGAAATAAGCCATCAAAAAAAAAATTAAAAAAAAAAAAAGTCTTTTGGAGAAGCTTCTGGGGTTTTTTTTTAATTCGCTGAAATCTCTGACCCCAAGTTTAAAATTAATGGTGTGTATAATTATAATATATTCAATTGGGGAAAAAAATTATAAATCTGTTATCGTAGTCCGCTTTACTCTCTTGTGACCTACCTACCACGTGATAATAGCTATAGTTTAACGAAGATTTATATGTTCTCCAACAAAGCTCACTACAGAAGATGAAACAATCATATATACTGTTCATTTACATATACAATAACTTATCTAAAGTTATCTTATCAACATTGTAAACTATCGAAGAAAAAATGATTCACCTCATTCAATGAAGTATTATAACAACCTATTCGACGGCTTTTTTAATCTTAAGTCTTACAGCTTTGACTTGAGTGTAATTATCCAAGGCTTCAGCACCCATTTCTCTACCAATACCAGATTCCTTGTAACCACCAAATGGAACAGAAGCATGGAAATCGTTATAAGTGTTGATCCAAACAACACCGGCTTCTAATCTTTGAGAAACGTCTAAAGCGGTATTAACATTTTCTGTATGAATACCAGCAGCTAACCCATATTCGGAGTTGTTAGCTCTTTCGATCAAATCATCAATGGTTTTAAATTTAGTTACAACAGCAACAGGACCAAAGATTTCCTCTTTTAAGATGGTATATTCATCATTTTCAATAGCGAAAACAGTTGGTTTTAAGAAAAAACCCTTTTCACCAATTCTATCACCACCAGTAATTAATGTAGCACCTTCATCTTTACCCTTTTTAATGTAGTCTAAAACAGTTTGGAATTGATCTGGGGTAGTTTGTGCACCTTGATAGTTTGATTCATCAAATGGATCACCAACTTTCAATTTTTCAATTTCAGTTTTGAAAACAGAAATTATTTCATCATAGATTCCTTCTTGAATGTATATTCTTGAACCTGCACAACAAACTTCACCACCATTGAAGAAGATACCAGTGATCAAGTTTTGAACGGTAGTTTTGATATCAGCATCGTTGAAAACAATGTTTGGAGATTTACCACCTAGTTCTAATGTAACTTTTTTCAAATTAGATTGAGCAGCAGCAATCATAACATCTCTACCAATTGCTGTAGAACCAGTAAAGGCAATTTTCTTAATTAATGGATGTCTCAAAATTGCATCACCACATTTTCTTCCTGAACCTGGTGTGATGTTGATAACACCTGGTGGGATACCAGCTTCAACGGCTAATGAAGAGGCATATAAAGCAGATAATGGAGTTGCTGAAGCTGGTTTTAAAACAACAGTGTTACCAGTAGCTAAAGCTGGACCAATTTTCCAAGCCCACATTAACAATGGGAAATTCCATGGAATGATTTGACCACAAACACCTAATGGTTCTCTTTTAGTATAGTTTAAGTAACCATCACCAGTGTTAATAGTTCTACCATCGACTTTGTCAGCATAACCAGCAGATGATCTGACGTAGGAAACAACAACACCAACATCAAATCTTGCACAGTGTAAAGCTTTACCATTGTCTAAAGCTTCAATAGAGGCTAAAAGTTCAGCATCTCTCTCCAATAAGTCAGCTAATTTGTATAAGGCATTACCTCTAACAGCTGGTTCAACAATTGACCATTTCTTGAAAGCTTTGTAGGCAGCTTGAGTTGCAATTTCAACATCTTCTTTATCAGCTTCGTATAGATCAGCAATCAATTCTTCAGTTGAAGGATTGGTAACAGCAAATGTTTTACCACTAACTGATGGAACAAGTTCATTGTTGATGAATAAACCAGTTGGTTGAGTATATTCAATACCATTTGGTAAAGTAATTTTGATGGAAGTTGGTGGAGCCATGATAATTGATCAAAGTATGAAATCCTTTAATTAGTACATCTAAAAATTACAAACAAGTTGGGGAGTTAAACAAAATCTGGGGAACTTGACCACTTATTTATATTTGAAATTCTTGAATTGGAATAATCTCTACTTCCAACTACGGAAGAATGATCAAGTAACTAGCTTGCTTTGAGGGTGTAAAATCTCAAGGGACCCAACCAATATTGGTCCGATCTCTATTTCACTCAGTCTCACTATCAATTTCTATTTGTCCTGGACTTAAGAGACAAAAAGAATATGCTTTAGAGTGAATCCTAATTTTTAGGAATGCGACATTATCCTTATACTTTCTATGAGTAAAAGTAGCCGGTTAGAGAGACTTATGCAGTTCTTAATTCCTATTCTCCATCGTGAACATGGAAGTGCGTCAACTTTAACTAGGTGGGACAGATTTGGGGTAAACGACAATCGCCGAGGTGTAATGGGGGGCGTTTTAGTCAAAACCCAGGAAGTAAGCACAATGCTCTCGCTAGTACAGTAAATCTCTTGACATAGGTGATCAGAAGAAGAAGAGTTTAGTTTTCCAAGTTGTATATAGGTATTTGTAGGCTTAAAGTATGAACTTTCATTCACCGTACCCCAGAGCCAATTAGTTCAGTTTTTGACTCTTACAGGGTGCGACTTATCCTTCACAAATTCTTTCAGCTTTTGCTACAATCTCAACGCCGGCTCTCTGGATAAAAGCGAATCAAAATATATATCGAACCACTCAAAATCTGGGGAACTTTCGAGAACTCAACAATCATGCAAGTTCTTTAACACCGAAGCCCTTACCAGAAAAAAAAAAATATGAAATCGTAGACAATAATAATCTACTGTTACTATTACTAATCTTTGATCCTCTAGACTCATACATGGTAGGGCTGAAGGACATACGAACGTCAAAGAAACACGTATGTGCTTGTTGACTTACACTTTTCACCCGGTGTGCCACCTTGAACTCAGAAAGCCAAGAAGTTGCTAGAACTTCATACAACTTAAAATCATAAGATCACTAGTATCGATAATACAGATCTGTTCCCAACAAAAAAAACAGGGTTGCCTTCAGTCCCTTCAGAACAGGATAGGCACACTAAGCTGCTACTGATGTCGTATCGGTTGCCGTAAAATGTTAGCATTTCAATTGAAGTTGGCTTAGCTCCGAATAATTAGAATATGGAGTCGGGTAGATAATCTCGAGCGATATTCTACCAATCAAGATCGCATCAAGAGCAGCGTTTTAACGGAACCTGACATACCATACAATATGACCATTGAGTCATTTGTTGGCTTCCGTCTGCCATGTCTTGCATGTTTGAACTGCTTCATTTCGGTTCCTTGTTGTCCGCTAATGAAACTTAAATCTGTCTTAGTGAATGTCAATGTCTGAATTATTACTACAGCTTAAAGTTGTCAGTTCGTTAGTCATTTTCATATATTGATCAGGAACATATGTATGTTGCTTTGCTCATGATGAGTTTTTCGCTTCTGCTATTTGATTTTGCAACTTAATAACTTCGTCTTTTTTCTGTTGTAAGTATTGTTCTAAAATATGAACTTGACTCTCAACAGTATCTATATCAGCGGCAATATCTGAGAGTCCCGTATCGCTCTTACTGGCAGAGATCAGTTGTTTTTGTTTATAGTCTAATAGCTGTTCAAGCTCTTTTCTAATTAAAGGCGTTCTGTTAGAACTAGATGAGTTTGATCCATTTCTCTCATTCTTTTTAGCATCATTTGCTGCTTCAGCCTTGGCTATTTGCTCTTCTAAATTAGCCAACTCCCTCTTCAATCTAACTTCTTCCCAATCTGTATCCTTGGTGGATGTGAAATCAGTACCTTTAGTACTTTTGGTGAAGCCACCGCCAATTCTTTCGAGATAATTACTTGCTGACGAATGTTTCGATAGACTTGGTTTTGACTGCTGAACATTTGCCTGATGTGAATCCAAAGAATACTCTGGAGTTTCTTTAGAGAATGTTGCTCTTAGTGAAGGTGGGACACCTCTTGGAATTTTTTTACCATTCTCACGTTGGTTTAGCATATGTAAGAACACCAAGGTTTGATCTTTATCTATAGTTTCTGATGATCTTGGATTGACTAAATTCCAGGCAAATCTAGCATCAGCATCTGGGACATTAGAAAGTGTACTGTACAACCCATCTAACGATTCAAATGTGATTCTACCAAAGCGATCACTAGCATTGGAATATATTTGTTCATAAGTCGCTTTATCACCAGGGGAAATATACCAATCGAATTGTGCATCAGAACCATAACTCTCTTCGTCCTCTGAATCTGAATATCTTTGTTGTTGTTGATTTGCATTTGACAAGGCTTGATTAGCTTGAATCAAATGAGCCTTAGATGACGGTACTAACCAATCTGGTAATGAAGAAGGTAATGAAGAAATCGTACCATTGACCAAATCAAAAATGAATCTCATACAAACGCAGAACTCTTCGAAATCTAAACTTCCATCTTGATCAATATCTGCCAATTCCCAAATTTTTGATAAGTTTGATTCGCTAAGTTTAGAATTTTTCAAAACTGGAGAGGCTTTCTCACCAGATAGCTTGTTATCAACCGGTTTTAACCCGCTAAAAATCTCCCAATACTTCTTTATCTCCCATTCCTCTAATTTTGGTGCCATTGTGCTGATGATCTCTTAGAATAACCTAGTTGATGACTATAGATACTTGATACGTCTAATTTTAGGGGCTATATATATATTGTATATGTGTTTTTTTTCAATCTCTTTGAAATAATGCGTTGATAATTTCCGAGTTGTGAAATTTAGCTTAGCCTATTCGCGAAATCCCCGAAATTAATCACGTGACGTTCAAAAAAAAAAAGTGATTTGTACTTTTTGTAACCATCAAAAAAAAAAAAAGCACTCACTATTCAGAATATTTTATGGCTACAGCGCGCGCGCGCTTACTTTTTAGTAGTGCTTCGAAAAACCTAAAAAAGATAAATTGTCAATTTGTATGCATTCAATTTCATAAATTACATATTTCTAGTTTAATTCAAATATCCAGTTTTACTGTTGCACAAATCTTTATGATAGTTGCAAAGTAGGCTCATTGAAGTGGCCAATTGCCACATAATTGAATTGTAGAACTTAAAAAGTTGTATAACACTTTCACAATTCTGAATACGATCTGTCGACCTAGATGTTCCTATGGAGTTCTTTCTACCTTGACAACGAAAAGACACTTGCTGATCACTGTTGAGTAATAATGATAAGATCAATCAAGATCTTTCAAACCAGATCCTTCAGCATTCTGAACATAGATTATTATCCAATTTCAAATTGGGAGAGGTTCTTTACCAAATAAGGGTTGAAATTTGAGACTCAGGAGCTTTGGTATGTATTATTATGTACCACCCAACGTTTCAAACTGAAGCAAACTAAGGTTCGACATGTAGCTCGAAAAAAAATAATGTAGGCCCTTGGAACTTGGAAGGCACACCACCCTTTATGCTTTCTTGGTTTCTAGATTTTGTCCCTGATATTTTTGGATAGAAGCCCTGAACGTTTCCTACAATTTTTTTTTTTTATTTTGTCTCAAATTGGATTCCTCATTATTAGCAAAACCTCGTCTTTCAAGCCCTTTTGAAATACGTTTGCCCTAGTTTTGCTCTCATCTGTCGCGTTATACGCATTTTCGTTTCTATTAATTTCTTTGAAAGTACTTTTTTTTTTTTTGATACGCGACTTGATCAAAAGGGCCTTTTTGCATAAAGCCATTCGCATTGTGAAATAGTGTAAAATCCTACTTTAATTACTTTAAATTTGACGCGACAAACGCGACAAACGCGCTTTTTTTCATTTGTATTTACCAATAGTCAATCTAAACAAATAATAAATCTAGCATAAACTATGCTTCGTTTCCCTGGCAAAATCTACGGCTACGCATACATTCTACACTCTATGATTTTTTTTTTTTTTTCTTTTCAAAGGCATACCTACATACATACATGCTCTTTAGGCTTTTAAGGCACTATATATTTTCTAGGCTTAAAGATGTAGATGGATTTTTGTTCAACATCTTTTCATTTCTTCAAAAGTTTTGTAATTAGTACTCTCCAAAAATTTTCTAATCTTTTCTTATTCCTTTCCTTCTTGTCATCTACTGCCTTTTAACCAAAGCCTTCCAAAGCCCTCTCTTGACTACTTGTTACATCACCATTACCTAACTTCAAAAGGAGTTGATAAGAGTCAAAAGCTCTCATTAGCCATAACATTCATTCATCCAATCCACCAATTATTCATCCAATTGCTTTAAGATACCACTCAATTTGCACAAAGCCAGCTCGAGTATCAAGATCCCCAACCTTTTTGTAATGAGGTACCTAACGTTTCTACTTACGACTGTCTTAGTCCTATTATCGTCAACAAATCATGCACAACCTTATGAAGGCTACCCATTTGAAGAGCAACTACCAACGATTGCAAGAACTGGTGAATACTACTTTTTCCAAATATCTAATGAGACTTATGTTTCAAATCTAGGTGAGGTCACCTATACTGCTGAAGAGTTGCCATCTTGGTTAGAATTCGATAGTGCTTCTAGATCATTGATGGGTACTCCAACTGAAGATGATGTCTCTAACGACGTTTCATTCGTTTTAGTGGGTACTGACTCTGATACTTCATCACCTTTGAAAAAAAATCAGAAAATTATTGTCTCTTCTAATAAAGGTCCTCAACCATCATCTGAATATACTGTCTTGTCACAGCTTGCAGATTTTGGTCAAACTAACGGGTTAAATGGTTTAGTATTATCACCAGGTGAAGTATTCAACGTTACATTTGATCCGAAAACTTTCACTTCTGATGACGATATCGTTGCATATTATGGTGTATCCTCTGATAGAACGCCATTACCTAACTGGTTATACTTTGACTCTGGAAGCTTGAAATTCAGCGGTACTGCTCCTGCTGTTAACTCTGAGATTGCTCCAGGTTTTTCATATAGTTTTATTTTCATCGCAACTGATCACGCTGGTTACTCTGGTAGCTTTGTTGACTTTAACATTATTGTGGGTGCACATGAACTAACCACTAGCTTGAAAGACGTCATTCATATCAATGGTTCAGCTGGTGATGTTCTAGAATATGAAATACCCCTGGAAAGTGTCTATCAAGATGGTTCTTTAGTTTCAATAGCTAATATTTCAAACGTTCAATTACAAGGTGCACCAGATTGGTTAAAGCTTGACAATTACACCCTTACTGGTACAGTTCCTGAAAACTACAACGATTCAGATACTTTCAACGTTACAATTTATGATTTATATTCAAACTCAGTCTCTTTGTTCTTCACAATAGAAAACATTGACTCTTTGTTTGCCGTTAACTCGTTTAGATCTGCCAATGCCACCAGAGGTTCATTCTTCCAGTATTACTTCTTACCAACAGATTTCACCGATTACGATAATACCAACGTCTCTGTTATATTCGATGATGCTGACTGGTTGGAATTTCATCAAAGTAATCTCACAATCAATGGTGAAACACCTGATGATTTCGAAGAGACCAAAATCACAGTGAAAGCTACATCATCTAGTCTTGAAGATGAGTTATCATTTGATGTGTATGGTATTGATTCAATTTCATCAAGCTCCTCGCAATCTAGTTCTTCGTCAAGATCTTCGTCATCTTCACACAAATCAAGTGCTTCTGCTACTGCTACTGCATCTTCTTCTGTCTCCCAAGTTACAGCCACAGGAACATCAGACTCTGAACCATCCAGCAATGACAAAGGATCAGGTATCAACAAAAAGGCCCTAGCAATTGGACTAGGTGTTGGTATCCCAGTATTTGCGCTCATTGTTGCTGCAATCTTAATATTCTGTTGTTGCTTCAGAAAACGTAAATCTAAGAAAGAAGACAAAGAAGGTGCAAACCCATCTCCAAAGATTTCCAAACCAATTCTTAATAATCCAGCAAATGGTCCTCATAATATGATTTCACCAAGTGCCTTTGAATCTCCATCATCTGATACATCTTATGACGAGAAAACAGGCGATTGGAGTGAACCTCAAAGATTAGGTGCACTTAATGTTTTGAAATTAGATGACAAGGATTATTATGAGAATGACCATGCAACTTCTTCCACTACCAATGTCGCATCGTTCGAAAGTATTCACGATGACACCCATTCTTCACTATACGAGGATGCTTTGCAATCTCAAAGCTCCGACCTTTTAGTCAGTGATCAGAACCGTGGTGTTTCTGCTGCTGCTCAAGGTGTCACCAGTGCAGGTGCCGTGGCTGCTGCTGCTCATCATTATAACACTCATCAAAGTCAATATAGTGACAGTGATGATTACCAATCACAAGATCCAGCTCCAAAGAGATCTTGGAGACAGACAATTGACTCGAAGATCAATAGAGAATCTCTGAACTCTTTGGCCTCAGTCTCTACCAATGAATTATTGAGTATGAGATTGGCTGATGACAATGATCTCAAGAAAGATCCAAGAAAATCAACTTTAAACTTCAGAGATTCTGCTTTCTTGGGATCCTCAGCTTCTTCTATCCTGACTAGAGATGATAGTGGGAACATTCAAAAACTAGACAGTGACGGAAATATAGTGGAAAACTATAATACTTCAAGACAAAGAGTTTCAAGGGCCACCAATTTAGATATGTTGGCAGAAAGTGAAGAGCAAACTCCACGCCCAAGAAATCTTCAGGAATTCCCTCATGATAACTCTTTCAATTCAACATCTAGTGGTGGTGAAGAATTCTATCCAGTGGGGACATCTGATGATGGTGATACTAGATGGGAAGTACAGGGAAAGAATAACCAATTTACATTTGAGAGTGCTACTGGGACTTCTCGAGCTGCAGTCTCAACTCAAGAACCTATAACACAACATTCGAATAATTCTAAAGCTAGATTGATGACTTTCAACGATAAGGCTCGTGCTGACAGTACCAGTAATGATGTTACTGAATCTACTTATGAAACGGCTGAGATTGAATCTCTATGATATCTTTTGCCATTTGAAAAAACGTTGTTTCCATATGTAATTTAAAACTTTTCTGGTTTATAGCTTGTGTTTCTTGTGTTTTCTGTTTGAGTTTGTTTGAATTTTTGTTTAATATTTATTTGGTTTTACTCCAAATTGGCGCTTTCTTTTTTTGTTTGCTTTGCTTCCCATTTGATCTTGATGATTCAACTAAATTTTTCTTTTGAATCTACATAAAAGGACAATATTAATAAATTAATAATGATTATAATTTAACAAGGATTTGTAGGCCTCAATAATGAAACTTTGAAATGGCTTGTCGAATAATTAATATAAATACAAATGCATATAAAGAAATCAGTTTCCCACATCTTTATTGTTGAGAAGTTGTTGCTTCTTTAAGTTGTTGAGCATAACGAGCGGTATCTTGAGCTCTTCTTCTACCTTCAATGAACTCGATCATCTCTGAATATGTCTCAGGTATAACTGAACTGTAACCTGGATCTGGGATACCGTCTTCTGTGGACTCCTTAGGAACAAAGTATGAATAGATGAAAGAACCTGATGGTGTTTGATTATTATCATTCAGATCTCTGACAGATGTGTCAACTTTAACTTGAATCAAAGTTCCAGGTCTATTCAAGAAATCGTTAGGGTCATTAGTCAATTTATTGGCAGGTGCTGAATCAAAGTGTAAAAAGCCATCAAATTCATCCTTTTCATCTTTTGAGACATTTTTCGTACGTTCAACATCTGACTCATGAACATGTTCTGTATATACAACTGTTGATTTCATATATAACACAGATCCGACTGGAACAGGTGCTCTGAATGTAGTTGAATCCAAAGAAATGAATCTTGGCAAAGCTCTGGTGGTGGAAGCAGCAGTACAATATGCCAATTCGAAAGTTTGTCTCATAAGATAACCACCAAAAATCATGTAGGAATGTCTATTTCTATATTGCGGTTGCATAAACGAAGTTGAGTTGGTTTCTGTATCTTTCATAAAACTAATATTTTTAGGTAAATCATCTTGTAATTTCTCTAATTTTTTGGACTCTAAAAACATATTGTGCATTATGAGAGATTCTTCAGCAGTTGGTGGTTTCTTATTCAAATTTTCATTTTTAGCTAATACCTTTTTCTGTGCATTATGAGACTCTGCTCTTCTGAAATCAATCCATTCCTTTTCAGTCACTGGTAATAATCTATTAACGGGGAAAGATTTATGAGTTTCAGGATTTCTTGCAACAAATGTAAAACTAGCAGTTAAAAACACGTCTTCATCCTTAATATCAGCCTCAGTCAAGTCCTTTTTAACGGGATCTTCAGTTGCAGAAGCTTTGATTAATATTTCCATGGAGGATCTACCAGTCCAAATAACTGACCCTGACAAGACAATGTTTTTAGTCTCAATCTCATCAACTCTTTTCAACATGTAAATTCTATCAACGCTTGCAGTAACAATAATTGGAGAAGCAGGTAAACAATGACGGTAACTGATTCTACCAGCTAAAGCGTCAAGATCTTGAAAGATTTGACCCATACGTAATCTTCCAGCAGCACTGGCATAAAAATCTGTTAGCCAAATATCTTCTTTGAAAGGAAGTTGCAAGTAACTGAAAGATTCAGCCCTAGTCTTATCAGATACAATAGGCTTTTGTGGAGTATTGTAAGAGAATGAATCAATAACTTTTCCTTGTGCCAATTGACGCTTTCTTTCCGCCAAAGCAGTCAGCCAAGTCGCTCTTGGGCCTTTGTTTTCGAAATGTTCAGTAACTCTAGTGGCATCCCTTTTATCAGCTAGTACAGATGCACTAGCATCCTCGGCATCACTAGAATCAACGGAACCTGATTCATTGTTGGCTTTAGGACTATTAAAGCATCTAATGGATGAGCTAAACCCCCTGGTTGAACTTGTAATTGAAATTGAAGGAACCGATCTTGCAAACTTTAACATTGAGACAATAGACGTGTTCCTATGACGAAATTTTATACGATCAATCTAAGTACCTGTACTGTTGATAGGATACAAGAAACTTGTACTTTTGACACTTCTTAAATAAGATAAAATTAAATTAGAGTGATAATGATAAGTTTGGAGATTTCTTAGGCCTGATAAATTTTTCCGAAAAGAACAAAAGGAGATTTACGGATAAATGATCAAATGATGATTTTACAAAAGGTTTCAACTTAATCCTTTTTTTTTCAACAAAAGGCAGTTTTTCCACTTCAAATTGATTGTTTGAAACAAATTGAAGTAAAATTTGAATAGATTTGCTTATCTAACTTTGTTGTATCTGGTTTAGATACAACTTTTTGTCGTTGGCTATATTTAACCATGATTCGAAAGCGGAGAACTTTTTGACTTTTGTTGAACTTCTTTACAAACCCAACTTCCCACCCAGCCTACAATCGCCGGTCAAGTTTATCTAGATCTCTGGGACTATGAGGGCCGAGTCCCAAAGAAGGGAACCTGAACGCACCCCTCTTGGAGAAAGAAAGATATTGTTTTGGCCTGTGTACTTCTATAGTATTTCTTTAACAGATTTATAATGTGTAGATTAACAATTAAAAGTACAATAAGATATTTTGTAGATTTAAAATAGAAAATGCTAGGCTTTTTTATTCGATAATAGAAGGAAGCAATTCCCGGCGTTTAACCTATTGTTCTAAATTTTCCATTGTTAGTGCATCAAAAATATAAACTAAATGTCCTGACATCTCAACATCACCTCGGAAGAGCAAGACATTGCCTCAACCGTATATACCCTCCTCTGTCTACAGTCCACGAATTCTTTCGATTATTATTATGTATCACAATTATTAAATCATTGGAGAGCCCATCGGAAATCAACCTTGAGTACATTGTTTTTCAAATATTCCTTGAACTTAGAAAACTGTCAACTATAAAATTCTAGTAGAATATATTAGCACTAGCAAAAAGCTTTTCGCCAACTTCTCAAGTAAGTTACGTTCAGAAAGCATATAATCCGAACTATTTTTTCTTCTTAATATTAGAAAAAAATCATTAATAAGCCTATATATCACTTATTCATTGATAAGTCTCATAAATAATCTTTACTTAAACCTAAATCTGAGTTTTAGATGTCATGAGTCATTCTGGTTAATCTGTAAACTCCAACCACAATTTGACAGATGACTGTAAAACTAACTGAATATTTAAAAACGGAGGCGCATGTTTTGGTTTATCCTATAACAGGGTCGGCTAACTTACTAGTGTTAAAAATTTCAGGTCCTGAAAGTTTGTAAAAGCTCCACAACCATAGAGATATAACTATATGCTCCAAACTCCACACCAGTTACCAAATTTCAAATTAGAAGCTCCACAGTTGTGGTGACGTAGTCTTTCCAGTATAATGAAAACTTCATTGACATCTATAATTTTCAACCGATGTGACATGTGATTTAATGACAACAAAATGATAGTAGAGAAAACTCTTTAACTCTGACCTAATTAGAGTTGCTCAAATACACCTTTGTTCATAAATGTCCTTCAATTAGACTTCAATGTGATGATTGAAGAGCTTCATATCTGAATCTTTTCTTCTAATTGTAACCACAACAAGATGCCTTTTACAAAAGCAATCTGTTCCGAGCCATAACACAGTTTTTGAAGCATATGCATCTGTCATAATAAAAGGTCCTTTTATTTAAGTTAGGCTTCTTTTTGACACAAAAACTAGCCAACAACAGCCACAATTTATATTTAAACTAAAACTGTGAATTTTCACAAATCCACTCCACACACACACACACACACACACACACCAGCCACTTGGAAGAAATTTATCACGTGAAATTACGACTGTCACGTGAGTTTTACTCATTTTCCTAAAGCGGTACAAGCACACTAGGGGAAAAAATAGAAGATCTAATAGAATTTTATATTTTTATACGATGATCAAAATAACACCACACTTAGGAACGGAGAGACCTCAATCCTGAAATCAATCACTTCCCCTATCGTTCTTCCCCTAGGCCACTACCTAATTAGTGAGGGAGAAAAAGTACTAGGAGGATTTTATTGGGAAAAAACAGTTAAAAAAATTGTGGTTCAAACAGAGCAAATAGTGACAGGACATAATTTATTATAAACATGAAAGGGCACCCACCACCACGGTTCACACTTTTTACACAGTTTAAACCTCACATTAAAAAAAAAAAAAAAAACACATAACAACAAATAACAAAAGTCAAGAACCATAAAAACATCTTCAAGTCCCACCCCCCCTCGCTCTAACGCTAATTTATTATACATTCATCCCGTTTCCCTTGGATCCCTTAATCATTCAAGATTGCTTCATCTTCTCAAAGTCTGAGCAATATTATTCTTGTCTTTAAAAACCTTTACAAAATTTAATTCCATTACATCAAGAAAGCCACTAATATACAAGCTAATACTTTCAAAGTATCAAACATATATTTAACTTGAAAAAATTCATTAAAATTCAAAGAAGGAACGTTGTTTGAAAGGAATAATCCAACATTATGAGTAACAACAACGACAACATCACACCTGCTGCTTTGTTGGAACAACTAGTTTATGTTGACACATTCATGCCTGAAATTGACGATCCATCACAGTTAGACGAAAGGCTTACGGCAGAGTTATCTGCCTTTGCTGACGATTCGTTCGTGTTTCCAGACGAAGAGAAACCTCAGAATCATAACATTGATAAAAGCAACGATGATGATCCAACTCTTTCTAATCACGAAGCTTTAGTGGAAAGATTTAACCAAATAAATAATACATTTGCTCAACAGAATCCTATTAGCGGAAATCATGCTTCATCTTCCACTGGAGGAACTAAAACTTTTAGTACTTTACAACAGAGTAATTTCAACACTGGTATTTCAAATATTTTATCGCCTTTAAGCTCATTAAATCAAAGTTCTAATAATGGTCTTGGTTCATCTTCCACTTTACAACAACATAACTCACCTTCTACCAAAAATAATACAAATGACTTACTATCTGCTCTTCCTAAAGTTCCAGTTCCACCTGGTGCTCAATCATCATTGATTGCTGCAGGTTTATCACAGACACAAATTGATGCCCTAGCTGCATTGATTGCACAACATCAAGGTTTAGATGGATCTCCAAGTATTACTAGCGCGGCAGTCTCTCAGTTAAATTTGAGTGAACAGGCCACTGCTGCCACTCTATCTTCATTACCACACTTCAACAGCATTGTGAAGAGCGAACAACACAACGATGCTTATAACCAAAGTGTTGTCAATCCATCTGTCACCACACATTCATCTGGTTTCAATTCCAACAGTTCCACACCTAGTGATGAAAATGCCTCTAGTTCTAGTAGTCATCACAGAAGAAACTCAATTAAGACAGAGCATACGGGTGATGTGGATGTTGATAAAAGAAGAAGAAACACTGCTGCTTCTGCTAGATTTAGAATCAAGAAAAAATTGAAAGAACAGCAATTAGAAAGAAGTGTTCGTGAACTGAATGAATTGACAATTACTTTGGAAAAGAAAATACAGACTTTAGAAATGGAAAACAAACTTTTGAGAAATTTGGTTGTGGAGAAAGGTGAACAGAGAAATAACGATGAGTTAGAACAATTAAAACAAAGAGCCAGACTTGGTACGAAAAATAATGCTGGAACTTCTTATGATGTTTTCAATAATGGGAGTAATAACGAAGGGAAAGATTTGGACTTTAATCATCAATCTAATGGAAATTCCACAATTACTAATACCTTTTGAACAAAAAAAATGAATATATATATCCCATAATGACGCACAACAAGATCAAATTTAATTCTCCCATTGCTACAAATACCTCTTTTAGTATCAACCTTTTCAACTCCTCAAGTTGAGTGTTTTATTCTTGTCACTGCTTTGCTTTTAGTTTTTAATGAATTTTTTTTTTTTTTGTTTAGACAACATCGTCAAATATTGGACATGTTGTGTGCTATTGTATATTTTTACTCTTGATTGACATATTTTGACAATTGATAAACATATGTTATTGCCTGTAGTTAGCTTGTTTGTCTCTCCATAATAAAACAACTTGGGTGTCAATCTGTAACCAGTATGGCTGTTAAACTTGCTCTTAACTACACTACAAAAGTATGGCTATTTTACTGCACGTATATTAAGATTTTAACATCTTAAAAGTTTTACAGATGTTAATAGGATCTCATTATGTATATGCAGCTTTAACAGACTTTCAGTGTCTTACACTTTTAGTTATATCCTGGCGACAATTCCACGTGCTACGTTATCTTAAAGAATGTTTCCACTACACATGAAGCAAAAATGCTTACAATCCTGCAAGTTAGTTATAATAGTTATAACAACCCGAGTTAAAGTTGAGCTTCATGAAAGTTTAAGAATATGAATTCTTTTTTTGAACGTCATACATCCTCAAGAATGTCGTAGAAGCTTTCTATTGCATAAAGGACCAAGTTAAATGTTCACTGGATAAGTTTAGAGAAATGAGGTCTAAGGAGATTTAACCTATGGTACAGGCTGAAATCAACGATGCATTTTGGGTGTAATCCCATGCAGATGATATCATTTAATTCTTTAAGGACTAAAATATTAGACGCTAACGTTTCGAACATCAATTTCATGTTTTTTCCCACCCGACTGTTAATGGAAAGTGTGCCCTTGTCTGACGGTACGGTACAATGCTTTCTAAGGAGGTGGATTTGTACTAATCAATCACTAGCATTGTGTGCTATAGCGAGTTAAAAGTGGATCCTCTAGGTGACTCCCATCTCCTAATTCTATGAAAAGTCTATTTTTCTTGTAATCTAAAACACAAGCTAAAACTTTAACTCAAGCTCCAAAAGTTAAAAAGTTAGAATTTGAAAGATGGAAATGATTTGAGGTTTTTTTTTTTGACAGCTGAAAGACTTTTGGCTTTTAAGATCAGCCCTCTTTGGGGGGGTGTGTTTTTACAGTTAAAATATTGACATATTTACACCTTTAAAATTCCATCACAAAAATTTGAGACAAATTCTTTTTAGTGGACTTATATGTCCCAAAAGATAATTTCAAACTACATTCCACAAAATGAAATCGTCAATCCTCTTTTTAGAACAGACACGACAAACTCAGGTCCCAAAAGTGCTCATAATTGTTACAATTTAATATACAACTCCACATTCACAGTTACCACCTCAGTAAAACTCAATATTTGAGATACAAAACTACAAGTTGCATATTTTGCATCGTAAAATTCAACACTAAAGACAGAGTACTAGGGAATTGAGTAATTAGCTATCAACTTTAAAGTTCAATGTGAGTAAATTTAGTATTGTCAATGAGGTCCATTATCCCATGCTAAGAAATCTTTATCTTTAATCTAGAGCTATTGTTTTCAAATTCAAGTTTTGATAAGTAAATCTTGGTTATGAACTGCCAATAAAAGCAAATAGGAGATCATCGATCAGTGATAAAGGTTTAATTTGTCCAGTGATAGCAAGACACACGCATATATCTATATACAAGGGTTAGATATTACTACTTTAGATGTTATTGATAACGTTTGGTAATACTGTGTTGTAATAACCTATTGTGCCATTTTGTGGTATCATTGCTACAGATAGTCAACTTTGGCTTAAATTCTGTCTCTTGTGCAATTTCCTGTTGCTCCAACTGCTTTTTTTGTTGTATTAGGCCGAAAGCATTTAGAATCAGACCTAAAATTAGTTACCCGCCTCTTTTGTCGATGAGCATTGAGGTGGTTTAGATTTGAAATTTAGTTTTAGGCTATCATGCATTAGAACTGTTTTCGAAAGATAGACGATGATCGTGTAACTGAAATATGCACGCTATGCTAAATTACTATAACGGCTATTTAAATAATTGGGGACATTTGATAACTATAGGAGGTAACAAAATATGTGATATGAATATAAGTTGGTTAGTAGAAGTTGATGCTGTAGCTTGGTACAAGGTGATCAAAGCTTCCTTGGGTTGATTGCGATCATGGTCGTTCATAGCAAAGATATGTATAGTTAGTAAGAATCATTATTTCGAGTTAATTGGAAACAGTTATACTCATCTCGAGGAACCCATTGTTATTCCTCGCTTCTATTCCATTGTAAGCTAGTTGTAAATATTTGTTAATAGTGTTATATATAATCTATATATATATATATATATATATATATATATTATATTACAATTGGAAACACTAGACTAAAAAGCTACTTGAAATAACTCAAGAATTTAAAGAGTAACTTCGCCTACTGATCATCTCTACAGTTTTGCATCATAAAAGTCCATCGTAATCATAACATAAAATCATACAAAATCAAATTGAACGCCTTCATATCAACATAAGAAAACAGAATCTCAATACTGTGTGGTTTCCCTTCTATACATATAGGTCTATATTGCTGAACTCAGCCTCCTCAAATATGGAGGGTACATAGAGTTGGATATATTAAAAATCAGCTAGTGTACAATCATAATGGTCATAAATGTCATCGTAAAAAGGTTTTATCGCAACAATCAATTTGAGTTTGTGGAAGAATTGGATGATAATCTTCTCCATCTTAGTTTGCCAGCAAACTTTTTGAGTCCAATAGATGCCTCGCTAATTGAATTTTTGCTCCCCTTTTGTGAAAGTGAAGGTTTCTTGTTACCTTGAAAATCTCCTTCTGAAGATGTTGAAGAGTAAAAATTATTCTGCTCAACTGGGCAAGATCGTGGAATTTCTACATTGTCTCCAACACCTGCAGAGCTAGTGGAACGTGATTGAGGTGGAATTGTAATTGCAGCGTCACCAGCAGACAAAGGTGAATTACAACGGGATGTGGATGATTCAGAATCAATAACAGCAATAGTATGTGGATGAGGAGTAGCTATTGCCAGTGGGTCAAGTGGAGCCTCGCTCACTCTTCTTGTAGTGGACGACGAGGAACTGTTTGATAGAGGAGGTTTAGGAGATGGTATTAGATAAATGTCTTCCGTTGGTGTCGGTAGTAACGAGTAGTTCTCATTAATCTTATCGTTGAAAGAGTATTTTGAATTCCGTTGATTTTGTTGGTGAATAGCTTGTTGAAATTGAGTTTGTGATGATGTATGAGATTTCTGTCTTGCTTGTGAAGAACTATTTGTACTGTGTCTTCTAACAGATTGCACGAATTGTAAATAGGCGTCTCTCAACAACTCTTTAATGGACACCATAGTCATCTCTATCAACTCGTTCTTTGGTAGCTCATCTTTTTCAAAACTTTGGGACAAGTCATATCTTAGATCATGTGGAATGTTAACTTCCTTAGGGCTATCTGAAGAGATGAAAGTCTGATATATGTAATCCCACAAAACTTTCCTTTCTCTTGTTATGAATTCGCTTTGATCATCGGATATCATATCCTGGTCATCATCTTCATCTGTCTTCCGTATTATACCAAAGCTGTGAGAAGTTATCAAGTATTGGTTTGAATTTATCAAAAACTCGAGATTCTCAGAACAATGAAGCCTTTTGAGAAAATCCATGAACGCAACCCTTGAATATGGTGCAAGAGAGTACCCAGACAATATCGTTTCAAATGAAGGAGGTGAATTAGATTCTAATTGGGTGTTGGATTTTGTAGATGAGTTGTTGAATAGCAAATATACCTGTTCTAATTCATGTGGTGGAGGCGATAAAGGTGTTGTGATGTTTGTTGGAGATGGCGACCCAAGACTTTGGGTAGTTAAGGGGGGAAAGAGAGTATAATCTCTCGATATTAGAGGTGTATCCATATCGAAGTCACTATCACCTTACTCTTGTTCTTATTTGAACGGATGCTATTATTTTCGTCCTAAAAGATGCGCTTGAAACAGAACGAGTAAAGATTATTACGGCAAGTAAATGTCAATAGTGTTGAGCGTTTCTGTTATATCAATATGATAGCGTTGCAGTTTGAATGAATAGAGACTTTCTTTGATTTCAAAGAAAAGAGTGGAGAAAAAGTTAATCTTAATTGTATATATATATTTAAAGGGAATTTGAAAAATGTGGATATCTCTAAATCCAAACTTTAGTCCAAATTTGCACACTTAAATTTAATATGTACTAAATGAAAACGTCATGCAGGAAGGTGGATTAATTTTAAGTTTTAACGGCTCCTTTGTGACGATTGTCCACAATTTATATTTGACAACTAGCATTTTGGGAAAGCTTGCATATTTACAAGTTTTCAAACGGTTTGTCCAGATCAGGCTGGGTTGACGTTTAATAATAATTAATTTCTCAGTGTTAGTAAACGCAGGTATATGCGGCAACGTTGGCAAAAGTCAGAAATAAAACGGCTAGAACGCACATGCATGTCCCAGAAAGTCTTAAAATGTGGACAAATATCTCTCACACCTCAGTAGTCACGGGTCACGGGTTACAGTTATCTTGCAAATGAACTGAAGAGGTTGATGATAAGTCCTTGAACAAGTCAAGTGTCTTCGGGTTTATTATTTAACAAGCGATATCAGTGTTCCAAGCTTGCAAGATGGAAAGATGAATTGAGTTAATCACAGAGTTAATTTGAATAATTATCTGACTTAATAAACTCTTGAGTCTTGACGTTGAGCGCGAAAATTAGTTTATAAGTGAATAATAATAATAAATCTAAAGCAAGAGGAAATAAATAATTGCAGCAGAAAGATCTAAACGTTTTAGCAACATTCAACTGCCAGCGAGGACAGAAGATAGTAAGTACCTTTCAACATCAGCTTCAGGGTTCCTTGGTGATGAGGGGTGCTTATACTTTCCATCTTTGACTGATTTAGGCCACACTTCTTCGATTAACTCGTTCTTTTATCTTGTTTCCCTTAACAATAAAAAATTATTTTGCATATATTTTTAGGTTTGTCTCCTTTGACTCTGGTTGTGTAGGCTGATAAGTTATCTTGGTGTTTAGTTAAGTAGCATGCTATTAATTTCAGAACCCACCAGTAAATTCTTTTAATGAGCGAAGGGCAAACTCGAAACATATGTACCGCGGTTGTTGAAAGAGTTCTTTGCCTAGCGATGTAACAGTAGAGATGATGATTGGCTTAAAAAATCAATGTTTGAGTAGCTTGGCGAAGCTCAATATCGTAGCCATTAACTGAAGCAAAGGGGCGGCTGCTTATATTCGAGACTTCAAGTATAGATGATATCTGCCCATAATTGTATCTTGCATTGCATTGGAGACAGAATATACGAAAATAATTGTAAGAGTTGAACAATAAAAGTTGAACAATATATCGAACTGATGATAATATAAGCTGGATATTCTTCCCAGATCAAAGCGCTGTCCGAAGGTATGTAGTTAAAAGCTTAATTGCCATACTTTTTTTATCGTACGAGAATAACACATATTTTGATAGAAGAGTTTCTTCGCGGTCTTTCTTGGCTTCTGTTTAGTGGAACGTGCTCTTCATTGAGGATATCCTCTCAGTAAGGTACTAAAGAAGTTATCAATGTAGTTCTTAGATGTAGACAATAACATAAGACTAGTTTCCAACTGTATTCATTGACGGCTCTATCTCTATTTTTCAAAGCATAGCTTACTAGCTACCATTAGATGTCTTATAATGCAAAATGAGTAAACTATTTAGTTATACTAACGATTCGAGATGAGGAGAATAAGACCAGATAGAAAGCCTAGCTTTTACACGGCTTGACTAGTGTATTACTCTAACGGCTTATAAACTCAAAATCCCTTAGACCTTATCCCAGACGTTCAGTCTCTACTGGGTTGATAAATCTGAGTAATGTGGCAAAAATGTTCAATCTATATTAATGCCAATTCAAAACTCCATTTATACTGTTTTTCTTTTGACCTATCTGGGGAGTTTGTTGTTCTAGTGGTATGCGCATCTTCAAAACAATCAATCGTAAATTTTTTATTATTGAATGTTTAGCTCAAATCTAGAGTTGTCCTAGACAACTTCAACTAATTGCGCCAACTTCAGTAGTACATCTAGATGTTAGCAGTGAATATGAAGGTAAGGGCTCAAACTCTTGTTACGCACACAACGTTTTGTCCAAAATTTTAACAATGTAGATTCTTATTTATTCTTATTGGCGCTTTTAGATAGAGGAGAAATATGTTACAGTCTGGAGAAGGAAACTCAAACCTTAAGCTTTAAATGTTCATAAGCTGCACTGTAGCACGGGTACAGGTCAAAACTATCTCATTACTCACCTGTAAGATTATTTATTGGAGATAAGTGGGGCATCCTTATCTATGACAAGAACAACGTGTTTTGAATTTTTCACTTGGTAATTGAGATAAGTCCAAAATAATAATATTTACATGTAGTCATTCAATTAATAGAATGTTCATGACTCTTTATAGTATGAGAGATAAATCAGCTTGAAAATTAAAGGTGGCGAAGGAACTAGAACTTCTATGTAAAGTCATTTGAAAGGCTGATGTTGATGTGAACTCATTAAGTAGCCCACAAACAGAGTAGCGTAGGTTATCTGGAATACCAGCTGATATTTCAAATCTACAATACGTATATTTTTATTTTCCTGATCTTAATGCGTATTTTGTAGAAACTATATAGTGTAAACCCAGCTTACATGGTTATCAGTAGTCCAGTTTATCTTTAAGGACCTTTCTCGGTGTCCCCTTGGAATTGATAGACTTTTGAGTGAACTTTATACTATTGCTAATGATTTATTCTTCGTTCAACTAAATAAGTTGTATAATTTGTATAGCATTTTCCAACTAATACACATTAAGATTGGGCAAAAAAACAAAAAGTATGTCATGGCATTTCATGACAAGAGAAACATAAAAGCCCTAATTTCCACATTACAATATTGAGATAGTCTAGAGTGCTTTTGATCTTCTTCAAGCTAAATTTGGTAAACTTATTCAAAAGGTCAAGTGTAGAGCATGTCACAAAAAATGCATCTAATTCTAATCTACAAATACATTGAACTTTAAAAAAAATCGATATTGGAGTGCAGAAGTTTACATTATTTTTGTCTGAGAAATTTACCAAATCAAAAATGTAAACTGTATTAATCTGACAAGAAGGTTGTGTACTGTACAATACTACAACGTTCAAGAAGCTGTAGTTTATCATGTTAAAAATACTTATGATCATTAATAAGGTACCAGCTGTATAAAAATATGAGTGAATTTTAACTTATACTCCCCCCACGCGTACGGCTAACGTGGTTCTATTAAGAGTCTAATATTCTAACAGAGTTGAACGAATATATATGCACACATACAACTCATCAACTAATAAACTGCTACGGTCAGTAATTACTTTACCTTCTTGTATATTAAGTACAAGTCGTAAATTATAACTTTGCATATATTTATTGTTTGTTAACTTTTGAATATTTAATAATAAGTATAGAGCTTGATCATTGGGTCGCTCAAAGTCACCCGTTGATCATGCAGTGATAAATGGTTATTACCTAGGTGAACAAAGCTTCGTTAAGCGTCACACAAGGAAATTGATTGTTTGACTCTTTTTTAAAAAGAGATAAACGTAAAGAACGAGTCACGGTTAATCTTGTAATCATAATTGGTTGTAGACTGGTTAACCTTCGTTAACCGATATAAGGAACGTTTCATTTTTGGTTGTTAAACTCTTTTAAAGAGAGTAAAACTTTAATAGCCACCACATAAGAGTAGTGAATGGATATAAGAGAGCTTTTCCATTTGGCTCCAGAATTGAAAAAGTGCACTGAATTAAACGTGATCAGGCCAGCTGTAGTCAACGTAAAGTACTGATCTATAAGTTTATAAGGTTGTTATTTGTTTTTGGTAATCCCCATTTTCTGAGTAATGACCCATAAAAGATTGTCTGAAGTTTACTCGCGATAGGCTTGTGATCTAGCTGATTTAGCAAAATTTTCAGAGACTCCATAATCTTTTTCTTCTGTCAATATAGCTTTAAATTCATAAGCTGAACCATAGATTGATCTTAAGAAACTTTTTTTCAAAGGACCATGTTGTGTTGCTGATTTTCTGTATTCTGCAAAAGATTTAAATGAGTTACCAACTGAAGTTTTAGTTAATTTTGAAAGTTGTGTTTGATCTAAAGCGATAGCTGATTTTTTAGAACTGTCTTCAAAGGCTTTTAAAGAAGTTGTGGAAATTGTTCTTTTAGTTATTAGTTGTCTGAGCATTTTTAATGAATATGAAGAATAGTAATGCGTGGAAGAGTATATATCTACATAATACGTAATGAAATATTTGGGATATCAAATACTTTTATACTACATACAAAATATTCCAGGTGTATTAATAATTCACACCCAAGAATTTTTTTTTCACAACAGCTAATACACACATAAGATGACCACTAAAGCAACGCAAGATAGCACAATAAATTTAGGACTTACAGTGGAAAATTAAATAAATTTCTTACGTAGTTAAGCCCAAATGACACCATTTTTTTTTTTTTTTTTTTCATGTGAAAAGATTAGGCGAAGAATAATTTTTCAATTTTTCAAGAAAATCCGGTATTTTATCTCCTTTTATTTAAAAATGAATGACCTTTTTCCAAAAAAAAAAATTTAAGTACATGTTTTTTTTTTTTTTTTCTATGGAAGATTGTAAAATTTTTATATCGTTAGCCAATCGAGAGTCTGGTTTCCGACGTTAAGAACGGTTTTCTGTATCAAGACTTTCAAGCACGACTTAGAGAAGTCTTAACATTGATTGGGGGGGATAATTAGCTTTTGCGTATTTCGGAAGTCTCCAGGCTAAGGCTCTCAGTTAACAACAAGACCTTATTGCTGATTGCTTGACATGTTTGAATTTTGTAAATACAATACAGGCCGAACTTTGAGGCTATCAAAAATAACGATAATACTAACGGATTTAAAGAACAAAAAATAATTTATTTGGAGTATTTTTGACATCTGATTCAAAAATATCACTAAAGAGGAGTAAGTTATGGTGAGATTCTTGTAAACTGTATAAATCTGGTTTAAATTATGGGTTTGCGACTTGTGTATTTGTAACATAGTTTTGGTTGGAGAAATATCAATCAGGCTATGTTTACATTGAAGCTATTGACCAATTTGTAATCTATCTATTGAACTTGCTCGAAAATTATATATAGAAGTATAAGATCTCTACAATCTATGTCATAATTTTCATGCTCTCTATACTCTAGCTACTTGACTCTATTGATGTTTGATTTTTTTTACTTGTCACTATCTGATGGGATGTCTTATTGAAAATCAAACATAAAATACTACAAATTAAATTTATACGCACAAGTCAAGACAAACCTGCCCGTTGATAAAGACATTTGGTAAGAGCACATAAAATGTTATTTGACTCGTAATATTAATCCGAAAGAAAATTATTCTTAAAATCTCACCTGGGTTGTCTTTAAAAAACCTGAGTCAAGTTAACTGGAAAACTTTTTTTTGACTCCAGGCTGACAACGCCCCCATACAAATTCCGCCAAAACAATGCTTAATTCTTATCGCTTAGGAAATACTTCAAAATTTATACTAAAAACAGATATAAAATCCGTGGAGAGAGAATTTATCCGTTTATTTAGACTTAGTTTAGCTTCATGGTAAGAACCTTGATGAGTACATCATTCTCTTACAAGTATTTTAGTTATAGATAAGCAGCTTTTATTTTGATATTTATCTTTTCCGCGACTGTATATAATCCCACACCATTTTCGAGAAACAATAGATATGTTAATCCCCCGAATGGTTATCATTTATGTCCACAGTTATTCAACATAAAAAAAAAAGTATATAGATCATACTAAAGTACTGTTAAATTAGACATAGTATTCAAGTCACTAGAGTATATAGAAGCATCGGAAAAAAAACATGACAGCCACTACAAGCACTACCAAACCAATTGTTTTAAGACTAGGTGAAGTTATTTATGCTCAACAAGCATGGAAAAATCTTGAAAATTTTGCAACGGTATTAGTTCTTGATACAAATACAACAAGAGAACAATTTCTTAAAGATTTGAAAACTAAATATTCAAACGTTCAATATATCACTCGTACTTTTTCCTCTTCAAAACAAACAGGTTTATTTGATGAAGAATTAATTAGTCAATTACCAAATTCTTTAATATCAGTATCACATTGTGGTGCAGGTTATGATCAAGTTGATCCTTATGCTTTGAAAACCCGTAAAATTCAACTTTCAAACGTTCCAGAAATTGTTGATAATGCCACTGCTGATACTCATGTGTTTTTATTATTAGGTGCATTAAGAAATTTTGGTGATGGTCATCGTAGATTACTTCGTGGTGAATGGAATAAACCAAATAGTGGTAAAGCTGCAGGTTCAGCTGTTGCTAATGATCCAAAGGGTAAAACAGTTGGTATTGTTGGTCTTGGTGGGATTGGTCGAAATATTTTAGAAAAATTAAAACCATTTGGATTTAAGAAATTTATTTATTATAATAGAAATCAACTATCTAAAGATTTAGAAAATGATGCTGAATATGTGCCATTTGATGAATTATTAGCTCAATCAGATATAATTTCAATCAATGTTCCCTTGAATAAGAATACTTTCCATTTGTTTAACGATGAAATTTTATCAAAGACTAAAAAAGGAGTTGTCATTGTTAATACTGCAAGAGGTAGTGTCATAGATGAAGAAGCATTAATTAAATATTTGAAAAATGGTCATGTTAAAGCTGCTGGTTTAGATGTTTTAGAAAACGAACCAAATGTTAATTTGGAATTGGTTAATTTACCTAACGTATTAGCATTACCACATATGGGTACTCATTCAGTTGAAACCATTTTAGAAATGGAAGAACATGTAATCAATAACGTTATTGAAGTTATTAACACAGGGAAAGTGTTGACAATTGTTCCAGAACAAAAGGATCTTGAATTTTAAAAGAGTATTTATTTAAAACACAATGAATAGCTCAAACTATTGTTTTAGTATATGAAGTTTTACTAGGTGTAGACAAAATGCAGATTTAAACTAAATCTAAATGAAGAATTGCGAAAAAAAGTTGCAGATCGCTACCCAAAAGTATTCCCTGAAGCTTTACTTTGTGAACAATTTATGCACCAATTGACAATCATATTGGCTTAAAATTGTCAATCAATTAGATCTTATTGGAGGTACTAAGCTTGTCTGTTTAAAGCCTCTACTAAGAAGCGATACTATGAAGTTTCAATATTCAGTTTAGTGTCAGTTATGATGAGCCAAAAATAAAAAAAAACCAGTGAGTGTGTTGATGACTTTTGACACATTTGAATACGAAAAAAACACCTTAGTTTACATTTGTTGATTGGCTATACTTTATATATATGTCGGAAGCTGAAAAAAAAAAAAAGAGAAAAGACTATTTAGGTCATTGAAACAGATGACTCATTTGAGAAAATCACCCAGATGATTGTCTTTTTACACACTTAATTATTTGAAAGAAGTATACAAAGACTTGAATTCATTTAGTGTAAAACCCATAAAGTCCATTTCCTTTGTTCCTTTTGTTATCTATTTGATCTTTTACTAAGCCTAGTTCCCGAAAAGTTTACAAAAATGGACAAAAAAAAAAAAAAAAAAAAAAAAACCAGGAAAAACTTCGGAATTCAAAAAAAAAAAAGAAACTCTTTTAATACTCATTTAAAGTCATCGCAAATTTAAGAAAAAAATCTTTTTATTTAATACGTTGTTTCCATTCTTTATTGTCTTTATGAAATCTTTGTTTACTGGTTATACTTAATACTATAGCTGTTGAATCCATATTATTCCATTTGCCACACTCCTCCTTCAATTCTTCCCTCATCCATCGGCTGTTTTAATTGAAGACAATGACAGTGCAAAAAGATACCGCTTCTCCACCTTTCTTCGTCATGCCAAAGCAACAACAAACAATAAATACCACTGAGAATGGTATCAAAGATATATCACAATCTACACCCTCCATAGGACATGACTCTGTTGAGATAGATTACGAGGCACTTCCTCAATCGGCTACATTAGGAGCTCAATTACTTGCTGGTGCATTTGCTGGTATAATGGAACATTCCATAATGTTTCCCGTTGATGCTATTAAAACCCGTATGCAATCAATAAATACTAATGCCAAATCCTATACTGGGATATTCAATGCAATAACGAGAATCAGTTCAACAGAAGGTTCATTGGCTTTATTTAAAGGTTTAAATTCCATGGTTTTAGGAGCTGGTCCAGCTCATGCTGTTTATTTTGGAACTTATGAATTTGTCAAGAGACAATTAATTGATGAATCACAATTTGATCAATTCAATACAATAAAGACTGCTATAGCTGGTAGTTCTGCTACAATAGTTGCTGATGCCTTGATGAATCCATTTGATACTTTAAAGCAAAGAATGCAATTAGGATCAAATCAACTTTCAATGTTAAAACTAGCTAAACATATGTATAAATCAGAAGGTTTTAAAAGTTTTTATTATTCATATCCAACTACTTTAAGTATGAACGTTCCATTTGCTGCATTGAATTTTGTCATTTATGAAACTTCTACAAAGATATTAAATCCATCTAATGTTTATGATCCAATTATTCATTGCTTTTGTGGTGGATTATCAGGTGCTACTTGTGCTGCCATAACAACACCATTAGATTGTATTAAGACTTTATTACAAATAAGAGGTGAAAGTAGTGTGACAAAGATAAGAAATTCAAATACACTTTTAAAGGCATCAAAGACAATTTATGAATTATATGGATTTAAAGGATTTTGGAGAGGTGTTAAACCAAGAATAGTGGCTAATGTTCCTGCCACGGCTATTTCTTGGACTTCTTATGAAATGGCCAAACATTTCTTGTTGGAGAACTAGAATCTTGTTACATTCCAATTAATCCATTTTATGACCACCCCATTTACAATAGAGCTCTAGATCAGTTAGTTTATTTTTATGTGTACACGGAGAATCAGTCTTTAATATTCTATCCTCTGACGAACTATCACTCCGCTATCACACTTCAATAGAGGTGCTTTATGAGTATAACCAATTTGATTTGAAGCTCTTGAAAAGACTGATTCTATTGCTTAGAAATTTGATTTTAGACTTGTACATATATACATCATCACCACACACACACACACACTACATTTTGATAATTTAGTCAATTTCCTTTTAGTTATATCATTGGATATTTATATAATGGATTGATTACTTATACCATTATAGGTGATGAATTTTCATTTCGTGATTCTGCCCCATTGACAAAGTTTTAAGATTGATGTCCATTTGTTCTTGTGTTTTTTATATCATTTATCATTCATCGTTTCCATTTAAATATCACGTTCATAGTTACTTAATTTGTAGATCAGCCTCACTTTGATTGTGTATGTATATCTTATGATACATCTTTTTGAGATGGTTATAAATCTCAATAAGATTTAAAAGATTAAAGTTTGGTGATATTTAGGCAGTGATAGCATTTGATAAAGCAATTGCTTTTGCCGTTCTAGCCAATTCTTTAGGATTTGTCGCTAGTTTTTGTGAAACGAATGAGAATAACACACATGAGCCTAAAAATCCTAAAAGATTAAAGAACTAAAAAAAAACAATTGTTAGCCAAGGGCATTGTATGTGATTATGAGTTTTTGTCAAAACTTACTGCTTTTCTAGAAAGAATTCTCTCTTCTTCTTCAGTTCTAAAAGAGGCAAAGATACGTCTTATACTAGATATTATCATTTATACTATTCCTCTTGTCCGTCTCTGGCAGCTGGTGATTGATATAATCACTTAACAATAGTTTTTATTAAGTATCTCCAATGTTTTAAATTGATCTCAAATTTTAATGGACAATTCAATCAGAACTTAAGACACAGGCTGATGAGACAGTAAAAAAGAATTGTGTGTTTGTTTGTTTGGATGAACATCCCACTAAAATGATCGGTATCGGGTTCCATTAGCAAAGTTACTAATGGTCTGTATATTGCACTCAAAAGCCTGTACCTTTGAAAGTTTTTCATATCCGGTGTGGGAGGATGAAAACAACAAAAGTCGACCAACTGTTCGTGAAGCCTCCCATGAATTTTTGTTACAAAATTCTGATTTCTTATGGCAACACCCTTGCGTTTCCACGCTTGGATTCTCTCAAGAGATCTTTCCCTAGAAACAAGAGTTGGTGGACCCCCGAGGGCACATTTTTTTCCTTGCCCCTTAGAAAAGAGTTAGATTGAACAGAGTGTTTCACCGAATTTCCCACCTGCTTAGTAGGAAGAGCAGAGGGCGGGGCCTATGCTTTTCCGTTTTGAAGGCAGGTAAAATACAGACTTTAGTGGGGCTGTCATTGGAATCGAACCGGTATGTGGAAAAGTTGGAAAATGGGTTGACCCCATTTTTGCAACTCGGCCACATGGGTCAATCCAAACAGTGCATTTTAGTGCATAAGGTGTAGCATCTGCTCTTTTGGTAGGAGCACGGCGAAGACAGTTGGGTGGGAGGCCCATTGGAAGTCTTCCCTTTGCTAATCGAAAAACATGTCACTTATTGAAAAAGGTGTCAAAACCAAGAAAAAAAGTGTGTGTATTGTGGAATTTTTGAGACTTTTTAACAATATTATCATGATAAGTGTTTTTTTTCATTTTAAGCACTTTTCCTATTGACTTGAAGATTTACTCAAAGTGGGTTCTTGTTGATCAAGTAGAGTTATGATTGGCCTTCCACGAGACTCAGAAGAGAGCGATAGCTACATTTACGATGAGAAACTAGAAGTACTTGAGTCTAAACGAAGACATTGTTCAATTTATGTCTTGTTAGCAGCTCTTACAACTATTTTACTCTCCCTATTATCACTCTCCGCTTGGAGATTTCAAGATATTGCCCATCAACACTATTTGAAATACTTTAAATCTACCCCTGTCAATGAATTTCATGAAATATTTGAGATTCAATTACCAATTTTGTACGAAAATTTGGTTCATGAAGAGGAAATTTTAAATCATAGTTTTGGATCTTCATGGGGTATACCGGCTAAAGTCACTTTCAAACCTGGAATAAGCTTTACCGACTACAACAGGGTAGTCTTGACTTTGAATACCACTGTTAATGGTGTTCAGTATGATCGATTGGCTCATGTGTTTATCAATGGCATCCCTGTTTGGAGAACTTCAACTGCAGAACCTCATGGTCAAACACCTGTTGTTTCTTCTTCAAACAAAGATATATCCAAATATCTATCACTTTTCGACAATGAAACTGTTAATGTTGCCTTTGAACTCGACAATCTAATATCGAAAAGGTTGACTGGCGTTTTCAATACCACTTTATCCATTAAATACTACAAGGAGGAAAATTTACCTGAAAGTAACGATGATGATGATATCTCATCTTTCCTATCAGTTACTAGCAAACCAGCTGATAGAGTTACAAAATTGATAAATGTACCAAAGGACTACAGAGTTCCTTTGGTATACTTGAGTCACCAAAATTTAACGCTCAATATCCCTAAAATTTATCACAATACAACAAATTTAAAACTAGCCTTATATGCCAGTGGTAATGCTGCTGAAGAGTTTTGGTATTCCAATGCCTTGGATTCTAATTCTGACAAATTTCTCGATTATGGTCATGATTTGTTAGCTGGAGGACCCGTTAGAGTGATTAACATCTATTTAGACGATATCTTGGTTGATTCTGTTGCTCCAGAACCTGTAATCTATTCAGGTGGAATTTCACCTGCTTTATGGAACCCAATCATTGGGATAAATGCATTTGATGTGAAACCGTTAGAAGTTGATTTAACAGCTTATCTACCAAACTTATGGGGAAAGGGATCACAACTAACCATTGAAATTACAAATGGTGATAATGAATCAGTTTCTTCTAATTGGATCGTTGCTACTAATTTACTACATTGGGAATCATCAAAAGTGGCTACGAGTTATGGTGAATTGGAATCTTATTCCAATCAATCTAGTTATAGAACATTTTCCATTTCAACTTCAGAGGAAAATCTTTATCAAACAGTTGCCTCTAAACATTCAAATCAAGTGATTAGTAATTTAACCTATGTATTGCATAACGGTACTACAGTTCCATTGAAAATTGAAAAAACCTCACTATCAAGATTTACAAATTACCAACAGTATGCCAACTATGGTGATGATCAATTTTTATCATCTTTAGTTTCATCAGAATATAGTACCCAAATTTATCATAATGACACTGAACTAATTGGTGATTTACAAGTCAACAAGGCATATCCACTAGTAATCTCATTGGCTTCAGAGCCAATCACTTCGAGAAACGTTACATATAAGGCAAACGTTACTCAGGTATATGGCTCTACGATTACATTACACGGTAAAGAAGTTTTAGTATTGGAGTCAAGATATAATGGAACTTCAACCTATACCTTGACACCTACAGGGAATTATGGGTTTGGATCCTCTGATCAAAATTTTGCTGCTGAATTACATGCACCATTCCCTGAATTTAAAACTGATGAACTAGCAGTTTCCGTTAATAATACCTTGGTGAAGCGTGAATCTGGTTCTAAGACTATTGATACCAATGAACAACCTAAGACTGTCTTTGGAGAAATGGGTGAAGTTTTCCACCTCATGAATGGTCATTACCAAAGTTTGTTGGATAATGGAGTCATCAGTGCTAAACTCGCAAGTCAAGTTCTTCCATTGATGGATGCAAACTATCTAGACTTTTTAAAGCTTTCCTCACTCTCTGAATCAAGTGTTCGTGAAAAACACCCAGAGAAATCCCAATTTGGGTTTGCAAACAAAAACAATTGAGACTCCTCAATTGTTCAATTGTTTATTCTCTTAAATTTGCCTTGATTTTTGATGTTTTTTAGTAGATGTTATGTAGTTGTGTCCCTTAACAAGTATCTTCACACCCACAAAAAGGACAATTATAATTCGCATATATACCAAATGTGTAATTCGTTTACATTTGAACTTGAGCAAGAAAAGAACCTTTTTTTTTTTCACTAATCAAAGATGCTTGCTCGTATATTACTCAAATCTTGTGGTACCAAACGTTCTGTGTTTCTTGTGCCGAGTGTTCCCATCCGTTACTACTCGTCCTCTTCTGACCTTATCGATGAGCTTCTTTCAGTGACGAAAAAGGCTAAACCTAAGACCAACTCCAATCTAAGTGCCTTGGACCTATTGAGAAGCAATGCCAAGTCAAATCCCTCATCACCTAAAAGGACTAACGCTCCAAAAAAGAGTAAACCTCAAGGAAATCAGAGAAATAGTCCATATCCTTCCAAACAAGGTCCAAATGGTGAACATTTTAGAAAACCAAAAGCCCCTCCACCAACGTTTGTTAAAAAAGTTGTTGATCCAATTGAACTATTAACCTCGCATAATTACAATCCTTTGACTTTCAAGTGGACCAAAGGTGCTACAGATTTGGAAAACCAATATATGACAGCAAAGATTAAAAAAGCTTATGAGATTAATCCTAAATTTAAGGTGATCTATTATCCTGATGAAGGTTTAAGAGAAACTACGTTGAAGAATTTTCTTAATAATTTGGATGAGAATGAATCATTTGATATTGTGAATGTACAAACTATTAGTAATGTGGAAATGCCATTTTTAAGAATTACTAACAAAGAGGCAAGTTTAAAAACGTATAACGAAAAATTGGCACAAGAGAAGAGTAAACTTTACGGTAGAACTAAAGAGAAAAAAAGAGATACAGGTACTAAATATATCAAGGTATCTTGGAGTATATCTCAACATGATTTAGAAAATCAGAAAAGTGCAGAAATTTTATCTCATTTAAAGAAAGATCAAAATATACTATTATTATTGGATACAAAGGATCGTTTGGCTGATAGATTTGCCTCATTTTCTATAGATGAGGTGAAAGATGTCGATAACAAAAAGGAGCTCCCTGAACTTGGAGAACTTGAAGTCTTGAGAAGAACAAGGATTTTAGAGTACTTGAAGGCCCTATTTGAAGGTCAAGCTGAGTTAAGTGGTGATATTCGTGGGAAATTCCTAGTGAAGATAAAGGCAAAGGGACGTAAAGATAATACAGAAGAGGAGAAAAAATCAAAGCAAAATGAAAAAAAACAAGAAAGACAGTTGAAGCAGAAACAACGTGAAGAAGAAAAAAGGCTTAAACTTGAAGCGAAAAAGAAAGAATTTGAAGCTCTTACATCTGGTATATGATCATCCGGAAAGAAAAAATCATATATATAGTACTGCATTCTGTCGCCTGTATATATATATATAAAAACGTCATAAAATAAAACGCACTAATTTAGATCTGATAGATTCCAATTCTTCCTGTTATTTTTTTCGTATCATCAAATAGTTCAGTGAATCCATATTGAGGTTCTCCAACAATCAAAGAGTTGTCAAATGCAGCCAAAGACTCCCCAAATCCAGAGTATCCCTCCTCGCCCAAAATTACAATGTCATCAACAGTGGTTGTAGAACTTTCACTCTTTAGTATCTCCTTAATACTAACTTTGAAAATGGCCCCTCTTTCAGTAAAATACCCTGGGGCTGATATGAATAGATAGCCTTTGTGCAATATTGCCTTGTATCCAAATCTAGCATTTGATGTCTTTGTTGACCATACCGGTGTGAGTAAAGTATGTAATCTAATTGCTCCATCATTGTCATGAACGTAGACATACACTGCACCAGCAAAATGATTCCCAATTTTATCATAGGCGTGTGCACCGACAAAGGTTAACCTAGTACCATCCTCAGCTCTATGTGACAATATCCAATTTGAACCAAATCTATGTGACTCTTGAGATTTCTGTCTTTTAGGTTCAAAATCATCAATCACCTCTTTTCTCAAGATATGTTTCAACTTTGAATCCTCATGGGAAAATAACAATACGGATCCTAGTCCTGTCGAACCAATGTACACATAATCATCGTCAACTGCAATTGATTTACCAATTTGTTCATATCCATTAGTCAAGTTGAAATTGATCGGTAAATGGAAAGTCTGAGATTGTAATAGTGATACATCCACTTCTTGAACGTTACTGGCACTTAGCAATAGTATTGCAAGGGTGTTTCCAGATAATTTTGTCACTTGGCCTCTCTGAGGTGATCCATCGAAAAAATCAGCATATGGTGACCCAATATAAATATCAGGAATACCAGTGTTGCCAGTATCGTACGCTACAATCGCTGTTCCAGTTTGCTTCACACCAGTAGATCCATAGAATGTATGAGCTGATAGGTCTGATATAGTCAATACTCTTTGATTTCCCACGTAGATATATAGTTTTGAAGTTCCAGGTTCAGATACTAAAAGATATTCTTGTCCAAGTAAAACATACTTGACAACAGTTGATCCATATCTTTTGGGGAATTTGAACGCACTGCTTGAACTTTTCAAAACTGTTGATTTGATTTGATTGGATTGGATTGTAAATTGTTTCAAGGGCAGAACATATACCGATCCTGAAATATCCTCAATTGGTGCACTAATTGCAATTGAAGGCTCATCTAAAAAATTCCCAAATGCAATAGAATGACCAAATTGAGCTAATGCGGTATACGGGCTTATTATAGTCCCTCCAGACTCAAGTTTTGATATCTGTTTGGGAAAAGACTCTACTGTGTATGGATGCTCAATTAAAGCTCCACACAAATCCCATGATTTATGACTAGGGCCCTCTGCAAACCATTTATGAAGAGTGGGTAAGCAAGTGATGAAAGAGTTTGAAATCTCTTGTAATCCTCCAAGGTAGTAACTTTCTAAGATATCATCCAATAGAGGTGATTTTTTAGCTTGAGCGTGGCCTAAAGCAGGAGCCACTTTCACCTCTGCTGCCAATGCAAGTTCACCTCTAGCAAAGCAGTAAGTTAACTCCGGATAGGACAACTTGAATCCATCTTTGATCAGTGTATTCATTACATGATCAGGGTTAGGTAGTTTCAAAGAGGTCTTATAAAAGCTTAAATCTTCAAGTTTATCAAATTGAATGAAATCACCAACGGTATCTAAAAATGTATGAGCGTTCCCAACATCACCATCGAACTCAAGATTTGCTAAAGCTCTCAAAAGCCCCTGACTCATGCTTATCGAGTGCCATGATGAATCGGTAACCTGATGAGAGTATACCCCATATAAGAAGGCTTTAAACTGAAGAGCCTCTTCGTCAATCGAAGTGTTGAAGGCTAATCTGTAATATTCAACAGCGGAGGCTAAATATGGCGGCCAATGGAGGTGTTCACTGGCATTCGGGTGGGTACCACAGGAGTAGAAAGCATCTGGAAAGAAAGCACCACCCAACAGATAGGGAAGATATTTATCACCCTTTATATCAGTTGGTAAAAAGGGATGAATTCTAGAAACTATTGTTGAATGAATGCCAATACCAGCGGCTTTAACTGTGGCCTGTTGAACCATCATCATCATCAACGCTAGCACCGATAACAGAATCACCCTGAGCATCTGAAGCATCTTACGTGCTCATTAGAACTATGTCTCAGCCGTGTCTGGTCTTTGGGTCACTTTGCTGTTTTTTAGTTGGACTCTGATGGTTTTCTTCACTAATTTGTTGGCTGTCTCCTTCCACTTCTCTGCTCCACTCCTCATTTACTGTCACATTTAACAATGTCAGGAAAGGAAAAAAAAAGACATGTCAAAAATGATCACAGGCAATTTGACACAGCTTAAATAAGACCAGCAAAAACAACTTGTTGAAAGATAACAAACCAGTTTCAAATGTCACCAATCCTTTTGCCTCAGTGAGTATTGCCATTATTCAGAGAACTTGCGTTTGGAGATACTAACGATGGGGAGCTTTAAAGGGCGATTATATCGGTATGTGGATTAGGCAGTGTAATAGCAATAGTCATCTCTATTGTTGGAATCCATCTTCAATTCAAAAACTATAGAAAGCCTATCCAACAGAGGTTGATCATTAGGATTCAACTTATGATTCCACTTTTTGCCATATGTTGTTATATCTCACTTCGATGGTTTAAACTATCTAAATTTTTTGAACCCATTAAAGAGATATATGAAGCATTTGTCATATATACATTTTTTTCACTTTTAACTCATCTATTAGGAGGTGAAAGAAATATCGTGGTTAGAACTTCTGGAAGACAACCTGTGGCGCATCCATGGCCTTTTAACAAAGTGTTTCCTTCAGTGGATATATCAGATCCATTTTCCTTGTTGACAATTAAAAGAGGAATACTACAGTACGTTTGGTTAAAACCAATATTGATAGGATTAACCTCATTAACTGAATTTTTAAAGTTGAACGAGAACGTCAAGGGTGTTTTCAACATGTATTTCTTGATCAACTTTGTCTATAATTTGAGTGTTTCAATATCACTTTATGAGTTAGCCTTGTTTTGGAAATGTTTATATATTGATCTTCAACCTTTCAATCCATGGGGGAAATTTCTTTGTGTCAAGTTAATCATATTTGCTAGTTATTGGCAAGGAATAATATTGGGGTTGTTGAGTTGGTTTGGCATTTTAAAGAATGAAAATTCAGATTCAGAGAATACTTTAGGATTTGCCATTCAAAACGCTCTGTTGTGTATTGAACTCGTTGGGTTTGCCATTGGTCATTGGCATTCTTTCTCTTGGACTGAATACAGTGCATTGGCTCTTCCAGGTTGTGGAAGACTTTGTTATGATGTTGCCATGAGGGATACTTTAAGTGTGGGTGATTTAATCTATGATTTCAAGTCTACATTTGAAGGAGATTCCTATGATTACAGACAATTTGATTCAGTTGAAGCCTTGATTGCACATCCACTATCACGTTCTAGAATGGCAAGATTCAATGAAGGTTTGAGATTTACAGATTCTGGTAGACAAAAATACTGGTTACCTAACGTGTCTAAAATTGGTCCCTTAGCATCATCATCATCCTCACCGCACATCAAAACTCCACTATTGCCTAAAAAGAGAACAAACTCAATCACATCATCTCATGCCTCTGTCAGAGCAGTTTATGCGAATTCGATATTGACTGTGGATTCCAAAGAAGACGAACCACCACAACATCCACAACTAACCAATTACCAGTCAATAGGAGAGAATGTTGAAGAAGACTGGAACGATGATGACTATGTAAATGACATGGATGAGTATTTAGTGGCTAAAAGGGAAAGACCATATGGAGATAAGAATTGCCCAGTTATTTATGATACTGAAGCATATACGCATTCTCCTGCTTTACAAAGACTAAGAGAAGAAGCTATGGCTAGACAATGCGTTTAGCAGATCATCGAATGAAGATCATAAACGATGGATGGTTTTTTTGGAGTATTTTTATTTAGAAAGCTTTGTTTTAAGGTATAATTTGAGGGTTTGATTCAAGTTGAGGGTTTTATACAACACCCAGACATCTTAAATGTTATTTAAATTTTGTAGATGGAAAAATCACCAAATTTACGTATCATTTTACCTTGATCCAGTATATTATATTAGATTTTTACAGAGTAAAATACAAGGAAGAATCATGGATGACGCAGAACTTAATGCCATTAGAGCAGCTCGTTTACAAGAACTTCAAAAAAATGCCGGTCAAGGTGGATCAGATTCTCAACAACAATCTCAGTAAGTTTTCCAACTAGTACTTTAAAAACAGTCAATAATAAACTAACCTCTTTAATTTTCCCAATAGAGAGAACGCTAGTCTGAGTGCAGCATTGGATCAAGTTCTAGAACCAGAGGCTCGTGCAAGATTATCGAGGGTGAATCTTGTAAGACCGGAAAGGGCAAGAGCTGTTGAACAATATATTATAAAATTAGCTCAAAGTGGGCAAGTTAGAAGAAAACTAGGTGAAGAGGATATTGTAGAGATTTTAAATGGGATTGCTAGAGATGAGCAGAAGAAGAATGAAACTAAAATAGTGGTGAGTATAAGTCGATGTATTATTTGAAAAATGAAGATACTAACATAAATATTAATAGTTTTCAAGAAAACAAGTTGAGAGCGAGGATGAAGATGATTTTTTTGATTAATTTATGTTTATAGAATACTTAAATGGGTAAACATTTGTCATGCTTAATAAATGAATAAAAACAAACGTATTATATTTGACTTGAATTCATCACAAGCTGTCTTTTCCAATGGTTCAGTGCAAGAGATGCCTTTTTCAATATTATTGATTTCTTCACAGCACAATCACAGCTCGACGATTTGCATGAAAACCATTTAAAGATAATATCACTCGTCATCTCTTGTGTAATTATCAACAATCGATTTAAGCAAGGATTGATAGTTTACAGCTCTAACTCTTTTGTCAGACGACTCATTAGCCTTAGTCAATGTTTACTTGACTCTTAAAAATGACATAAAATTCGTATCAAAATGTGTATATAATAATCTGGCGGATCTGAATACAAAATAGGAAAATCAATGTTGACTTCTTTTTTTCGCTTAAGCGACATACCGTTTTTGAAAGGCGCCAAAAGTAACCGCCAAATTATAGTCCAAATTCGGAATCTCGAATCACTTTTTTAATATTGTGTCAAAAAGTTCTAAAGATTGTATGATAAGACTATCAAAACTCATCAGAACAATGGAATATAAAAGACTAGTTTAATCCTTTTTTTTTGGCCCTTTTTAAAACTCAACTCCTTTTAAATTGAACTACAACATAGATTATCTCTCTATTACCTTATTAAAGAATGGCTTATATTCATCCATTCGCATCAATCACTGATGAGGAGATCATCAAGACTTCTAAACTAGTTAAAGATCTGAACAAGTCTTCTAATGTCCATTTCACTCAAATTGATAGGTTGGATCCACCAAAGGAGGATATGATCAAATATTTAAACGTTGAAAGATATGGAGATCAAAATGCAAAATTACCAGAAATTTCAAGACGTACCTATGCTTATTACTACATAGATAGTAAAGTTCCAGTTTATAAAGCATTGGTGAACGTTACCTATGGCCATGTAATCACAAATGCTGTTGTCCCAGATGCCACTTCTGGTCCTTTGTTACCTGATGATCTCATAGATATTGAAAAACATGCAATGAAGCATCCTTTAGTTTTAGCTGAAATTGCAAAATTGAAATTACCAAATCATATTAAAGTGGCTATTGATCCATGGATGTACGGTACAGATTCAAATGATGTTAAAGAACCATTAATCCAATGTTATACCTATTTGAAAGTTGATCATCCAGATGCTAATCATTATTCTATCCCAGTTTCATTCTCTCCTGTTTTCGAACTACTATCGAAAAAATTCGTTAGAATGGACTATCTACCAGCAGGAATTGATGAAAGGACAATTCACACTAAACCATGGTCGAAAGTTGCAGCTGTGGAATATCATCCAGATCTAAATGGTGAAACAACACTGAGAGATATCAAACCATTGATTTATCAACAACCAGAAGGTCCTTCATTTGATATCAGTTCCGATGGGAAAGTCCAATGGCAAGGTTGGGAGTTTAGATTAGCTACTAATGTGAGAGAAGGTGTTGTACTTTATGACGTTCATTTCAAAAATCGTTCTTTGTTCTATAGAATAGCCTTGAACGAGATGACTGTTCCCTATGGTGATCCAAGAGCTCCATACCATAGGAAACAAGCGTTTGATTTGGGGGATTGTGGGTTTGGTGCTAATGCAAACCAACTAAACCTTGGGTGTGATTGTTTGGGTGTCATCAAATATTTGGATACTTTGACAATAAGTCGTAATGGTGATCCACGTAAGTTGACAAATACCGTTTGTATTCATGAACAAGACTATGGTATTCTTTTCAAACACATGAACTATAGAAATGGTAATGCTGTTGTCACTAGAAGAAGAGAATTTGTCGTTCAAACAATTGCCACTGTTGGGAACTACGAGTATATCATCAATTTCATCTTTGATCAAGTTGGTGCCATCACAGTTCAAGTAAGAGCCACTGGGATCCTATCCACAATGCCTATTGAAGATGGTCTTCATGTTCCATGGGGTACCAATATCGGTCCTGGTGTTATGGCGGCATATCATCAACATTTGTTGTCCTTTAGATTTGATTCTAGATTAGATGGTGATCAAAACACTGCTTGTTATGATGATTACGTTCCAATGGATTCGGATGAAAAGTTAAATCCATATGGTGTTGGTTATGTTGGTAAGAGAACGATTTTAGAAAAATCAGGTCATATTGATCAATCACCCTTTACCAATAGAACTTATAAAGTTATCAACGAAAATGTCATTAATAAAATCACTGGTGCACCAGTTGGTTATAAATTTGAAATGCCAGCTAGACAAATGATGATTGCCTCACCAAATTCGTATAATGTTAAAAGGGCTAAATTTGCTACTCAACAGATTTGGGTAACTAAATACCATGATGATCAACTACATGCAGCTGGTGAATTTACTAATCAATCTACAAAGGACACTGGGTTAAGTCAATGGGCCAATGGTGAAGAAAAAATTAGAAATACCAATGTTGTCATATGGCCAACTTTAGCACTAACCCATCCTCCTTCAACTGAACAATTCCCTGTTATGCCATCTGATTTCATGCAATTCTTAGTTTCACCATCTTCTTTTTTTGAAAAAAATCCAGCATTGGATCTTCCATTGGCTAATAACAAAGATAACAAATCCAAATATTATGAGGATTATTCTAAAGAAATTGTCAGTCAAGCTACAAATGGCTCTTGTTGCAAAACCTCTTTATAAAAATACATATATATATATCAATAGATTTTTATTTCAAAACTCGTTGTAAATTAATCACATAACGAGAATTTGATATACGTCATTTGTTTCATCATGATACATCGAAATTGACAAGTCTTGTGATGAAACATATAAGCCTATTTTTAACTACTGAGTAACCCAACTTAACCCATCTCCAAATTGGGCCTAAAATGGGTTATTTCTGCTACAAAATCTCCCTTTTTTTTCATGGTGACATTTGTATTTTTTGTTTTGTTTCGCACACGACAATAAATAAATTGCTAGTCCAGCCACGCGATTTTTAGGGGAACACAAAATATAAGAAAAAAAGTAAACAAACATATACTTTTAAACCTTTAACAAAACCATTCTTCTTTTGATTAAATTCTTTTAGAGAGTTCTTCTTGAGTAAATTGTACGTTTAGGAGAGCCTTTTGAAAATGTTATCCACTCTTTTGAGAACTCAATTGGGGTTAAGCCCATTGCGTTTAGTTGCTAAACGCGGTGCTGTTATCAGCGCCTTGAAACCTTTTTCAGTTATCAATCAATTAAACAAGGATCACCGCGCCTTAATTTCAACTAGTGCCAGTTTATTAGATCCTGTTAAAAACAAAGCTGCTTCTGCTGTTAGTAAGGATGCTGACTCAAAGGTAACCATCAAAAAGAAAGCCGCTCCAAAGAAGAAGGCTGCACCAAAGAAAAAGAAGAAGAAGGCTGCACCAAAGAAGAAGGTTGCTGTTAAAAAGCCAAAGAAATTGACCAAAAAGGATCTTGTTAAAAGACCTGCTAGACCATATTCGTTGTTCTTAAAAGAATACTTCAAAGATAACGGTGAACATTTGAAAACTTTACCATTTGGTGAAAGAGCTAAAGAAATTGCAACTAAATGGAAATCTTTATCTGAAAGTGAAAAATCACCATTTATTCAACGCGCTGATGCTGATAATGAAAGATATCAATCTGATCTTGCCGCTTATGTTGAATCCAAAGGTCCAAAAAGACCTGCTACCAGTTATTTAAGATACTACAATGGTGTTAGAGATGAACTTACCCAAGCTAATCCAGATGCTAAATTGACCGAATTAAGTAAAATTGCTGGAGCACAATGGAAATCATTAAGCGAAGCTGAAAAGCAACCATTTGTTGATCAGTACAAAGCTGAATTAGTTGAATGGAAAAAAATCTACGAAGATTGGAAAAGCTCAAAAGCTGAAGCTTAATTTATGATTTTCATTTGATTAAGGATAATCTTTGCTGTTTTTGTTCAAATCTTTTTTTATGTAATACTATCAAATAATATTATATACACCATATTGAGGTATTACTGTAATTACATATGTCTTTTGATAGATAGTATTGGAAAGCTTTATTTTTATAAATATCTCTTTAAAATTACAGATTAACCCACGTAAAATCCAACTAAACAATTCTCCAACATCCTCTCGTAATTCACCCAAGCATGATTCTTATTAAACAGTCCAGTTCCATCTTTTCCTGCACATTTCATAATCTCATCCACACCACCTGGATGAAAATTAACATATGGTGTTATATTATAAACTTTCCCACCAAGCCTTGTCCAACAATCATCTTGGCTTCTATGGCTTTTCAAAATCTCTTTGGTAACTCTAACAGGGAAATCATAATGTGATATTCCACGAAGATTTTCGCCACTTGAATTTAAATTTGCCCAATCTAAGGGAGAACAACCTGGTTGTAGATGAACTTTTTTTCTTGTATTAACCGATGATGAAGATGATACCCTTTGAGATGAGTTTAAACTTGGGAATAAAGGTGGTTTTAAAGAGTTGGATGCATTTAATGATGGAGGAGCTCTTAATCTTCCTGGAACTGAAGGTGGATTAAATCCTCCAGGTCGGGATAAGCAAGGTATCCTCTGATTTGAAACGGAACTTGTTGTAGTTGATCTACTATCGTTGTTCTGTGTAGCATTTCGCTGGGCCTGAAGACGCTGCTCTATTGGGTTCGTGGGTACTCGTACTCCGTTGACATTGATATCCATTGTTATGCATTCAAATATATATATCCCTTGATTAACCTAATGGTAAAGATTGTGGTTGGCAATCAAGTAGACTTAACTTATGTAGACCATTAGACAATATGATGATTATGTAAGAATTTTATTTTTTTTTTTGTAAGAAAAAAAAAAGGAGAGGATTTACATCCAATCACCATCAACTCTCAAGACTCTTAGTAAGCAAAAAAAAGAGTTACTACGACAACGAAAAACAACTGTTTTCACTGTGTGTGTGTGTTTTTTTTTTTTTTTTTTTTTTTTTTTTTTTTTTTTTTTTTTTTTTTTTTTTTTTATTTTCTTAGTTTTTCCTATTATATTTTTCCACTCCGCTGGCAAGTTTTTGGGCCAAGATTGGAGGCACAAGGAAGTGATTTCTGGGGGAGGCGTCCTTCTAGAGTGGCCAAGATATTGGAAATGGAAGGATTTTCAGTTTAAGAGAAGGAAAGAAAGATATTTCCGAGGGATGGGATTTGATCAAAGAAGAAAAGGGTTTAGATTTTACACCATTAACAGGGCTCTAGGCAGTCGGCTTGTGTTTAATATGAAATGGCATATCCTAGATTCTCGCTAAAACGGATATCAGCATCGTATAATAACCCTTTTTACAGACACAAAGATAACAATTTGAGCTTATTTTCTCTGCCTAAATTCTTTCACTTGCAAACTCAGAAAAACGCAGAAAAATCAAAATCAAAAATCAAAAACGAAACCGAAACCCGAATTTCAACCTTTTTTTTTTTTCTTTTTAGCCTAAGTTTTTCCAGAAATAAAAAATGACGACAAGAGCAGCTTCTAATTTGATATTTTTAAATAATGTCCAAGTTTTATCTTTTCTTAATTGTAATTTTTTTTTCCCTTAATAGAACCTGCTGATAAATTTGAATGGATCATTTTGCTTCAAGAGCAATAATATATTGAGCTCCTTCTATCTAAGACATTTGTGATTACAAGTGAAGTCACGCCACACTCAAATCTTACATCTCCCTTTTTTTTTCCCCAGTTCCCCAGTTTGCAGGCCCGGAGAAATCTCTTCATTATATATATAATATATATTATATATATATATATATATATGACCCAGTCCCAATTCTCCTTTGTTGATAAGTTAGTTGGGTTAGTATCAAAGGATCATTCAGTTTTCACCAAACCAGTCTTACGTCCCACCAAGGACCAGTATATTAAATCGATCTCCACAAGCGTCTTCGACTATATATATCTTAAATATTGGAAATTTGCATCAATTAATCAAAGAATTCGCATGCTGTTAGCTGCATCGTTTACATTCATATCAGTCTACGTCATATCCCCAACCATTGCATATCACCTACAAAATAAGAAAGATCAAGAAAGAATGTTCAGTTCCAAAAGAAAAGACAAGTATACCACTGGTCTTATAAATACAAGAAATGATTGTTTTGCAAATTCATCCATTCAAGCTTTTGCTTCTCTACCGGGGCTTAACACTTATTTGAATGATATCATTAAACAACATAATTTGTTAGTTAAACTACCTTTAAAGGATGAATTAGCTGAAAATTTACCACAAATACCATTACACAAGGCATTAGCTGTAATAGTACAACAATTACAAAAACCAATTACATCACTTAAAAATATATCAGTTTGGCCCTTTTTACAAGTGATTGAAAAAATTTTCAACTCAAGAATATCAACAAATCAAAATGATGCTCATGAATTAGTTCAACTGATCTTGGAAACTTTAGATAATGAAAACACTAAATTTAAAAAATTTACAAAAAAGAATTCATTAAATTTGATAATACCAGATTTACCATTCAATGGATTATTAGCCGATCAGTTGACTTGTTTATCCTGTTTGAACTCTTCTAAACCAAGTTTCCATCCATTTTCAGTCTTGTCATTACCTGTCCCTGAATCATCACTCTTTTCCCTTGCTGATATGGTTAAAAATAGTGAGGTTGAAACTATAAATGGTTATAACTGTTTAAGATGTAAGATTCAAGCGATTTTAAAGATTGAAGATGACAAAACAGGTAAAGGTGAGGCACTTTCAGAAGAAGATGCCCAATTTGTATCAAAATTGAAAATCATTGAACCAAATCTAACGATAAATGATGATTTATCAGAATCTTTAGAAAATTTTATTAAAAATTACAAACATGCTGGATTCCATGCTGGGAAATTACAATCAACAATTGTTAAAAAGACACTAGTTGTTAAAGCTCCAAATCTATTAACCGTTCACCTTTCAAGATCAGTCTTCACTGGAACTTATATCACTAGAAATAGTTGTAGAGTTCAATTTGATGATCATTTGGATATAGATATCGATGATCAATTAGCATTGGCATATGAGGAGAAGTTAAAAGCAGCCAAAAGGGCAAAGAAAAGAAACGCTGTTAACTCTCTTGCTCCATCAATCAATTCAGATGCTGCATCCTCTTTGCGTAACGGTGGTGCCAATGGCAATTTTAATCAGAATAATGATTACGATGGAGATAATGACGATGATGATGACGATGATGTGCCCACCATTGATGGCTATGATGACGATAGAAATGAACCGGAACATCTGGCTAGAATACATTCAAAAGTCTTGAAAAGCCATGAAGAAAACGTTGAAAATTTTAAAGATTCAATACAACACGATGAAAATCCAAGTAATTCTGAACTAGACGATGATCATTCTCATATACCAACTTCCACTGAAGCTACAAGTTTTGAAAACCCAGATGATTCTGATGATGAAGTTGATGATGAAGATGCAGGCTCTTTCAATAGTGATGACCAACGTGATGGTTTGTCCGATGAACTGAACATTTCCAAAGATAACGTTAGATATAAGTTACGTGCAGTTATCAGACATCAAGGAACTCATAACGCTGGTCATTATGAATGCTTCCGTCATAAACCACTACTCGTGAAAGATACCGTGTCCGATCAAGTTATTAACCTATCTCCTCAGATTGATTTAGAAGATGACGAACAAGCCGAGCAATCATCTCCGACTACAACCTCACAATCACAGCAAGCACCTAATGCGAACGTTAATGGGGATGCGTCTCCAACTGATGTCAAGGAATCAACAACAACAACAACAACAACAACAACAACGAACTCATCACCTCCTGTCTCGAGGAAAAGAAGCGATAATCATTCTGTTCCTGTAACACCTTCCAATAATGAAAGCGTTTCAAGAAATTCAGAGACACTAAGTTCCTTAGATGGTGACAACGAAGATGAATCTCCATCAGGTGGATTTTCTCGTTTCAAAAGCAGACTTGGCTCACTAGTTAGTCGTCGTCCATCTACTTCACAACTCTCCTCTTCTTCCTCACCACGTCGTAACTCAGTTGCTGTGAATGGACTATCTCCCCTACAAGAAGATCGTTCCGTTAACAAAGTTTCTGTTGATTTTAGTAACTTCCAATTCAATGAGGACGGCAAACCAAAAGATAAGAGATATAAAAAGATCTCAAGTGTCAATAAGTATCCTTATTGGAGAATTTCAGACACAACAATTTCAGAAGCAAGAATAGATGATGTTTTAAGGGAGAAAGCTGGTGTTTACATGATCTATTACGAGAAAGTTCGTAATTGATCAAGCAATCTTATGGCTTTCTTAAACAGCCTGCTGAATACTCAGTTTTCAAAATAAATTATAGATGTTATATATAACAAATTGTAGTAGACTTTACAACCTATTTACAAAATTTAAAAATAGTTCTCATAACTCATAACACAAATTTAAGAAAGTAAAATATTATACACAAACTGTCAAATGGCAATTTATAATGGCTCGTCATACAATGACAACAACCAAATCACCCGCATCAACCATATCACCATTGACATGGACAACCTTCAAAACTTTACCGGCTTTGGTAGAATTAACAACCATTTCTGTCTTCATCGCTTCAACAACGACTAAACCTTGACCGGCTTCAACAACATCGCCTACTTTAACCAATGGTTTCCAGAATCTACCACTGTATTCTGAATACACTAACTCAGCATCTTCTGGGAATGTCTCTTCTTCTGCTAACTTTCCAGCACCATTAGAGGCTAACTCTTCATTGGCAACTTGGATCAGTTTGGCAAATTCAGCGGCTTTTTCACCCTTTTGTTTCTTTTCAAACTCTTGAATAGATTCCAAGTTCTTTTCAATCCATCTCAAATAATCTTCATGGTCGAAAACACTCTCTTCAACGTCAACTTTGAAATGACCATGTTTGGCATCTTCAGTAAATTGATCCAATTCTTCTTCGGAAACTGGGTAAAATTCAACTTGATCGAATGGAGTCAACAACCAAGGATGATCAACGCTATGGGCACCTAATTTTAGCTTATCCCAGATTGGAATGGTACGACCAACTAGTTGATAACCACCTGGAGAATCCATAGCATAGATACACATGTACATACCACCAATTCCAACAACACCATTTGCAGTGTAAGTTCTAGATGGATTATACTTGGTACCTAATAGTCTATGACGTGGATCTAATGGAACAGCACATGGAGCACCTAAAAAGACATCACCTAGACCTAACACTAAGAATCTAGCACTATATAACATATCTCTGACATCTTCACGTTCAATATCATTGACGTTGGCAATGAAGTCAACATTGTTTGGTAACCATGGTGCTTCAGAACGGATGGTTTCTTGATAACGAGTAACACAGTCTAAAGTCTTTTTATCTTCGAAAGCCATTGGAAGTTTGAATATCTTAGATTTGATTTTCCATTTGTTTTCAAATAAAATTTCACGCTCGTAAGCGATCAAAGTTTCAATTAGCTGAGTCTGTTCGATTTGATAACCATCGAACTCAATCAAGACAGATCTAACACCTTGAGACATTTCAATAATACCAACAGTTTGATGGTTTTCAACCAACTCAATTAAACGGTTGATTCTGTAGGAGATGTTCAAGTCCATTTTCAAGTCACCATATTCAAGAAGGATGTAACGATCACCAGCTTGACGGTAAACAACCTTTGGAGCTAATTGGTGGGCTTGGAAAGTAGCCAAAACAGGATTTTGCGGTTTACTCAAGGTATACTTTTCTAATGATAATGGGTAACCATCACCTTTGAAAGTATCAATGGTTTGGTCTTGAACAAGTTTCAAGTCTCTTGATGTTTTGTAAGAGATAGGAACAAACTGAATTAAATCACCAGGTTTAACTTGACCAATTTTCCACATTTCAGAATCAGCAACAACAGCTTGACAAACGAAACCACCTAACGATGGACCATCACAGGTTAAAATGACAGGTTCATCACCAGTGAAATTGATAGCACCTAACGAATAAACGTAATCGTGTTGATTGGAAGGATGTAAACCAGCTTCCCCACCATCTAATCTTGCCCATTTTGGTTTTGGACCAATTAATCTAACACCAAATCTATTAGAGTTATAGTGAATTTTCCATTTTTCAGAGAAAAATTCTTCAATAGATTCAGCTTTGAAGAAATCTGGAGATCCATGAGGACCGCAGGTAACACCAACAGTCCATTCTTTTGTTTCGAATTTAGGAACTAGAGAACTTGGTAGGGCAGTTGGTTCTGATTCTGGTTCAGGTAAGGTGTTTGATGGTAGATGTGGTTGACCTAGGAATAAAACGTCACCCAACTTCAAAACTCTACCATTATATCCACCCATGTTACCTAAGGCAAAAGTCGATCTGGAACCTAAGTATTCGCTGACATCAATACCATTTCTGATAGCAAGATAAGCTCTGCAACCTTTAGTCAATTTACCAATTGATAACTTGTCTCCTCTTTTAATTTGAATAGGCTCCCATTGTTTAACAGAAACATCGTTGACTTTAACCTCAACCTCACCACCGGTAACAGCAACAACTGAGTTGGAATGGAATAGAATAGATGGACCACTCAAAGTAAGCTCCAAAGCCGGAGCTTGATTTGCATTACCAACAATCTTGTTAGCCAATCTAAATGAATAACTATCCATAGGTCCAGAAGGTGGGACACCAATTCTCCAGTGACCAGTTCTACCTGGATAATCTTGGACTGTAGTATAAGCACCTGCATTTAAGATTTCCAAAGCATTAGCTTGATAGTCATAAGAGTCTAAAATCTTGGTATGCATTTTAGCAGCCTCGAACATTTTAGAGTTGGCAACTGATCTCAAATAATCCAAGTTTGTAATGACACCGTAGACAACGGTTTCATCCAATGCCTTTTGTAACAATTTAAGAGCATCAGCACGATCTTTACCGTGGACAATGATTTTAGCTAACGTTGGATCATATTCCGAAGAGACAACAGTCCCCTTTTCAGCCCAAGTATCAACTCTAGCCCATTCTGGGAATGAAACATCTGTTAATTGACCTGGAGATGGTCTAAAGTCTTTGACTGGATTTTCAGCGTATAATCTGGCCTCCATGGAAGCACCTGTAACTTCGATATTAGCAGATTTGAAATCCGGAGCTTGGTTAGCAGCTATTTTCAACATCCATTCAACTAAATCTAAGCCTGTAACTGATTCAGTAATTGGATGTTCAACTTGTAAACGGGCATTAACTTCCAAGAAGAAGAATTCATCTCTCTTTTCTTCATAGATAAACTCAACAGTACCAGCACATTTATAGTTCATTGAGCTACCTAATTGCTCTGCAGCTTTTCTCATGGCTTGTCTTGTTGTTTCAGGTAAATTTGGAGCTGGGGTCTCTTCAATAATTTTTTGGTTACGACGTTGTAAAGAACAATCACGCTCACCAATGGCAATGGCACTACCGAACCCATCACCAAACATTTGAATTTCAACATGTCTTGCGTTTTCAACAAATCTTTCCAAGAATACACCGGAATCACCAAAGTAAGCTTGACCTTGATGTTTGACAGTTTCGAAAGCTTTTGGCAAATCAGCTAAAAGATCAACTTTTTGTAAACCAATACCACCACCTCCAGCGGTAGATTTCAACATAACTTTGACAGAAGTGTCAGGATCATTAGACAGTCCCATTTTGGTAGCAAAGGCCAAAGCCTCTTCAACATCTGAAATCAAACCAGAACCTGGAACTAATGGAACACCAGCTTTCTCAGCAATCTCTCTAGCAGAATGTTTCAATCCTAATTTTCTAATAGAGTCACCAGATGGACCAACAAAGACAATACCTTCTTTTTCACAACGATCGGCAAATTCAGCATTTTCTGAAAGGAACCCATAACCAGGAATAATTGCTTGAGATTTGGAATTCTTGGCTGCTTTGATAACTTTGTCAATGTTGATGTAAGTCTCAGCTGCATTTGTACCATGTAATGGAACTGAAGCATCAGAATCTAAAACATGTTTAGAATATTGATCAGGATCGGAGTAAATTGAAACTGCCTTGATTCCTAATTTTTTCAAAGTCTTTATGATTCTAACGGCAATTTCACCTCTATTGGCTACTAAAACTGTATCAAATGGCTTTTTGGAATCTGATTCAGCAGCTTTTGTAGATTCGATATAGGCTCTCCATCCACCAAATTTAGTGATATCCTTGGTACCCTTTTGAGTATAACCGAACTCTTCACAAATGAATGATTTGACGAATTCACCATTTGGAAGTTCAACAGAACCAATACCTAGTGGTTCAGGAACCATAGCAATGAATTGACCAAAGTTTTCAATTGGAACTGAATAAATTTCAATGGCAATCTTGGAACCATTTTCAGAGACTCTTCTCAAACCTGGTTTAGCAACAGGACCAACTTTTGGTAAAGCGTACAATTTGTAATTTGCTGAAGTTGTAGTGGTTTCTAATAATGAAGCATTAACTTTTTCCAATTGCCAGTGTAGAGCCATACCAGTTAGATGAGCACCAACAACGGCTAATTTGATGGAACTAGATAAATCTGGAGCTGGAGTTGAAACTTCATCTCCTAATAAAGATTTAGCATCTGTGGCACCTAGTTTTCTATCGTTGGAAGGAGCGACAGTCTTGACATAACGACTAGCCAATTCTAAAAGGGCGTTATCAGTGAATTTTTGACCAATCAAGGTGATACCAAAGGGTAAACCATCAGGTCTAAACCCAGCAGGAATTGATAAAGCAGCCATATCTGCCAAGTTGACAAAGTTAGTCCAAGTACCTTGTTGAGAGTTGACTAAAATTGGTTCATCTTCTAAATCTTTCAAAGTTGGATTCAATGGGGCAGTTGGAACTGCTAAGACGTCAATTCCTTCTAAAAGCTTGCGAACTTTTTGCAAGATGGCTTGTCTTTTATATTCGTATTGGAAGGCATCTGCAGCGTCAAAGTTTGCACCAGTCTTGATGATCTTAAGAACAGTTGGATCTAAAGTATCGTTTGGAGGATTAGTAGCTAAGAACTCTCTTGTAGCTTCATATCTTTCAGCGACCCAAGGACCTTCATAAAGACATTTAGCTAAATCCAACAGATCAGTAAAATCAATTGAAACGATTTCAGCACCAGATTTAGCCAAGTTTGAAATAGCAACGTTATAAAGTTTTGGATTTTCTTCTTCACCATACCATGGTAAATAAGTTGGAATGGCAATCTTAGGCTTTTTCCCAAAACTTAGTAGTTGATTACCAGGTAAAGCTCTTGAATATTCGTATTGATCGAAATCTGGTTGTTGTAAAACTTGAGAAACAACTTGAGCATCGCCCAAAGTTAAAGTGAAGATACCAACACAGTCTAAAGATTTACATGCTGGGACAACACCAAAGCATGATACTATACCTAAAGAAGGTTTAACACCAATTAAATTGTTTAAAGCGGCAGGGACTCTTGTAGAACCAGCGGTATCGGTAGTTAAGGCAAATGGAACAATACCTCTACCTACGACACTGGCAGAACCGGAACTTGAACCTCCAGAAACATGTTTATCACTAAAGGCACTAGTGACTCTACCATAAGGAGATCTAACACCCACTAAACCAGTAGCGAATTGATCCAAATTAGTTTTACCAATAACGATAGCACCTTGCTCTTTTAACAGTTTGGCAACGGTAGAATCCTGTACTGGTGTATATTCAAAAGAAGGACAAGCGGCAGTTGTGTTGAATCCTTTAACGTCAATGTTATCTTTAATGGCCACAGGAACACCAAACAATCTTAAAGATTTTTTGTTCTTTTTCGATTGTATTATTTTCCATTGATGTGCTAATTCTTCCTCTGAAGATAATGAAATCCAAGCTACATCATCTGGTGATTTTTTTTGAGATTTCAAAAGTGAAAGTAAGGCATTGTATGAATCTTCTGGGTTAGACTTGTGATGAAAGTCTATCCAGTCTTGAATAGTCCAACCAATAGTGGACATTGTGTTATGTAATATAATGTGAAGAGATGAAGTGAATAATAAAATCTACTACTTCTTACGAAAAGACACTGCAAATTCCACTAACTGATGATACTGGGAAAAGACTTCATTTTATATATATACATCATCTTCCATTATCAAAATCCATTTGAGATCTACCCAATCAACAAAAAAAAGCAGTAACCCACTTTTCACCAACGCAGCATTAAAGGAACAATAACCAAAATCTAAATCAATTTCTTATCAGTGCTGATTATTGGTCAAAATTTTTTGGCAGCACCATACTAAAAAAAAAAAAAAAAAAAACTTGGCCATCTAAAATCTTTGGCCTTTCGCCGATGACACAAAATATGAGAAATCAAACCAGCGAGCGCGAGGCTAAGGAAGGGCAAAAAAAAAAAAGAAGAGGGACTAGCCTAAAATTTGATCTAAAGATTTGAAATACAATCTAATAGAATTTGAGATTTGAAGGATTACTTCTCTTGAGTCCCACCCCCAGAATAAACTCTTATTCAGGGTAGAGATATAGTATAAATGTCATATTCAACTGGCATCAAACCCTTCCAATGGTAGAAAGTGTGTCCTGAACCAGCTCCAGATAATGGTCCCAACCAGTTTTGAAAACCGCCGCCTTAATTTTGATTTTAGTGTCAAAAGTTTAAAATGGCTTCCGCCGAAATTTTTTTCAGATTAATTTTACTATGCTCGGAATTTTTTACATCACACTGATCTATGATACTCCTAAGGCTTTCTCCACTGTATCGTTAATGACAATTCGCTTACGTCAACAATTATGCAACTGCAGTTCTTTAAAATTATTCTGTGGATATGGCCGTTAGTGTTTGACGTTTACACCAACCAAAATGTTAATCATGATTCATCATCAGAAATCGAACTTTAGTGCCCTTTACTACTCAATTATTTGATTACTAGCTAGGAAGACGTTGTTGTGCGGTTTTTAAATAGTATAAGCAGTCATAATTTAATAACCACTGTGTCTAAAGACATATAAGCTTGAGAGTGTTGTGTCAGTATTGTGCTATTTGTTGTACTTGTATATTGCTATATATGTGATGTAAATACATAAAGCTCAAATTTAGTCAATTTTCTCAGCATTACCATGCTATTGAAAGACTTTATATTCAACAACTTGACACACCATCAATTACGAAATTTCCTAATTCATCTGACTAACTTTTAACAAAAGATGAAGAAAATCTTTTGAAAAGCTTGGTCCGAATATGTGTCATTACAAAATACACTAATTTAAGTCAACTAGTATTTGGATTTGTTTCATTGTATTTAATTTATACACAATTCTTGGTTTACCTTCTTTATCCATTTTAGTAGCTAAAGCCGTTTAATGGAGAAAGGCATTTAATTGAGGCCGGTAGAATAGAAAAAGGAAAGAGAGAAAAAAAAAATAATATGTGTGAAGATCATTATTAGTTCATAAGGCCTAAGTACTCATTCATTAATTATCGTAGTAGACTTATTACCTCATATGTACACTTTAGTTCAACTATCCGTTACCTTGGAAGACGGTAATATTTCCAACGTTGTTGCGTTGCAATTGTAAATATATTAAAATGGCATCAATACAGTCCTCAAGTAGCCACTCTACTTCAGACAGTCAAAGGTCAATAATAGACAACGGTCATACCCCAGTTCCATTTCAAGGTCAAAGAACAAACGCCACAGAGTCACAATCCGTAACAACAAGTCATAGCATTAATTCCACTCCAATACTTTCGAGAACAAGTAGTCTAAGTTCAAGAATATTAAGATCAAGATCTCAAACAAACAAAGAAAATTATGACGATTATAGAGAAAAACACATATATGAAAATTTATCTGAAGATGCGATTAAGTTAAAACGAACACAATCAAGAAAAACTATTATCGATGTACTGGAAGAGCGGGCTGAAGAAGAACAAGCTGCATTGAAAATTCAAGATATTGAATCAGGAAATTTGGAAAGGACAAAGTCTTACTATGAAGGTGTCGCTAGAGAGAATGAAGCATTACCTACCGCTAATGATGGTGTTGAATTTCAAGATGTGGACCCAGAACTGGTCACTTGGGATGGTGATTATGATCCGAATAATCCAAGGAATTGGACTAAAAAAAGAAAATGGAGAAGTACGATAGTGGTAACCTTGTATACATTACTATCACCATTTGCATCAACTATGTTATCTCCAGCTATCAGTTCCATTTCTACTGATTTCAACAACACTAATGAAACTTTGGGAGCACTTATGGTGTCAATATATGTGTTGGCATGGGCAATTTTCCCACCTTTCATTGCACCATTATCAGAAATGTATGGTAGAAAAATTGTTCTTGATGTCTCTGTATGGTTCTTGTTTTTTTTCAACCTTGGCTGTGCATTGAGTCAAAATGTAACTCAAATGTGTGTCTTTAGATTATTTGCAGGTTTAGGTGGTTGTGCACCAGTATGTATGGGTGCAGGATTATTAGGTGATGTTTTCGATAACACACAGATCTCATTTGCTATGAGTCTTTATTCATTAGGTCCAACACTAGGACCTACTGCAAGTGCTCTTATAGCTGGGTTCATTGTTGAATATTCAAATTGGAGATGGTGCTTTTGGGTTTTGTGTATCTTAAACGGTGTTATTGCTGTTTATGGAAACATTATGCTTGAAGAAACTTATGCTCCAGTACTATTGGATAGAAAAGCTGCAAAATTAAGAAAGGCAACAGGGAATCAAAACTTACATTCACTATATGAAATTGCAAATGGTGAATCTACTTTTGATAAATTTTATATCAACATTACAAGACCACTTTCATTACTATTCACACATCCAATGGTATTTGGATTGGGTGTATTTATGGCCATATGCTATGGTTGCTTATATATCCTCATTGTTTGCTTCCCAGCTGTATGGAGTACGATCTATGGTTTTGATAAAGCTGGTGTTGGTTTGATGTATCTATCCTTCCTCATTGGGTACATGTTAGGAATCTTTGGTAATCAAAGAGCTGCTGATTACATTTATAATAGATTGGTTAAAAGAAACAACGGTGTTCATAAACCAGAATATCGTCTTCCACTACTGTTACAAAGTGGTGTTTTAATTTCGGTTGGATTATTCTGGTTTGGTTGGGGTGCACAAAGGAAAATGCATTACATCTTTACTGCTTTTGGTGCTGGTATATTTGCTTATGGTTTAACTGCTGTTTTTTACACCGTTCAAAACTATTTAATTCAAATGAATCCAAGATTCTCAGCAAGTGCATTAGCTGCGGCGTCTATTTTCAGATCCTTTTTAGGTTTTGCATTCCCATTGTTCGCTAATCAACTATACGCTAAAGTTGGTTACGGTTGGGGTTGTTCCATCTTTGGATTTATCGCTATTGCCACAGGTATTCCATTCCCATTATTTGTCGTCTTATATGGTGAAAGATTGAGACTATGGGCAAATAGAAGGACAGAGCATAAACAGGCTCAAAGAGATGCTAAAAACTTGGCCAAACTAAGAGCAAGAGAGGAAAAAAAATTAGCATTGGAAAAGGGTAGTACATTAGACTCTTCATGAGTATTGATTTATAGAACATCTCACTTTATATCTTTGCATTATCTTGGACAGTCAAAATGTCATATTTATAGACTTGATAACAATGGAACGTTGAAAGTTATTTTTGTTGTTGTAGTTACGATTTCCATTGAAAAAAATATACACGTCTCGGATATTGACCCTCTTACAGACATCTCAATTTGACAAAGTTCCCGACAAATTTCTTTATCTGGAATAAAGGCTAGAGTACTAAAAAAGGCTAAAATGACGATCTTTATGGGAATATTTATTTAAGATGAATTCAAATTGGCATTTTAAGATGTTGGCCAAATTGTATAACATCAGTCGATTGTAGTGGTTTATGAGAACATCATCTACTTGGAATGAGTTCAGCACGGTCGTATGATAGCAGCTCGGAAAGCCATACTTTACCCCAAGTTTTACATGAAGATTCGAAAGAGTCAAAGAAGAGCCTTGAGTTGGTTGAAAATGAATATCAAGAGAAGAATTCCACTGATATCATAAGAACCACAACGAGGTCCACCATCATAACAACTCTTGAAGAGAGATTGGCACATTATAACGATTCTGAATCCCAATCAGGTCTCCCCAAGCCAAAGTCAATCAATTACATTGATAGAGAAGAAGGACTTCCTACAGCTAATGATGGGCTTGAGTTTCGTGCAATTGATCCTGACCTTGTTACGTGGGATGGTGAATATGATCCAGAAAATCCAAAGAATTGGCCATTGGCAAGAAAATGGAGAGCTGGTGGAATCGTTTCTGCATACACTTTCTTATCACCATTTGCTTCAACAATGCTTTCACCGGCTATTGGCCATATATCGCAAGATTTCAAAGTTACAAATTCTACTATCTCTGCTCTAATGGTTTCCATATATCTTTTAGCTTGGGCTCTGTTTTCTCCATTAGTGGCACCATTATCAGAGATGTATGGAAGAAAGATTGTTCTTGATGTTTCTGTTTGGCTTTTACTTGCTTTCAACCTCGGTTGTGCGTTTAGTCAAAATGCTACTCAGATGTGTATCTTTAGATTCATTGCAGGGATAGGTGGGGCTTCGCCCATGTGCATTGGTATTGGTGTATTAAGTGATGTTTTCATTCCAGCTGAAATATCGACAGCAAATGCTATATATGCAATGGGACCAGTTTTTGGTCCTTGTCTTTCTGCTTTGGTGGCTGGTATTATTGTAGACCGTCTTCATTGGAATTGGTGTTTTTATATTTTATGCATAATCAATGGTCTCATTGCAACCATTGGTGTTCTTTTCATGGAGGAGACATATGCTCCAACTTTGTTAAAAAGAAAAGCTGAAAGGCTAAGAAAAGAGACTAAAAATGAAAACTTGAAATCTCTATATGAAATTGTCACAGGAGAATCCACAATTGAGAGAATTTTGCTGAATTTTAAGAGACCAATTTCTATGTTGTTCACCAACCCAGTGGTTTTTGGTTTGGGAATTTTTATGGCTATCACCTATGGATGTCTTTATATGCTAATTGTGACATTTCCAACAGTATGGGGTGTTCGTTATGGATTCACTTCTACTCAAGTTGGCTTGATGTACATATCCTTACTTGTTGGTTATGCAGGTGGGAGTATCTGTTCTGTGAAAGTATCGGATCTTATTATAAAGTTTTTAAAGAAAAGAAATAATGGAGTTTCAGAAATTGAGCATAGATTAATTTTTCTTCTTCAATCAGGTATACTCATGCCGATTGGTCTATTCTGGTATGGATGGGCTGCTGAGAAGCATGCCCATTTTATCGTTCCAGCAATTGGAGCTGCAATCTTTGGCTTCAGTGTCATATGTGTTTTCAGTTGCATCACTGTTTATTTGGTGGAGATGAATCCAAGATTCTCTGCTAGTTCTTTGGCAGCTGTTTCAATCTTTAGATGCTTTCTTGCTTTTGCATTTCCTCTTTTTGCAAGTCAGTTATACAGTTTACTGGGTTATGGTTGGGGTTGTTCATTGTTTGCATTCCTTGGGATAGTTACTGGGATTCCGTTCCCTTTGTTTTTAGTCTTCTACGGTTCAAGGTTACGACTTTGGGCAAATTCAAGAGCTGAAAGGAAACAAGCAAAGAGAGATATCGCTAATTTGAGATCGATTGAAGAAAAATCCCCTTTGAAGTTGAAAGTGTCTACATAGTTTGGTTTAAGAAAAATTGATGCATTCATAAATTGCAATGCCTTATTTATCAGAGTCTCTTGTAATTTTCAACAACTCTTGTCTTTTTTTAACCTCTTCTAAATTCTTTTCAAATTCTTCTTTAGTCACCCCGGCTTTCCATCTCAATGGATAAGCATAATGATCCTCAGGAACGAAAGTATGACCCTTTTCTCTGTAGACTTGTTCCCTATAAGTACCACCTTCGACAGCATACTCCTTCTGAGCTAGTCCTCTCTCTTGTAATTCAGGAATTAGTAAATCAACAATGTTTTCAAAAGTCTCAGGATATACAACATTGGTGAAATTGAAACCATCAATGCCTGATCTTTCAACCCAATCTTCAATTTGATCAGCAACTTCTTTTGGTGAACCAACAAAGGTGTTCTCTTCTAAAAATCTATTTGCGATTAATCTTCTTGTGATTTTCTTACCTGGATGAGTTTCTAACTGTGCTTTAGCAAATGCTACTGTATCTTTATCTTTGGACTCTAACAAATCTTCATCCCAATCGTATCTGGACAAATCAAATCCGCTACCACCAATTTGGACTTGAAGACCTTCAACATCTTTAAATTTTTGAACCTCTTCCCATTTAGCTACAGCTTCTTCGTGTGTCTTCTCCACAATAACGGCAATTCTCATGACAAATTTGATTTTGTTACCATCTCTATGGTAAATGTCTCTTGCTAATTTTCTTGTTTCTTCAATCTTAACTTTAACAGCTTCTGGTGATTTACCACCCACGTAGATCAACTCACCATATTTGGCACCAAGACGTAACCCAAGTGGTGAAGCACCAGCTTGAATCAAAAGTGGGATTCTCTGTGGTGAAGGTTCAGTGATTTGAGGACCAGGTACCTTGAAGTACTTACCATTGAAGTTGATCTCTCTTATTGCATCAGGATCTGAAAATATACCCTTTTCCCTATCGAAAACAACACCATCATCTCTCCATGATGATAGCAACAACTCTAAGAAAACTTGCAAATATTCATCAGCTTTCTCATATCTAAGACTCTTATCAGGAAATTTATTGTCAGGGGACAACTGTCTACCAGCAGAAGGTAAGAATGAAGTTACAATGTTCCAACCAACTCTACCACCAGAAATATGGTCCAAAGTAGCCATTCTTCTAGCAAAGTGATAAGGATGTTCACTCAACGTTGAGCAAGTGAATCCAATAGACAGATTCTTAGTCGAAATTGCAATGGCAGCCAAGTAGGCGGTAGGATCATTCTTTGGAAAGTTATTACCAGACTTGGCTGCTTCAGTGAAGTTGAAAGGTCCTTCCAAACCTTGTGACTTATAACCACCATAAATAGCCAAAGAATCCCCAAAGAAGATACCATGGAGTTTACCTCTTTCAGCTAATTGGGCAAGCTTCACCCAGTATTCAGCTTTGGTATAATCTCTTGATTTATCCCTTGGATTTTTCCATTGACCTGGAGAGTGTAAAACGGGTGTTAAAGCTTCGAAGAAACTCAAGATCAAAATCTTTTTGCTATTAACTTTCTGTTTCTTTGGTGGTGGTGACATATTCTCGTTGTTGTTCTGCAGTTTAACGTGTAGCTATTAAATTGAAATTGATGAGCTGGACGTTAATCAAAAAGGCTATACTTAGCATCAAACTTAACATCAAATTATTCGACAGAATAGCATGTTGAAATGATGAAAAATTATTGTGTGTTATTCTTGGTCTCGAGATGTTAACTCTCGGGGTAATATGTGGCTTTTAAAATGATTAATGCACAATAACTTGATCTTGTAATGCGATGGAAACTGATTAACTCCTCATATTAATCATACTAAATCTGCATCTGTTTGTCTTCCTTTATAAGCATTTGTGAGTTATAATTGTAGTTCTCCTATTGAAGATAAACCCACCTTCTGTGATGAGACTTGATTAACATCCTATGTGTCAAAACTACATCGGGAAACTTTTCCGATGCATTAGTATAGTACGCTTTGCCGGTTGCTAGCTAATTTGCGGTACAAATGATCTTTGACTTCTTCTGTTTAGATATCCACGTTATATAGTTTATTTAGATAGTACACATTAAGATCAGGAAAGGGTTTATTGGGACATCACCTACCATTGTGACCGTTTTAAGTAAAGTAGTGGCTTTTGATATGTGTCCTAAAACAGCCGACTGAAATACCGTCGGATTATAAATTGATTTCGCCAAATTGACCGACTCTCTTATGAAAAAGAAAAGGAATAATCTATAAAGTGAGAAATATTCCAAACTAGAAGTTAAATAGCTTTTTATAGCTAGAAGCTTTTATTATAACACCTTAAATCTTTTTCTTTCTTCTATTGAAACTTACCAATACTGCTTTTAGCATGATAAATGAGTACTGTAAAATCTTTCAGGCATGTTTTACGTTGATTTCAAGCTTATATAGAGTTTTTCTCCAACTAATACACAGTAAGATCAGGCAAAAAAAAAAGCAAAGTCTACAAACTGTCCGACGATGGTACAATTGTAGGTACTAAAAAGCAAAGAAATGTTTATCTGAAATATATTAATTGTGATAACAACTATGACTCTTGTTGGGTTTGAATAGCTATGCCTATTATATAGTGTATATTACCTAAAATAACACTGACTAACACAAATTTTAACAATATTACTTTAGTCACAAGACAAAATCTAAACCGCAAATCCTAGATAGCTAAGGAAAGTCATATAGGGGGTATAGTGAAGCAATGAAAACGTATTATGTGATTGACCAAAAGTCAATCAAAAATATCACCAAATTGAGCACTGGAAATAAGAAACAATCTTACTGCTTATCAGTTGGTTGAAGCAACACACTACTAAGATAATATTCCCGAAAAAAAAGAAATTGCCAATGTTTACATTAGACTATTTTATCCCAAGTAGTTTATCAACACCATCCCAAAGTAATTGGTGATTTTAGATGGGGGAAGCTATAAGAAAACTGTTAGTGACTTATTCTTGATTCACTCACCATTGACCACCACCGTAGATGTTTGAAACTTGCTTTTATAGATAGCAGGGCTTACTAGTGGACTCCCGAAATAAAAACCCAATTCACTTCACCTTATCGTTGACATTGAGAGAAAGAGAGAGTAAGACTCATTCAAAATAGATTTGTGCAAGCCTTATAATCCAAGCACCTAATTGCGAATTGTTTGCGCTCCAACAACCAAGTCTTGAGAAAAGTCTCGGTAAAAATTGAAATTTTGGGACTAATATTTAACATTTGTCAATTATTCAGTCAAAAATGTTTCCTTCAGTTATCACATAGCATAGTACGGTACAGCACAAGTTGTCACAACTATATCATTGTGTCATCCATTTGATTGTTGTTGCTACAAGCAACCATTAAAGCTAAAGTACTTAATCTTATTTTTAATCTCTTTTAGTTATTTCTCAATATTTCAATGGATATAGTGTGGTTGTACCGCGCGTAAAAAAAGAAAATTGGCCAAGACCTAAAATTTTTGATAAACGTGGGTTGTCCAAATTCCAAGCACAAGGGTTGAAGGTGGCTGAAATGATCTAGAACAAAATGGCTTTTCCATTAGATGGAAGGTTTGGCCCCAAAGTTATCTTATTTGAAATAATAATTGATGATGATTTATGATCTACTTTCTCGTAAATGTTCTCTTTCAGTTGAAACCGATGAAGCACCTTTTTTTTTTTACACTTTAAGGGTACATTTTTGACAGAATTTAAGTTAAAAAAAAAAGTCGGCTGCACACGAGGTCAAGAACGACCGAATTTTGATTTTTAATATTGTCTCAAATTTACCGCTACCCATGACCTAAATTCCACACTGCCATTTCGAGCGGGTATGATGCCGCCCTGCACCAAAAAATGGTTACAGTGGGGTTCTGTGCTGGCCTTTACCAATTTCTATTCTTGGAAATTTCCCATTTGGCGAAAAGGGGAATGGATGTTTTATAACCATTTATATATATGAACTAAGAAATAACTTGTAATATTTCAAAAGTAATACGTTCCGAAACCCAGTGTCTGTTGAATTACTATTTCAATTTACATATTATGTTTACGACCTTTAACTAAAATTTTTGATTCTGGAAGGTCATTCTCGTAAATTTTGTGTCAGTTTATTCATTCGAACTGTCTAAGATTAATATGCAGCTTTAACTAAGTAAGCAATAAAAAAGGTAAAAAAAAAAGAAATTAGAGAAAGTTGATATCTGCGGGCTCATGCACGATTAACTTCCGGTTGGTATCTTCTCTGGTTAAGGACACATATTCGGGACAAATTTTTTTTTACTGATAAATCTGTTTTTAAAGTTGCAAAGACATGAGGAAATTATCAACAGTTTTGATAATGACAAGACTTTTTTGCTTTCATTTATCAGCAAACGAATGATTGTGATCACACTTTTTCTCGAATTTTAACGCCTTTTGATGATAAGTATAAAAAGGATTAAATTTCCATCTTTTTAATGAATTCAAGAATACTTCAATGATATCTAATAATTTTAAGAGTTTAAAATAAATTCTCAGTATATACTATTCATAGAATAAATGAACAATACTTTGGACTAAATATATTGTAATATGTCTAGTCTGGATGAAACAAAATTGAATAATGCTAGAATTGCTACTAAAACAAACACAACTTTCTCCGATGAAAGTAACTTGAATGAAATTGAGCATTATAGACTCACAATCAAGGATGTTGAACAAATATACCAAACAAACGTGTTGGAAGGGTTAACCACCCAAAAGGCTGAACAACTATTGAACGAACATGGTGAGAATACTTTAGGTGATGATCAAAAGATTAGTTTAACAAAGATTATCATTCATCAAACGTTTAACGCAATGATCTTAGTTTTGATCATATCAATGGTTATCTGTTTAGCCATTAAGGATTGGATTTCCGGTGGTGTCATTGCATTTGTTGTTGGTATTAATGTTGGTATTGGTTCTTTCCAAGAGTATAAAGCTTCCAAAACCATGAACTCTTTGAAATCACTATCCTCTCCAACTGCTAGAGTTTATAGAAATGGAGAATTACAAACGATTCCTACCAAATACGTTGTTCCAGGTGATATAGTTAGTGTGAAAGTTGGTGATACAATTCCTGCTGATTTAAGAATTACTGATTGTTTAAACTTTGAAACCGATGAAGCTTTGTTAACTGGTGAATCTTTACCTGTAACCAAAGACTTCAAACTTGTCTACGAAGAAGTTGTTGGTGTTGGTGATCGTTTGAACATGGCCTTTTCTTCATCTGTTGTTACAAAAGGTCGTGCTACTGGTATTGCTGTCAAGACTGGGTTATACACTGAAATTGGTGAAATTGCTCAATCTTTGAAGAGTAACAAGAGAACATTGAAAACTGATGACGATACCTCTGCATGGAAGAATTTCTTAATCTTGGTTAAGGATGGTATTGGTTCCTTCTTGGGAACCACTGTTGGTACTCCTTTACATAGAAAACTATCCAAACTAGCGCTTTTATTATTTGCCATTGCTGTTGTATTTGCTATTGTTGTCATGGGTTCTCAAAAATTCAAAGTTAGTAGTGAAGTTGCTATTTATGCCATTTGTGTTGCCGTTTCTATGATTCCATCATCCTTAGTGGTGGTTTTGACCATTACTATGTCGGTTGGTGCAAAAATTATGGTTAAAAGACATGTTATTATCAGAAAATTGGACTCTTTGGAGGCTCTTGGATCCATCAATGATATTTGTTCCGATAAAACTGGTACACTAACTCAAGGTAAAATGGTTGTTAGATCTGCTTGGATTCCTTCTAATGGTACTTATCAAGTTTTGAATGCTAATGATCCTTTAAACCCAACAATTGGTGATGTTGCATTCTTATCTAGCTCCCCATTAGAAAATGCCAAAGATGAAACTAATACAGAAGAAAAAGATAGATATGAAGATGCAAGTGCTGCTAAGAACTCTGAACTCTTCCAAAAATGGTTATTGGCTTCAACATTGGCCAACATTGCTGTTGTTTTCCAAGATGAACAAGGTGAATGGAGAGCTCATGGTGATCCAACTGAAATTGCCATTCAAGTTTTCGCTCATCGTAACAATCTACCAAGATCAACCTTGACTGAAGGTGCTGCTCCAGCCTATACCCATTTGGGTGAATTCCCATTTGATTCATCTGTCAAGAAAATGTCTGCTATCTATGCTAAAAATGATAATGAAAAGGAAAATTTCATCTTTACCAAAGGTGCCGTTGAAAGAGTTTTGAGTTCATGTAAAAATTGGTATGTTAATGGAGAATTGAAAGATTTGACATCAGAAGATATTGAAACTATTGAATCTAATATGAACACTTTATCATCAGATGGTTTAAGAGTTTTAGCCTTTTCTACAAAGACTGTATCTAAAGATTTCGATATTAAAGTTCGTGAAAATGTTGAATCTGATTTGACATTCTTAGGTTTAGTTGGTATCTATGATCCTCCAAGATTGGAATCTAGAGGTGCTGTTAAAAAATGTCATAAAGCTGGTATTAATGTTCATATGTTAACTGGTGATCATCCTGGTACTGCCAAGGCTATTGCACAAGAAGTTGGTATTTTACCACATAATTTGTACCACTATGCTGAAGATGTTGTTCAAAGTATGGTTATGACTGCTCAACAGTTTGATGACTTGACTGAAGAACAAATTGATCAATTACCTGTCTTACCATTAGTTATTGCCCGTTGTTCTCCAAAGACCAAAGTTCGTATGATTGATGCTTTACATCGTCGTCAAAAGTTTTGTGCTATGACTGGTGATGGTGTTAATGATTCTCCAAGTTTGAAAAAAGCAGATGTTGGTATTGCCATGGGTATTGCCGGATCTGATGTTGCTAAGGATGCTTCTGATATTGTTTTAAGTGATGATAACTTTGCTTCTATTATTAATGGTATTGAAGAAGGTAGAAGAATGAATGATAACATTCAAAAATTCGTTTTACAACTGTTGGCTGAAAATGTTGCACAAGCCTTATATTTGATGATTGGTTTAGTTTTCAAAGATAAAAATGGTCTTTCTGTTTTCCCATTATCTCCTGTTGAAGTTTTGTGGATTATTGTCGTTACATCATGTTTCCCAGCTATGGGGTTAGGTGTTGAAGCTGCTCAAAATGATATTATGCAAAGAGATCCAAAACCTACAAAAGAGAGTGTCTTTTCCTTTGAAATGCTTGTTGATTTAGCTGTTTACGGTGTCTGGATGGCTTCTACTTGTTTGTGTACTTTTATCATTTGTATCTATGTTTACGGTGATGGAGAATTAGGCCATGATTGTAACAAGGATTACAGTCATGCATGTGAAGCCGTTTTCAGATCAAGATCTGCTTCATTTGCCACTATGACATGGCAAGCGTTGATTTTGGCTTGGGAAGTTATTGATATGAGACGTTCATTATTTGCCATGAGACCAGAGACTGAAACTCCATGGACTCAAGTATTTAAAGATTTATGGAGTAATCAATTTTTGTTTTGGTCAGTTATGGGTGGATTTGTTTCTGTATTCCCAGTTGTTTACATTCCAGTTATTAACAAGAAGGTGTTTTTACATGCACCAATTGGTGTTGAATGGTGGGTTGCTATTGTTATGAGTATTGTATTTTTGATTGGATGTGAAGGTTATAAATTTGTTAAGAGAGCTTATTTGAAGAAACAAGTTGCTCATAATCCTGAACATGATTTAGCTAGAAAGAATCCATTTGAAAAATATACTTCATTTTCAAGAGCTGGTACTTTACAAGTTTAAGATTATCGTGAGCCTTTTACATTCTTCTTTCAGTTCTTGATTGATTGGTAATTACATACAATCTCTTATTTAATCTCATTCATTATTAATTTTATAGTCATTTTAGAAGAAAAAACTGTTTTATTGTGTTTCTCATCAATCTTATAAATACATATAAATATAAAAGAGTTTTAGTAGCTTTGTAGAACTTTGATAATCTATTCATTCAAAAATTTGATTACTGATGTATCAAAATCTTTAGGATTGTCTAAAAAGATGTTATGACCAGCGTCTTTTATAATTTCAAAATCACCAATTATTGCCTCTTTACTAGCTTGTAATCCAGATTCAATATTCATCCAATCATACTGTCCATACATAAAACGAACGGGAACTTTTAAATCTTTAACGTTATCCAATATTGGGTCCATAGCTAAAATTTGGTTATTTAGCAAAACTCTCAAATTTGCATACGAGTTATTATTCTGATAGAACAAACTGATACTATACCTTATTAATCTTTGTATTTGTTTGTTATCTGGAGATCCTCTAGAATATCTTAAACTTAAATACTTGGAAATGAGTTTAATTCCAAGTGGTCCTAATGACTTGGTTATACCAAACCCAAACATTGAAACTAATTTTGGAATAAATGCAGGTCTATAGTAATTAGGAGAAGTTGAATCTTGTGATGTTATTCCAGATGAAGTTTTGTTATTAATTGAAAATATAGATCTTTCAACACCCACTGGAGAAACTAAGATGAGTTTGGAGACATTTTCTGGATGTTTCAACGTATATCTAAATGATAAATGTCCACCAAATGAATGTGCCACAAGGTTAAATTTTTCAATATTATTGGCCCTTCTCCAATTTTCAATAGCATTGGAATAATAATCCTGAACTAAATCCACTGATTGCTTTATACGTTGTGTATCCTTTTGTATACTATAAAGTAAAGTATTGCTCTCTTTATTAGGTTTCTTAAGTTTCACTTTAGTTGTCACAACAGGTGTATGTAGAGGTATATCATCTGATAAGGCAACACCTGGTAAGTCTATTGTATATAGATGCTTAAAGTTCTTTGACAACTCAGTGAAATTTCTATAGTAGAAGAGTCCAGATGCATAATGACCATGAATCAGTACAGTTGGGATCTTATTTGTTGCTTGATCATTTATGAATTTTAGTTGATGAAGACCAGCGACTTTTGATTGGGAAAGCTTGATGCCAATAGGTAGCGATATATCGGAGAGCATATCATCTTCATACTGTTTCAAAACAGTTCGAGTATTTTTGAATAACCATTGGAAGTATAGTTTGGTAGATTCAGCAAATGTTAAAGTGTTTTGATTTGAAGGAGATGTGTTGATCTTTTGTATCAAAGTCTTTTTGCAAAGGGCATGTGAAGTTGAAAAGAGTCGCACCTGTTGCCCTATGAGCATATTTCTTTGTTTATTATATGTTGAAAGAGTCCCCTTAGGAGTTAGTGGTGAGTCTCATAAAGGTCATCGCAAACACGTTTGGGTATTATTGAACTCGGAGATTTCTTTTTGAATTTTCTCCACGGGTTTTAGACATCATCACCGAAACCTACACTAATAGAGAGAAGAACAACAATCAGTCCAAGGAAAGGATATTAATCTAATTTCTATGTTTTTATCTATAAAGGAAAATTCAAAAAGTGCTAGTCTATAAGTCTCTATGGATGTGGAAAGGACTTGCTTGATTGTTGGAAAATATTAAAGTCTCAGCTATAACGGTATTTTCTCTTCTTGTTGTAGAATATAAGATCAAATCAGAGATATCTTGAGCAATTAATGGTTCAGTACCTTTGTAAACATTTTTCGCTTTTTCTTTATCACCAAAGAATCTAACTTGAGAGAATTCAGTTTCAACATTACCTGGATCTATTTCAATAATTCTTATTTTAGTATTAATCAATTCTTTTCTCAAAGCATGGGTAAATGATCTTAATGAAGCTTTAGTTGCACAATAGATGGCACCACCTGGGTATGGTTCTCTTCCTGCAATAGAACCCAATTGAACAATATCACCAGAGTTTCTTTCTTTCATTCCTATCAAGACATGTTGAGTGATTGATATCATACCAATGACGTTTGTTTGAAACATGGTATCAATGTCAACTTGTTTAATTTCACCAACTTTATCCAAACCTTGAGCCTTACCAGCATTGTTAATCAAAATGTCAATTTTTTTAAAAGATTCAGGAATCGTATTAAAGAACTCATCGATAGCTTTAACATTTGAAACATCAAGTTCAACTGAAAGAATTTTAATGTTTGGATATTGTAATTCTAATGATTTTTGTAAAATTTGTAATTTATCCAATCTTCTTGCTGTTAAGATCAACTTAACATCACCATTTGATGTTGAAGCGTAATCAATGGCTGTTTGCTCTCCAATACCAGCGGAAGCACCTGTGATCAAAATGGTTTTACCTGATAGTCTTTTAGCAGCAGCTGATGACATTGTCGTTCTGATTGTGTATAACTTGTTTAATAACAATATGGTCCAGTTACCAGAATTACAATTTATCAAGAGAATTTAGCGAAGGTTAAATACTCATTTGGTCTTATCTGGTAAAAACCTAACTGGATCGATAGAAGAAGCTTCGGCCCCCCCAAAAAAAAAACCACAGAATACGCTGATTAGGCGAATTTGATTTTTTGTCATAATAGGAAACTGAATTCCGTTGGAGATAACACTTTGGATTTTTAAACAATTTTCTACAGCCCCATATTCAAAAAAAGGTACATTTGCGCAAAGGTTGAAAGCTGAGATGAGGTAAAAATTATGGAAATATATATAAAATATTTGCATAAATTTTGATGATGATTTTGAATTACCAATTTGTAAATAATAGGCGGGTCAACACAAGTGGGTTATAAATTTTTACTTTCCTATTTTAGATTCTTTTTTACCCCAATTCTGTCAAGAGAAGTTAACCTTAAAACTTTTTTTGTTGTATTTTAACTCCAATAATAAAAAGTCCCCGGGATTGCCCAATTAGAACTTCACCTTTTCAAATTACCTATTTCCAGGGTTCTATGTGTCTTCTCTTGAACTGTAAAGACTATATACATCAAAGACCCCCCTCATTGAGACTAATAAGGTTCAGCCTCCTACCCAAAGACCTAGATGCAACAATAGATGAGTCTTAGATCAAACAACACCCACATTTTTCAAGGGTTGTACTAAAATCCGTCAGAAATTACACGTATGAAAGCCTTACCGCCATAAAAAATTAGTGCCAAAAATTTGAAGAATCTCTAGGAAATGTGGTGAGAACCAGATGAAAAAAGAAATAAAGTGAAAATAAAAAAAAAAAAAATAAATTCGTTAATTGTTTATTATTCAGAAGCATTTAAATCAAATAGCAAGTTTAAATGTTTAGTTATTCATTGTTTGAACAACTTTTTCAATTAAATATAAAACCCATTATAAAGGAGTTAGCATATTGATAGCAATCGTCACTATTTTCTCATATGGAAATAGTATAGAGAAAGAAGAAATAAAAGATGTCGTCTGATGAAGAAGCCGAATTGAAGAATCTTTTCAACAAGATTGATATTAATCACAATGGGAAAGTTGATCTACCCACTTTGACCAGGGCTTATGAAAAAGTTAATCATCCATTGAAGGATTCACCAGAAGCTATAAGGCATCTGTTCCATTCTTTGGATTCTAAAAGGGATAACTTTGTTGATTTTCAAGAGTTTAAAGAGTACTATATAAAAGCAGAATCACAAATTAAAGCAGGATTTAATAAGATTGATCAAGATCATGATGGTAAAATTGGAAGAATTGATATAAATGAATATTTAAATTTGGAGAGACAGAAGGAAAAGCAAAGTAGTGCTGATTTTATAAAATTTTTAAAATATGAAGAGGAGAGTGTCAAACAACAAACATCATATATAACTTATGATCAATGGAGAGATTTCCTTTTATTCGTCCCTAGAATAAATGGATCTCGTCTAAGGACAGCATATGAGTTTATGAATAACAACAGTGTTGATAACTGGAATTCTGAAGGTGATGTTACCGTGGTTAATGATTTTTTAAAAGGTGTTGGTTTTTTTTTAGCTGGTGGATTAAGTGGTGTTGTTTCAAGAACTTGTACAGCACCATTTGATCGTATAAAAGTTTTCCTTATTGCAAGAACGGATTTATCTTCAACGTTATTACACAATAAGGAAGAATTGGCAAAGCAACATGGGAAAATTCCATTAAATAAAATTAAATCTCCTCTAATAAAAGCTGCAACTACTTTGTATAGACAAGGTGGATTGAAGGCATTTTACGTTGGTAATGGGTTAAACGTTGCTAAAGTCTTTCCTGAATCTGCAATGAAGTTTGGTTCATTTGAATTTGCCAAAAGACTTTTCAGTAGAATTGAAGGTGTTCGTGATACTTCAGAACTTTCAAGATTGGCAACATATTTAAGTGGTGGTCTTGGTGGTGTTGTTTCTCAATTCACCGTGTATCCAGTTGATACTTTAAAATATCGTGTTCAATGTGCACCTTTGGATACCAAAGTACGTGGGAATGCATTGTTAATTGAAACTGCTAAACAAATGTATAAAGAAGGTGGATTAAAGTTGTTTTATAGAGGTGTTCTTGTTGGTGTAACTGGTATATTCCCATATGCTGCTTTGGATTTAGGTACATTTTCCGCTTTGAAAAAATGGTATTTGAACAAAGAGGCCTTGAAGAGAAATTGTTCACCTGATGATATCACTATAAGTAATTTTATTGTCTTACCAATGGGTGCCTTTTCTGGTACGGTTGGTGCCACGGTTGTTTATCCAATCAATTTGTTAAGAACAAGATTACAGGCACAGGGTACTTATGCCCATCCATATAGATATGATGGGTTTAACGACGTTTTGTTACAGACTATCAAAAGAGAAGGATATCCTGGTTTGTTCAAAGGTTTGGTTCCAAATTTGGCCAAAGTATGTCCTGCTGTATCAATAAGTTATCTGATGTATGAAAACCTAAAACGTGTGATGAATCTGGAATAGTCTTGTTCTTATTTTAAATATACATAATTGAAGCTATCCTTCCCACAAGATCAAGACCATTATCCAGCTTCAATGTCTTTGATAGCACATTGTGAAATTTGGACATTTGCACATCCACACAGCATGGCCCAGGGGTACAGCCCCAACCAACAACAAAAAGAAAAAAAAAGAAAGCTTACAAAGAGAAGTACCTTGCATATAATAAACCGGTCATATACCCATTTGCATCAATTAACCTATAAATTGATTGACTACTTATATAATATTTCAATAAATTAATAGTAATACTTGATTGAAACGTATTGAACATCATAGTGCACTAATCCTTGTATATCTCAATGGATGAATACATCACCAATGGTCCAATATCAACCACTCTCAATGGTAAAAGTCTTTTCGGTTCATCAGCCTTGGATTGAGGATAATCGTTATCGTCATCTAAAACCCAATCTGGAGACATCTCAAATGTATCATTATTTACAGTTTCACAAACTATGTTAAACTTGAACCCTTCTAACTTTTGCAAAGTTGAGGAATTGGAGGACGCTGTAGAGTTTGAAAGTATATGACTTGATTCAGTCCGGGGTTTAAGTTTATCCAAAGATCGTATCTTGGTCATCAGTGAGTATAAATTAGATCTTAATTCATCGTATATATCCTTCCAAGTCAATTTTTCAGAATCATCATTGGTTTGATCTATCAACTTATTTGAATTTCGATCATGACTAGTTAAATGGAAGAACTCTTGAATGTTTAACACATAGCGTTCTTTAACCTTTATCAATTCATCATTTGCACTATCTGCACCACCACCACCACCACCACCACCATTACCTTCAAATATAATCAGTGTAATCACTTTGCAATTCTTGAATACAGCCTGATCTACCACTGTATCTATCATATCATCACACCATTTATGAAATTCAGGATGTCGTACCCATGGAATGCTTAAATTGAAAGAATTTCGAAGTTCATAAGCGTGAGATGGGTATAAAGAACGTTCTTTAGTTATTATATTTATCCAACTTTTCAAATAGAGTTGGAAAGTGAATATCACGTTGTTTTGAGTAAGAGGATATTCATCATTAATCCTTGTGGGCTTTACTGACATGATTTTTTTGAGATCATCAATTAGACAAATTCTTTACCAACAACCTTTATAAACTTTTGTTGCTGTAGATACTAATTAAAAAGTTCAGTTTAAATCATGAGCTTTTTTTTTTTTTTTTTTTCGCCAAAGATTGTCATTTCCCTTTGTCTTTTAAATTTTTTTTTTTTTTTTTTATTTTGCTTTTTCGCCAAAATTGTGTCAAAATTTGTTTATAGACAAAATAGCACCCCAATTCGGCATTTTCCCAATCTGTATAATATTGTAGACATTTTCTTTTTTTCTTCATTTATTTTAATTTAAACGCGTTTTGTTATTTTATCTTTTGTGTATATCAAAAACATTTATACTATCTCAGTAAAGTGGTTCAAACAACCAAATGTCAATTAGCTCACTTCAATCTGATGATATTCATAGATTAACCTCTGGTCAGGTGATTATTGATCTTCAAACGGCTTTAAAAGAACTTATTGAAAATAGTTTAGATGCTAAATCTACAAAGTTAGAAGTCAATTTTGTTGATTATGGATTGACTTCAATAGATGTGGTTGATAATGGTCATGGTATTGATGAAAAGGATTTTAATAACATAGCACTGAATCATTATACATCAAAATTAGCATCATTTGAAGAAATTTCAAAGTTGAAAACTTTAGGATTTAGAGGTGAAGCTATAAGTTCTTTATGTTCAATATCATCTGTCAAGATAACGACAACTTCAATTCCACCTAAGGCCACCTGTTTACAATTCTCTAAAACTGGGGAATTGTTAAGTCAGACAATATGTTCCAGACCTAAGGGAACTACGGTTTCTATTTCAAATTTATTTCATAATTTACCAGTTAGACAAAAGGATTTAAACAAAAACATTAAAAGAGAATTTGCAAAAGCATTAACGTTAATATCAAACTATATCATTATATCTGAGAATGTTAAGTTTATTGTAACAAATGTATCAAAAAGGGGTAAAAAGCAAATATTATTAAACTCTCAAGGATCTTTTAATCTAAAGGATAATCTATTAGATATATTTGGTTCAAATGCAACGTTTGGATTAATACCCATAAATTTGACAATTAATTTAAACGATAGAAGATCACAATTGAAAGTTTCAAATTCCAAGAGAAAATATTCATTTGATATATCTGGATTAATATCAAAATCATCCTTTGGATTTGGTAGATCAATAAATGATAGACAATTTTGGTTTATTAATAAAAGACCAGTAAATTTAAACAAATTTTCCAAATTGGTAAATGAGGTTTATAAGACTTATAACCATTTACAATTTCCCTGCTTGATACTTAATGTTGATATTGATACAGAATATATCGATATTAATGTCACACCTGATAAGAGAACAATTCTATTACATAATGAATCTGAGATATTAGAAGAGTTTAGAATTAAATTGGTTGAATTTTTTGATGATTTAGATTTAAGTATACCTAAGAATGATTTTCAAAGAGGTGTTGATAGTTTTACTAGTAAGAACGCAAAAATTGAGGCTAATGAAGAAGAGGAAATTGAGACAAGTACGTTGACCAAAAGGGGCTTTGCATATAACTCAAATGAATTTGAGAGTGAACCTATTGAACATGAAAATGAAGTCTCATATGACGATATGAGTTATAAAGGAAGTGAAGGAATTAGTAATGGTGAAGGTGGTCTTGTTCAAGAGCAGATTGTGAGTCAACCATTGAAAAGATCTGGACTTGATGATGTGTCAACTTTGGCGGTGAAAAGAAGAAGGGTCAGTAAATCTGAGGATATTTACATGGAATATGACAGAACATCTCTCACTGAAGGTGAAATAGATGAACTAAAAGAATTAAATACTGATGAAGTTGAGAAAGAGCTACAAGAGGAGGAGCACAATGATTATGAATCCAATTTGTCTGATATTTCAGAAGAAGAGGATGTAATAGAGGATAAAGAGACAACTAGATCTACCCCATCTTTACGAGATAGTAAAAGTTCAAATCGTTCAAAGTTGACGAATATACAAAATCTATCATCGTTTAGAAATGGAGCTCATGAATCATCACCACCAACAAAAGAAAAGAAAACTCCTCAGAGACAAGACACTTTAGATTCTGTGATTGTGAGAATTGGTGATAAGGAAACTACTCATAATGCATATATGAAGAATAATAGATTAGAATTCCAAGACTGTCATTGTGGTGTTGAGCATTCGGATGGGTTTGTTCATGAGAGTGACGTGATTGAGGTGGATGGAGATGAAGAGGAAGAGAAAGAGGAAGAGGAAGAGGAAGAGAAAGAGAAAGAGGAAGAGGAAGATGAAGAGGAAGAGGAAGAGGAAGAGGAAGAGGAAGAGGATGATGATACTCAAATCAAGAGAATCGAAAGCACACCTCAAAGTGAATATTTGGATGATTTAAAAGCACCACTAATGAGCTCCACAGTTGACCAATCATTAAGCTATGAAACAACAATGACATTACCTGATAAATTTGCCAGTTTCCAAACGAAAGAATCAAATGAACGATTAAAGAAAGAAAATGAAGATGAATTAAAGATTGATGATATTGAAAATCAAGAAGAATCTGAAAATTTCTTAACTTTAACAGTTGCTAAAAATGATTTTTTCAAGATGAAAATAATTGGACAGTTTAATTTAGGATTTATTTTAGTTATAAGAGATGGTAAAGATTTATTTATAGTTGATCAACATGCATCTGATGAGAAGTATAATTTTGAAGATTTATCGAAAAATACTATATTTGATAGTCAAAGGTTAATTAAACCCAAATATATTGAATTAAATTCAATTGATGAATTAACAGTTTTAGAACATTTAAACATTTTTGAAAAAAATGGTTTCAAAATAAAGACAAATCAAAATTGCAAACCAGGTTTTAAAATTTCATTAGAATCATTACCAATTTCAAAGAAAACTGTTTTCGATACAAATGATTTTAATGAATTAATTCATTTAATTAAAGAATCACCAAAGAATCCAAATATAAGATGTTCCAAGATAAGATCAATGTTTGCAATGAGAGCATGTCGTAAATCAATAATGATTGGTAAAACGTTAAATATGAATACAATGACAAGAATTGTTAGAAATTTAGGAAATTTAGAAAAACCATGGAATTGTCCACATGGACGTCCAACAATGAGACATTTAATGGAGTTGAAACAATGGGAACCATTTAATGATGATTATACTTTATAAACAAAACTACATTAATACACATTCTATATATATCATACTATTTACAAATGACATTTTCATATCACCCAACTAAACAAATTTTTAAACCCTGCAAGCATACCTTGTTCACCAATTGGACCATTATAACTATACGTAGAATAACCTCTTCTTTCAATTCTATTCAACTTCTTGGCAGTCTTTGCATTAGTTCTAGTCTTTTGACCACGGACTGGTAGACCCTGGGCATGTCTCATACCTTGATAAGAACCAATGGATCTTTTCAAAGCAATATTAGAACGTACTATAGCTCTAGCATCACCTTCTATGGTTAATTCTGAAAGTTCTTTTGTTATACCTAATATCTGTTGTTCTGAGAGCTGGTGCATCCTCATGCCTGGGTATAACCCCAATTTAGCACAAACGTTTGAAACGTCTTGTTTACTTATACCATAAAATTTTGATTTAAGACCAATCTATTTCAAATTTCATTAGTACTTTTTATTCCCGTTTAACCACTGGTTCCAGTTTTTTTTTTTCACCCTTTTTTTTGATACTTACGCTGATGAGTTCCTTGGAGCGGAAGGATTTACCCATAACAGTAGTGACCATTTTGTTGTGAGCTCTATTGCAAGATAAGATAGAATCGTCCTTTTAAGAGAAAAAGTGTCTTGAAATGTTTCTTTCATAAATAAAATGTTATACGTTGATTTTGACCTTTTTTTTTTTTCATGAGAAAATTAAGGACAAATTTATTAATGGTGTTTGGGTTGGTTATAATCAAGACTAAAATTGTCGCTTCTTCAAAACCTCGGATTTCATTCTTCTTATCTAAAGCACTAGCTAAATGCAGCTTTAGAAGTTTGTAAATGCTGAAGAGTGTAAATTGTAGTATATTAAATTCTACATCAGTTTGGGAAAGATAGTGAAATTATATATATCACACACCAATATAACTCTTTCTTTCGATATCAACTCTTAAAATCAACAAGGCCCTTAATAATCCAATCATTGAAACAAAACTTGCCAATCCAACGGGAACAACTGCAAATACAGTTATATTATAATAATCCATCCTTCTTGGTTTATTCCCATTTTTCAAATCCAAATTACTCGTAACGAAATTTTGTGCTATATAGGCCCCAGTTAAAAAGCAAGAGATTAATATCCATGTATGTAAAGAATAAGAACCATCGGGACTAAATATGGCAACTGCTGTTTGTTCTATTGTCATTAGTAACATGGACATTGATAGAACACGTAGTATTGCAGCTGTGGTTTGGTAAGTAACGATCCAACGCACCATTAACCCATCAATGACGGAGAAGGATAGATATGCAGCGACTAAACACCAAATACCAGCAATGAAATATTCAGAAGATCCAGGTGATATCAGTTGTTCTATGAATTCACTAGAACTAGGAGATGTTAACTCTTGGATGAAACTTTTAGAATTGGATGTAATTTGTTTGGATCTATGGAATGTATATGCATTTTTAAAACATATAAAAGCATGGTATAAAGGTAGTATCAGTACAGAATCTCGACCAGATGCCAATGCTAGATGTTGTTTAGCGTTTAAAAAATTCAACCCAAGAATTTTCAAACTACTTTTGGCATTCCTCGTCTGTTCCTGTTGTTGTTGTGCAGGAGACAACTGATCTTGTTGTTCCTGATCGGATGGTGTTGTTGTTGTCGTTGTCGTGATGTTAATATGTCCCGATGATGACGATGATGTATGACGGTGAGTTGTTTGAATGTTGGATTGGACCGATGAAGACACTGACATTCGAGCAGACCTTAACTCTTGATCCCTTTCTATAAGTTCATCATATGTTGGTATTATCTCTGAATGTATTACGGTTGCCGTTGGAAGATTAGGTATAGGTGAATGTGTATGATGGCTGAACTGTTGACTTAGACTCACGGAGGAGTTGGATACAGATATGCTAGCACTATTGCTATGCTGCTGCTGCTGCTGTTGTTGTTGTTGTTGCTCTTGTGATCTCTGCTGGTAGTCGTTGTAATCAACAGAGTTGGGAGAAGGTGTAGGTGGTGGTCTATCTGCATAGCTTGTATCTCTAGCAATGTTGAAATCTTGAGAGTTTAAACTCGGAATCAACCGACGTCTGAAAGGATCAACCATGCCCTTTTGCCTATGAAAGCTGGAAAGAATTACAGGATCTAATGGCAATATTAGTTCAGCTTAATCTTTGAACGAGGTAGGGTGAATAAACTAGTCAAAATATAGCAAGCCAAGAACCGAATCAAAAAGATCTTTTTTTTAAAACTCTTTTTATACACTATTCGGACCAACAATATATTGCCAAAACTTTAGCTTCTACCTTTTTGCAAAATCTGATGAGTACAACAAACAGATTTCTGAATTATGATAAGCTTTTTCTTTTTCTTTTATTTATTTATGTACTTTATCTATATGAAATAGCATGGAAAAATTCGTGAAAAAAATGACGTTTATTTCCTATTGTTTTAAAATTTGTCCTTTTTTTCCTTCTTCTTTTCGCTAAATAATCTTGGTGATTTTAGGTACAAAAATGACTACTTAGCGACCGCTAAAATGTATCGTCACTAAAAGCTTCATAGGATAGCAAGGGCAGAATGATAAGCAGCAGAGTTACTTAAAATTCTACTTTGAGCAACATAGAGTCAGGTACAATTGATCAGGTACAAAATGGCATTATAAATGTTGTGGCTCTTTATCGTTAGACTAAAAATGATAAGAGGTTGATTATAGAACATTATATAACAATGACAATTTTATTATTGAGTAATCTATATCTACCAAAACTTATACCATGGTTTTTGTAATTTTTTACTCAATGATTTATAGTATTCCATTTCATTCCAACAATCTCTACCCCAATCACAACCAGCCATATTTACGACAAAATCTCTATCTTTTTCATGATAAAAATATCTTGGATCTGTTGATTGTTCAGAGCATGCACCTGGTGGGAAAGAATTCAATTTCCTCAATGGAGCAAATGCAACACTTTCTCTAATCCATGGTTGCTTTGTATATAGAGTCTCTAGAGCATCTTGTTCTTTATGTTCCCATTTCATATGCATCTGTTCATAAAAGACAGGATCCCACCATGAATCTAACAAAGCTTGAGACCAATCTGATCTTTTAATCAAGAATGAACCCAAGTTAAATCCACCACAGTCTTGTGTTATAATCATATTAATAGGTTGAGTATAATCAACAAATGGTAAATCAGTTTTAATCCCCAATGGATTAAAATCCGTTAGTTGTCTTGATGTAACGTTATCCAAATGGTTGAAAATTTGTTCTTCTAATGAAATTTGTGGTTCCATTATATAAGTGTGTAAATCTAACCACCAAAACCATTCAGCATTTGGATATTGTCTAAAAGTTTGCTTTAAAATGTCAACTTTTTCCCAACTTTCTCTCCATTCATGACTATATCTTTTTTTCATCGTTAAATCTTTAATTGCTAATCCATAACCATGCCTTTTAGCATAATCTCTCTTATTGGCAATTGATGATCTTTCTATAGACCATTCTTGTGCACCTTTCCATTTTAAAACACCACCACCTTCATTTGCTGCCAGTATAATTACAACTTTTGGTCCACTTAATCTAAAATGAGGAATTAATGGAACATTGGTAAATAATGATAATGCTATTAAAGAAATTATAAGTATGATGATTTTTTTAAATCTATTTAAAATCCTTGTAACGTTGTTTAATTGTAAATTAGATTTAAAATTGGTTGAATTTTTCAAATTTGATTCAATGTCTTTATCAATGTACACCATGGCTGTGTTTATTGAGATCTATGAGTAAAAGCTCTCTCCAAGAAATCTATGGGTATCTTCAGCCTATTGAATGGGTCTGGCGAATTTAAAAAAAAAAAGGCCTAAAAAAGACACACAAACACACACAATACAAACACAGAGACAAGATCAATGAACAAAAAAATTAGCAGTGTGCAAACAATTGGAAGCACAACCAATCAACTGAGATGAAAACAAAAGTTTGTATAACAAAAGGCCAATGACTGATATTAGGCGAACAAAGTTCAAAGAACGATTGAAATGAAAAAAAAAAAATTTAACTGTTTGATACTAATCAAACTGATAATTTGAATTGAGATCAAAATTAAAATTAAATTTCTAAATTAGAAAAATCAAAACATTTTTGGTGCTTTAGTTATTTTT
>JAJMFM010000008.1:0-59167 GCA_030574875.1 Taiozyma peoriensis
TTTTTTTTTTTTTTTTTTTTCTCAAAACTCAAATAAGCATCACATAAGCGAGAGTAACTAGTTTAGTTAGTTGAACTCGAAACTAGTCTAATAAAGATGCCTTTCTTTTTTGAAAGGCACAACATCTTTTAACTAACTGTCGTGTGTGAACTAAACTCATGACAGCAGTAGATGAGATTTTAAACCCAATAAAAGAGAGCATTTTACAGCAGCTGGTTCATGTACTGCATAATAGTGGGAACTATGAGATATGTACGGGGTATGCACTTTATACTTTAAAGTAAATTACTCGCAAGAGAATTAATATATCGTTGAAGAGAAGATTATGGTTTTACCTTTACCGCACGTACAATTCCAGCATCAACAAGCATCTGAGTTCCTGTATTTAATCTTACATACTGACTGCAGTAGTGTATAGTGGAGTAGTAACATGTATCATCAACAGATTTTCATTTTGTAATTTAGTACCGTCAATGAGACCAACTGAAATAGCTTACATCATTATCATTCTAATATGATGTTCTCGTTCATCAACAGTTTGCTTGATGATCGACGATATTGTGGTGAGTTGCATTGATATGCTGTCATTCGGAACCAATCATAAGCCTATCATATACTATTTTGTAATTTAGTGAGACATATAGACGAGACTAACTTTAAGGTAAGAAGATATTTATGCGCTGAATGAGTGACATATTCATATAACATTCAAATCTCAATGCCGGAAAAGCTAACTTTGTTTTTGAATAACGTGCAAAAGTTGTATAATTTGAGAATTCTACAAAGTTATTGTCCTCCGAATTCCCTGAAGCATAGAGTTTTTAAGGAAATTATCCTTTTTAACAATCCATATTTCAATTCAACACTTGTTTAGTTAGCTGATTGGGCTGCCTTGTGCTATGCTACGCTTGTATATGTTTGAAAAAAAAAATGAATACTTGTAATTATTAATTATTACCAATTGATGTCCAACACTGGTCGCTCGCTTACTGCTTCATAATATTATTTTGTAAAATTGATCTTCCGATCCCGAACTTAGCTGCGATTAAGGGAATTTCCGGTCTCTAAATTAATTTCATGCTTGAAGCTTTCCAAACAGGTGATCTTATTTTTGTTTCATAAGAATAAAAAAAAAAAAAAAAAAAAAAAAAAAAAAAAAAAAAAAAAGACTTTTTTTTGATCGGCTGAATTAGAGAAAAAAATTTATTTGCATAAAATCCTGCCCAGGCCTTTGAATTGTACTTTAAAGTTTGAAAACTATCCTCGGTTTAGAATGCTGATTGAACTTTGATTATTCATTAACTTATTGAAGATCTTTACTTCTCTTTTACAAAGCTATTATACTTGAAAGCGTTATCACTTTGAAAAGTGGTATGAGACTTCGTTGCTAACACCAGTTATTTGTATTGTGCTAAACCTGAGTTTGGAATTCATGTTCAACTTTTGGGGCCTATGTATTCAACTCGATAAACATAATAGTAAAATGTTAAATAGCAAATAGTGCATTATCCTTATTTTGAATTTCTTTTACAGTTTTAGTTTTTTTTTTTTTTTTTACTCAACCTGCACAATCACAGCTTGACAACCGTAACATTGCGTAAATATGCAACAAATTACATAATCGTATTCTTCGGTTTTTATAATCTAAAATTATTTCTATTTTATATTTTTTTATTGTGCTTAGTTCGAAACGTTGGTTTTACGATCAAACCTAAACACCGTTAATCCCATTACAACCTAATCTAACTCGTGTATGATGGTTCCCTTCATAACACTCTCCAATCAATAATAAAGAACAATCTGTCTAATGAAACCCTTAATCCAACTTCCTTCCCAAATACCCAACACATCTCAACCCCAAAACATTTCTTAACTTTTTTACTCTGACCCAAAAAAACATGCAAATACATCAATTTATGAAAAAATCCTGCAAAAAAATTCACTTGGAAAGTGAAATCTTCTTTTGCTTAACTGGCCCTTTCGTCGCAGCTCTTCTTTCTTTTCTTAAGCGACCTTGCATCATAGAATATGTAGCTCTCTTAATAACAGTTTCCAAGGAATGCTTATTCATTCTAGGATATTTAGGAACAACTCTCTTGTGAAGTTCTTCTAATAGATATTCTCTGTATTTCTCGTTGGTGTCACGAATCCAAGTTTTATAACCTAATGGGAATTTAAGCTCGTTAACAAAGATGTTAAGAATGAACTTTTCTACCTTTATTGTTTCTTCAAGGGATGTGGTTCTCAAGACTTCACCGAGTCTCTGTAAGGACAATCTTGAGTCTAAGCTACTTCTTCTTGCATTTGAGATGGTGTTCAAATTTGATGCTGGAGTAGATGATATAGAGGACAGAGCTGGTGATGCTTCTGGTGTATAGTCAAAATTGAAATTGAAATTATCATTAGAACTGGTGCTGCTATTGTTGTTGGATGTACTTTGAATAGATTTAGGGGATGAGTTTGAAGAAAGATCGTTAAAGTAAATGTTATCTGTAACCGTTATTGGAGAATCTTTTAAGATTTGATTGAAGTCTATCGACGACTCTAAAGAATCAATGAGATCTGAAGATGTGAGGTTGTTGAAGACATCATTGAAAGGGTTCGTTATGACATCTGTATCTGGAGACAAGGATGTCACGGAAGCAGGAACACTGAAATCATTGGAACTTGAGGTTATAGAAGCTAGAGATGGTGTGTTCGATGTTATTTGATGAAGCTCATTTTCAAATAAAATGTCGCTAATTTGGTCTTGCTTGGAGATATTATTGGTGGAAGTCAAATTAACAGCTGGACTTTCTGCGATAATCGAGGACTTCGAAGTTGTGAGGTTTGTGTTCAACGGTTCCATTGTGAAGTCCTCAACTTTATCAACTAAGTCAACCAAATAGTCTTGGTTAGTTGAATTTAACAATTGTTCAAACTCTGACGTTTGTCTTTGAAGGTCTTTGAAATCCATGCTGAGAAAACTTTCATTTTTTGAGATGAAGTCATCTAAACTGAAACTGTAAGTCTGATGGTTCATGGTTATATATTATAGCTGTATGGATAGTTTCAATGACTATTAGAACTTGTGGCAATTGAAACGTAATCTATGTGAATTAACTGGCATCGAAATACAAGAAGCTATAGTTCAGCCAATATTCATTAAAGTACTTTTTCCATGATGAGAGGATCTTTAAATATCCCTTTCAGATAAACTTGACATTATCATGATATGGTCAGACAAAAGTAAAAACTTTTTTAAACCTACATGATACATACTCTCTTTCATGCTTTACAGTCCACCAAAACCTGAAGATTTATTATTTAGATGCATCTTTATGTATATCTCTTAAGAGAAACTTAATTTAATTACTAGAGATGGATAACTCACCGGTGAAGTATTTCAGAAAATCTGAAAAGTGCACAAAAAATCAATGCGATATCGGTGCAGTGATTATCAATCTGCATAAAATTAAGGTACTTAAACTCGCATCTGTTAACATTTGCATAACTGTTTATACACGAAAATGGTCTTTTATCAAAGAAGGAATTTTTTCAAGTTGAAAATTGCAACGTACATACTACTTACATAATTCGAAGCTGAAAGTCATGTGATATAGTTTCTTTTTCACTTTACTTCGCTTATTTTCTTCTTCACCAATGTACAGATTGATATTCCTTTGTGGCCAATCCCTACACCGTGTTCTGAACCATCATGTTGAACTGAAAAATATTTAATATTGGTATCAACTATGTTAACAAGGAAGTAGATGAGAACAGATTGAAATGGTTCGATAAGGATGTTCTGGAAGAAAATTTAGCCTTTTTTGCCTCGAGGAAGAAAGCACCAGATATAGTTCTGCAAATGTTCTTAAATGCTAAGATACTTAAATAAACTTTCGAGTCGTTAAACATTCAAAATCCCTAGTATTGTTAAGGTCATCTCCGAGGCAACTACTGTTACTTGCTGTGGGGACAACAGTCTTATCAATTTGAGTGTTTTTAGTGTTACTACTGTAGGTCTTTTTAACCAGGGATATTTCTCAACGTGTATTGCAATGCAAGAACGAACAGGTGGTTTTTCACATTGGAATAATAATTTTGAATGTGACCTGATAATACTTTTGAACAGCACAAAAAAATCAGGAGCCTCTACCAATTATCACGTTACTGAAAGTGAAGATTGCTGGGCATCTCTAATAGCTGATATTTAATCTGAAATATTTGAGCTGAAGTAAGGTTTGAAAGTCATAGGTGAGAACTAACACCTGACGTCTTATCTCCACATTACATAGTGTCTCTAACACTCATGAAACAGAATCATGACTTATTATTCCTGTACCTTTCAAGATCTTTTTTAGTAGCATCCTGTCTCCACGTACATATGTTACATTTCAACTGTTTACCCCAATATATAGGTACCAACGGAACAAACCAGAAACTAACAAACTCCTTCTTCTTTATTGCAACAACGCTTGGATTGTGACAATTTGGGCACTGTAGATTTCCTGGGTAGCCATCCAGATGTGAGTCAAAACTTTTGAGGCCAAATATCAATGGTACAAAGGACATTGTTTTTTTTGAATGCGAATGTATAAAAAATTAAAGCTTGCGAAAACTATGTCCTTTTCTTTTAAAAATGGAGCTAAGCAGAGCACTGACTGTTATGCGGTGTTTTCAATGAATTGATATGATCAAATTGGTGATACCATAAAAGTGATTAAGTGCGATTGTTCTTTCTTAAAATTAAAAAGAAAAATGTAAGAAGATGTGTCAGTTTTTCCGGAGCTGTTAACTTTTTTATACTTTACTAAGTAAATAGCAATCTGGAACTCGGTAAATTTCAGGTTAGATAGATAGCAATAAAAAGCATTTTATAAGTTTTATATTCTTAGCAACTATTGTTGAAAATCGGTACACTCTCCAAGATTATGTGCTTGAAGCTTTAAGCTTTGAATACCCCTTGCGCAAGGTATATGTTCTACACAAATAATAAACCGACGTTTATGATATACCCTAATCTTCGTGACATTTCATTCATTACATCATACTTGTGTTTGATATCTTCCCATCACAGAATGAGTGTCCAACCAAAGTTTCCCAATCATCAATTAAGGTGCTTACGGGTAAACTGGACCAGTAAAATATGAAGTTGCTCTTACACTATATAAGTTTTATATAACTTATATAGATTTTTTATCGAACTAGTACACACATCAAGATCGGGCAAAAAAAGTCATCTCGAAATTCTACGTAATGATTGAGCACTGCGAAATTTGTAACAAAGTGTGTGACAAGACTTCCAAGTAACAATACATCCTTTTGAAGTCCATTTTCTGACCATACGAAGATTTGACGTACCATGCTCCTTTGAATTATAAATCTAAAATTTTGTTATTAAGAGTCACCCATAATACACCGACTGACTTTGACTGGAACTATAGTATGGTAGTTGAAACGAAATTTGGTAACCACGATCCACAATTTCCAATTTGTATTACTCTTAGAGATACATAGAACAATGCGTTGACTGAAGGTAGGAACCACTAAGTTTTCAAGTTACTGGAAAATATAAATGAAAATCATTGACTCACTAATGTCTTTGCAACTCGAAATCTCACAATATGGAAAATTTGATGATGGTGAGAAATGTATCACATTAAGGCGTTATCAACATCTACGTAAATTCAATGGTTAAAAGATATTAATACTAATGGAATCTCTGAAGCCTATTTTTCATACTATGTATATGTGTAAAAATATCACTTTTAACTCTCTAAGAGTCAAAATTTTTCTGTCATTTTTCTATCTACCTAGCGTACCAAAGCTCTCCTGGAGTCCACAGGTGAGCCAAGTGAGACAACCGGCATATGTTCTGAGTGTCTAAGCAGAACTTTGACATTTTCATTTGTATGCACTTTTTACAGTGGATCGATATTGGCAGTTGTCAAGATTCAGTTGGCGTGCAATTTCTTTTTTTTCAGAAAGACAAAAAAAAAAAAAACATGGTTACTCTTTTTGAGTCTTGCATTATTCAGCCCAGTAATAGCGTTTTGAGTTTCAAGTGTAAATCTTCTCGGGATTCAAACTCTGTTTTCATAGTTGATCCCTTGGTCGTTAAAGAAAATGTCTCAAGAGTCTAGAAGTTGAGAGTTAGGAACTCGATACAGATTTCAGCAAACAGACAGGAAATTAGATACTAAACATAGTATGATTACCGTTAGTCACCTTGGCTACCACTTCATACTTACTTATTAACCAAACAGCTTCAGGAAGCAGAAGATGCATAACTTTGGCGCGAACTATTCCGCAGCAGTTGGCATGTTTTTCTTTCGTCATGGTCCACATGTTGGTATTGGAGGCACTAGATCATAGCAACTTATAACCCCCGTAAAATCAAAGCCCCCAAATTTTATATCAATAGAAAGGTATCCCAGGATACTATTCATAAGACAATCAGAGGCGATTTCCATTATAATATGGTTATTAATTTGCACAATCTTTGTTTTCGGCTATTATTTATTGTCCTTTGTTCGCGTGAGGTGAGGTATTGGTTTCAGGACTCAATGTGGGATTTGGAAAGAATGACATGGGTCGCATAACATGTGCAACAAATGTCCACTATAAAATGACTGAGGAGTGGGCCTGTAACTCCAGTACGTGTTTTCGCTTAGTCTGTTCAGCATCAGATTCTCTCCTATATACTTGTTCTACTTGACAATATCACTATCGATAAGAAGTCTGCTATCTAAGCTTTTGTATAATAAACCACTCATATTGTAGATCATGGGTCAGCTTTCATTTCAATTATTGCTGCATATTATTGTAAAAGATAGTTCTGAACTTCAGTATGTTGGCATAAATCTCATAAATACTAACATTTACGATCTAGCAGCATGTAATATATGTATGGTTAGCAATACCGTGCTAATATGTAGCCTATGTGACCAGAAGCCCCAGGTTCAGGCAGACCGTTTGTTCTAGCTCGATTCGGTTTCTTTTGCCAATATCAGACTGTGAACCTTTTGTAGTTATAGGGTAGATCGAAGCCATAAATTTGAATCTCTATTGTCTTAGATCAAGAAGAGATTCCCTAGGTCCTTTGTGCGCAAAATATACAAACTTTCATGTTAAGGTATCTAAAAAATATTGTATTTTATGGTTTACTTCATCTAATAAGTATTAGTACTGGGCGGCTTCGAGATATCAGCTACTTACCCCTTTTCAGGGGGATTTAAATTTATTAGAGCGAAGCTAAATCTCTCTGTAAGGTTCTGATGAGTGACACAAGCACATATTTTACATTCTATCAATTATCATGTAAGACATATGCTACGTCAATGTTTCATCTAAAAGTATCAATTCTAGGCCTGTCCGGAAAAATTGAATATTTTGCACTTAGAGTAATAATTGAGGGCAAGTTTTGACAGTGAGAGAGATGAAAGAAAATAAGGCAAGTTAAGTTACTTCTGGCAATTTCAATTGAACGAGCAGATGTTATGACTATTTCTCGGCGGCGTTTGTTTTGCAGAAAACTAATAAGATTGAAGGAGTCAACAGTCATAGAAGGGTATTAAGAAAGTAAATAGTCGAGAGCCGGGTATGAAACTTAAGTGCATATTATAAGTAAAACTACGGTTATCGGGGTTCCTTGTACGAAATGCAACTTCAAGTTTAATGCAAATGCAAAACAAAACTGGTTTGATGTTTTCATATGCAGTAAATGCGTACCTGTAGCAGCTGACCAGTGTCAACAACTACTGCTATCTAGTGGTAATTGCAGATTAAGGCTCATACCAGTAACTAGTGGTATATTCGCTTGCACACATAGGCTTGTTCAATGTTACAAGCTCGCTCCCACAAAATATTTCGATCGGTGTAATCGGGATTCAGGGACAAAAGGCAAAATGATATTTCTTGATGTTACCATTCATTAAGAGAATCATAACGTTAAGCGGGTAACTACAAAAGACAATCTAGTTAAACAAGTACGAGGCTTAATGAAATCCCTGAAGAAATAGAATAAAGTACTAAACTTGTCTTAGTATAAGATGAAATGAAGTGGGTGGAACTTGTTGAATAGCAGTTGTCTTGCCTCATTTCTCCCTGTCCGAGTTGACTTATTTTCAAACTAGTGCTAAGGGTCTCTCTGTAAGGGTTGTTCCTAACATCTAAAGTACCTTATTACACGTTAGTTGGTTCTATATATGAATAGCGATGCCACTGCTGGTAATCGTTTATTTAACGAGCCGTAAAGATAAGAGGTTGTGCTGAAGAATTAACTCAAAGTGATTTGTAATATGGCTACGCCATAGCGAACAAAGGTAAATTTTATCTCCAAGCAGTGTATATGTTACATAGTGACTTTTGTCCTAGTACCACTCTTGATAATTACTATAAACAGTAATTACCAGTTCAGTCAATTTTTGAGTTAAAACTACGATGTGGATGGAATGCTGTTGGTTACATTCCCAGCAGTTGCAAGGTCAAGGCAAATTTAGAGAACAACTTCATCCTTTAGTTGAGATGATACATGATGGATTGGAAATTGTACACATTGATATAAGTAAATATATGTCTTATTACGTTATCTCGATAGCTAAAATGGGTTGATCAAAGGTTGTAAAGGTTAATGTTGAGCGAATTGCACGTATTAAATCTCGATTTAATCATGTGATGAGTATTTCCGAACACCTCATTAGTATTAAGGTAACAAAAACAGCTATACTCAATGTTCTATGAGCTCACTTTGGTTAAACTAAGTCGCATCTTTGTATAGTTTCCGCGAACTCTATGACGACACTTAAAGACCCACTTTAAGCAGTTTCGTTTGCTTGGAGCACTTCATCGTTTCACTATTCATCTTAGGCTGCAAAATTAAATAATTAAATCGCGATTTAATTGGGATGGGCCTCCAATCAAGAAAAAAAAAAATATCTTGTTAGTTCGGACTTTTCCATTAGTGCCCTTTCCAAATCCAGTTATTTGTGGAGAAAAACTTAACTTTAGTAGCAATAGCAACTAAAACGTCTTGGTGAAAAATCGAAGATTCTCTCGCAGTACTAAGAAAAGTTGAAAGCTTATAATCTAACTCATGAGTACCTAGGTTTGGAGATTGTGTTTGATTAGTGTTACATCTCGAGATAACTATCAGTCATATGGGAACCTCATTTTATATTTGCTAAATTTTTCTGTGTGGCTCAGTTTAGAAATTACACTTTTACTTTTAAACAAAAGCAATATTACATAGTCAACTTATATCAAATGAAATTAGCTTAATCTAAATTGCTCCAAAAAAAAACTGTTGTCCAATTTCATTTCCATTTTAGTCCTGTCGTCTATTTATCGAGAATAGTGTGCACGTACAAGACTCTCTTGTGCGTGCTTATTTCGAAGAAAGCGCAACCTTAACGCTATTGCATAATCTCTATTACTGTTTATTCTATGAAGTTACGACATAGCAATCAATGGCGAAACATTAGTGAATTCTCGAGAAATTTGACTAAAATCCTCTAAAAGTAAGTATATAAATCGTGAAACTCCTGAACTTTCATCTCTCAATTGACAAACTAGCTCTCAGATTAGTTTAATTTTTTTTTTACCTGTATTATCTTTTTCAAAGAACATAACTTATAACTTTTAATATTCAAAAATGCAATTCAAATTTGTCCTTTTATCTGCCGTATCTTTAGCTGCTGTTAACGCCCAATCATCAAGTGGTGGTGGTGGTGTTCTTTCCTCATTAAGATCTGGTGCATCTTCAGCTATTGCTGGTTCTTCCAGTGGATCTGCCTCTGCCAGTGGATCTGGTTCTGCCTCTGCTAGTGAATCTGGATCTGGTAGTGAATCAGGTTCTGCTAGTGAATCAGCTTCAGGCAGTGAATCAGGCTCAGCCAGTGGTGGTGTTCTTTCTTCATTAAAGTCTGGTGCCTCTTCTGCTGCTGCTGGTGCAACATCTGGCGCTGCTGCTAGTGCAACTTCAGCCGCCGCTAGTGCTGCTAAAGGTAGTGGTGGTAACGCTGTCACTGCCGGTGTCTTCGGTGCTGCAATTGCTGCCGGTGTTGGTTTGTTGTTGTAATGCTAATTTAATTGCTCAATCTTTGGTTAGTTACAGCTATTGACACTATGGAATTACAATTGTGTCCTTTCATAAGAACAGGGATTTCATGTGCCTATTTTCTGTACAATTTTTATACAATAGCCTCTATACAACAGCTTTAATCACAATAGCTTTTATTTTTAGTATTCACGTAATATTGAAATTTTTAGACGTAGCATTTTCTAAAACATTAACAGACCGGTAATACTAAAATGACCTTACAGCAAAGCATGAGGCAATGCCATCGAAGAAGGTACTGATACTGGTATATAATCATTCTCGGAGTTCCGGAACAGTAGACTTATAATGAAATGTAAGAAGACAATCTTAATTCTTCTCACCCAAAAGCTATCCAAAATCAGATTATTTCAGCTCAACTTTCAAGGTTTGGTAGAATATATTCATACAGCATAACAAAAGAGAAGGTAGCTGAAAAGATATGAGTTGTTATTCACTACCTTGACAGCTTTAGAGATAATTTCTTGAACAAGCAGATTTGGTCTGGGCACATAACTCGTGCCTTTAAAAATGTATAAAATGTGAGCAATAATCGAGACAACATCAAACGTCCCAAGATTCTACTGGAAGATGCAATTCTTAACAATTTAGTTGCTCAAACGTCTATAGGACTATCCAGAACCATGGGAGTTGGTTTTACACTATATAATTTATATAGAATTTCTAACGATCAGCAAAGAAAGAAATCTGCTTCATGACTTTAGATAAGAACGACCTTTTATGGTTTTCTTAGCTGAAAGTCAAGTTGAGTAGTGTATTCGAGTCTGATCTTAATTCGTCCCATCATAAGCTCTCTTCTCCCAATTATTTTGACTCTTTTATAACGCAAGAATTTCAAGTTCCATATTTTACCTCTGTGTTTCTATTAAGATCAATCAAATTGCCTAAAAGGGGGTTTTCGTAACGGCGGTCATATGCAGGTAATTTAATTAATTAGGAAAATTAATTTCGCCAGACAGGAAAATTGCGAAAAAGACCGATTCGGAGATTGAAGCCGGCAAATTGAGACGAAAACTTTGAAAACACAGCCCTTAACTGTTTGCAAAACTAAAGACTAGAGCTATTTCGAGAAGAAATGCAGCCCATACCTTGCGCTTATATAGATAGTTTTCAAAATTTCAACATCAGTTACTGTCTATTACTGAGAGTAGACCTGGGGTATGATAATAGTCTTGATCTAGCTCAAGCGTAACTCAGCAAAATCTTTGTATTTCGAATACATGTATTTCAAGCACCATATGAACTATATGATCGAAAGCGTACCCAGCTCGTTAAAATCATTTCAAACATAGCCGTACAATAATCGCAGTACCTGGGGTTGCTAACTTTGATTTTCAATCGCCAATCTCAACACGTGAAAAGTCTTAGGATTATGTCAATCTCATAGCAAACGCGGATTCTTTCAGCATTGTGAGGTGAACCGTAAAGGGGGACCATTACAAGTAGTACTGTAGAGCACATGCTTACAATGTTATGATGTTTGGTTTTACACCCACAGCTTTGGAATCTGGTCTGATTTTTCCTTTGTGTCAAAGTTCTTATTCGTAAAACTGAGTTTAATCAGCGGGTTAAAATATCTCTTAAGATCGTGCTTTTTCTTTACGTAGTAAAATTATTACTCAGTGTAGTTATACAACATTACCACAGCAAACTCAACAGTGTGTGAAAGCTCTTTCATCAACTTCACAGTAGATATCATGATTAGCATGTGTTATAAACCGTGAATTTCTGTGAGGAGAATGGCAAATCATCAAATTCGATAACTTTTTTGATAAATAGCTTGATGCCCAAAAAAAAAATTCGCATACACTTGGTGAAGTTATACTGTCAATTGAAATTGCCAATGGAGAATTTATAAATGTGTCATGATGTGTTTCTCCAATGAAAGGCTTATCGCTTTATTGGAAAGTGTATTAAAACTTGGGACACCGGCCTCGGTTACTACAGTTAAAAGTTTGAATCTCTCTAGGCTCGTCAGTCTACCTGAGTAGAACAATTGGTTCTCTAATTATGTTTCTTTAGACTTTACAAATATCCGTTACCGTGATAAGTTAGCCTTAACACCAATCACCAAACGCAAAGTGGTGTGATGTTGCTATAGAAATAGGTTGAAGAAAACGGTTAATATTTAATAGTAAAATAATCCATGGAAAAAAAAACCTGTGCGAAAAAATCATACCGAACGTAAAACTTGAACGGGAATGCAGTGATAAGGAAGGCATTTAGTGCCGAAATGCGTGAACTGGTAAATCGTAGTTGGGATTGAGTTGGAATTTTATATGAAAAGATTTCCAAAACAAAACAAATAAAATACAAACATTGAATTGAAATCCGTACAAAACACTTATGGGATATTCCTTGAATTCCAATACTTTTATAGTTTTTCTTTCAAACTCTATTTATAACTCTATCAACCAGAAGCACTTACTTACCCTTCTAGTAAGTAGTCAATTTCTCAGTTAAATTTTAGCCTGACAGTATGCAATTAAAAAATATGTTTTTTTTCGCCAATTACCCTTAAACAATAAGCTTAGCATTGTTGATCTGCCTTCTTTGGGAAATACGTCAACAAAAAAAATTTCCCTATTCGGCAACATTTTTTAATCTTTGGTTAAAGGTCAGGGAAAAAAAATCGTCAAACTTTTTTTTTTTCTCAAGTTTCTCTCCTTCACCACACAAAAACGTCTCTCTCTGCCTCAAACAAAATTTCCAGAGAAAAATTTCAGCTTTTTTCTCCTTTCCACTTATATATAATTAACTTGAATTCCTCTTTTTCTTTTTCCCTCTTTGACCCTGGAATTTAACTTTTAATAGTCTCTTTCAGAACTTGAAGCATAGTTCATATTATTATCGTTTTGCTCAATTTAATTGCTCTTATCAAATCAATCGTTTTTCAATTGATAGTTTAGCTCTTTTTTTGTTTCAAAGATTGATTGTTCCTTTGCATCTTTCACTTGTTTTCCAAAGCATATTTAAATCAAATCGAAAAATGCAATTTAGATCTGCTCTATTAGCTGGTGCCTTTGCATCTTTAGCTTTAGCTCAAAGTGAGTATTGACGCCCTTTCTGTTCCTTTAGCTTAATTTCATTATATTCTTCACCAACAATTTTGGGTCAATTTTGATTTGGGGCTAGGGTGGCCGAGAGTATCCCAAAGACATTTACCATTGAAACATCATCACTAGAGTTATACAAGATTTCGTCGGAGGTTCTGTTGATCCCTGTCAATATACAACTTATTATGCATTGGGATTCCCTATTGTGCCTGGTGATCTACTTTTGGAGAGTGGTTAAATCAGCAGGTTGTTTCAGAGAGTGAAATCTCTGTCAACCTCTGATCTATCAAGCCGAGAGAAATGAAACACCTTTTTACGGAAGTTAAAAGCTTTTATAGGATTGATTCACTACCCAAGGTATAAATCCATGTCAATAGTGAAGTGTCGTGTTCAATGTTCAAGACTGACTTATTGATTGAACCAGAATTTACCTAGTTTGTCTTAAAACCTCTCCTACTTTTCCAACTCTCAGTTTTTTTTTTTTCATTTCTATTTTTATCCCGACTGCACGAGCCAAATCTTTAAATTTTGTCAAAAACTTAAATTTGCGTTGAATCGCAAAAAATTTTTTTTTGGCGAAAAATAATAGTGAAGTTTTTTCGGAAATCTTGCGTCTTTGTTTTGCAGAAAGCAACAATGCATTTTTTCTGTCAGATTAGAGATTTGTTTTCAAGCAACGGTTTTTATTATTATTTAGGCATAGAAGTCTCCCCCACCCACCTCAATGTGAAAACAAAAAAATGAAGGAAATTTAATGCTTTAGGAGAATACCAAGACATCCACATACTAACTTTGAAACTATTATAGGTACGGTTACCACCTCAGAAGCTTCTGCTGTTTCTGCCACCACCACCTACTCAATCGCCTCAGGTTGTAGTTTATCATCAGCCACTGCTTCTTCTCAAGCTGATTTAGATAAATATGCTGAATGTAATGCTTTGAAGGGTGATTTGACCGTTTCTGGTGACTTGGGTACTGCCACTTTGAACAATGTCAAAGCCATTTACGGTTCATTGATCATCAACAATGCTACTGATTTATCTTCATTCTCAGCTGGTCAATTAACCACTGTTACTGATAAATTATCATTCACATCTTTGACCATCTTATCCACTTTAGATTTACCACTATTGACCACTGTTGGTTCAATTAACTTTGTCACTTTACCAGCTTTATCATCTGTTAACTTGAACACCGGTATCACCAAAATTAACTCTTTATACATTTCTGATACTGCTTTAGAATCATTAGAAGGTTTTGATGTTTCATCTTTAGATGTCTTTAACGTTAACAACAACAAAAACTTGGCTTCCATTGATGCTAAATTACAAAACGTTAAAACTGCTTTGGAAGTTTCTTATAACTCTGATGAAGTTGAAGTTACCTTTGATGAACTAGAATGGGCTAACAACATTACTTTCCGTGATGTTTCTTCAATTTCTTTAGCTAAATTAGAAAAAGTTAACGCTTCTTTAGGTTTCATTAACACCACTATCTCTGAAATTGAACTTCCAAACTTGACTGAAATTGGTGGTTCATTATCATTTGTCTCTAACGAAGAATTAGAAACCATTGAATTATCAAACTTGACCAAAATTGCTGGTGGTTTTGATATTTCAAATAACACCAATTTGGAAGAAATTGATGGTTTCAGTTCTTTAGAAACTGTTGGTGGTGCTATCATCTTTGTTGGTAACTTTTCAAACGCTTCATTGCCATCTTTGAAAAGAGTTTCCGGTGGTGTTACCATTGAATCCGATGGAGAATTAGACTGTGACTCTTTCAACTCTTTAGACAGAAAAGGTGCTATTCAAGGTGATTCTTATGTCTGTAAAGGTGCTTCCACCTCTACTTCAGTTGATGTCAGTGAAACTTCAAGCGCTTCTGATTCTGATTCTGCTTCTTCCGATGATGCTTCATCTACTGCTACTGCTTCAGGATCCGGTTCATCTTCAACATCTCAAGGTGGTGCTGCCGGTGTCGCTATTTTCCAAGCTGGTTCTTTCTTTGCCGGTGTCGGTTCTTTAGCTTTAGCTTTATTGTAAGTTTGATTGAAAGTCAAACTCACAACTTTTCCTCAAAAATAATCAAAATTTATAATAAAGGACCAAGAGTGGCACAGAAAATTAAACTTCTATTGATATTGATTTAGCACACCACTTTGAATTCTTATATATAAAACAACTTTCGTCTATTCTTGTTTTAAGTCACATCAAACACTGTCTTTTTTTAATTCACAATCTTTTTGTTTGCTCTATTACGGAATGATTTGTTAAGCTACACTACTATACTTTTTTTCTATTTTGCACAGTTTCTCTTATCTTCCTAATCTTTAATTAAATCTCAATTTAATTTATAATAATACTCTATTTAGATATTAGCAAAGTAGTACTACATTAAAAGGAATTGATTACAAGACTACATAATTGAGCTCTGCATTCTTTATTGGGAGTCTCTAGGAACAAGAAAAGTTTGAATATCATAAAAAGTATAAACAAAACAACTATTTGTACTATATTAAGTTATCTATAAACCTTTACCATAGTTACCACTTTGGAAAAAGTCGAAAATGATTTGAACAATGGATTCTAAAGCTACCAACCATTCGGTTAATTGTTTCAAAACTTTCTCCTGATCAGCACCTAGTTTTTGAAAAAAATCTTTTCTATATGGACAAGCGTTCATTGCTAGTTTGAAAACTGGTTTAATAACAAAAGAATGATGTTTAGACAAAGTTTTACTGTACCCATCGGTGAAAGTTTTGTTCAATTCTTTAGATGGATTGTCAACAGTTTCTCTTAAGGATTGCGCAGTGAATTGTAAACCACGAGATAACCATAATAAACCTTGTGTGGCCTTGGTGGCCTTTTCAGCTTTTTCATTCAAGACTAAATCTTGCAAAGTTTCAGCCTTGTCTGGAGAAGCCAAAAGACGAGTACGAATCTTGGTCACGTTACCTTGTAAATCATTTTGAACAACAGTGAAGGCAGAGGATCCTAGTAAGTCTATATATTGTCTATTAGCTTGTTTGTCAGGGAAAAACAGAATCAGATAAAGATATACATACCAAATAATTTGATTAGAGCTTCAGATGCATCTAAGAATTCTGCAGTAGAGATCTTACCATCAGTAACTGGGACCTCGGTGAAAGATGTTTTGATTTCGTCAAAGAAAGTTGACATTGTTGAACTTGTTTTAATTGTAATTTGAAACTTTTTAAGTCAGCAAAATACGGTGTGAAACCTTTCAAATCACTGAATAACATTTTCATTACAAGTTTCGTTTTATTCATTCACGACTTGGAAATTTGATCGAAAAAATTGAAATTTTCGTGTCAATTATTTTCTTTTTGTAGTTAAACGACAATTTTCGCCAATCGCGCAAATTTTACACATTTGCGCAAATCAAAATGTGCTAAGTCAAAGCTAACAGATGAAATAATCTATGGACTGACTGATGAGTTTACAAGATTCTGATAAAGATACGGTATGCTACAAATATAAGGGTAATAGAAGGTCTAGTAAGTCTCAAAATGGTTTATATTATGTAACAAACGGGAAAAATGTCGCTCGCTTTTATTTGAAGTAGAGTTTGACAGTTTTATGGCAACTTTCCAAGTCTCTTCAATCTCAACTTCTCACTATAAGATAATGGTTTTGTAGGAGCACTGGCATCTGGAGCAGGAGATTGTGATGGCGCTTGAGACGAAACTGGAGCAGGAGATGAGTTAGCAGTAGCACTTCTAGCAGATGGAGGTTTATAACCACCACCAGTTGTGCTTCTACCTTGGTTCAATTTAGCTTCGATCAAAGCATCAATTTCTCTTTGTTTGGCCGCTTTAGCATCCAACTCTCTATTAGTAGCTTCACGCTCTTCACGGATCTTTCTCAATTGTTCTTGTTTCTTTTCTTCTTCAATCGCCTTAGCAGCTTGTTCCTTTTCATAAGCCTCTTCCTCCCTTTGTCTTTCTAATTCATCTTCATATTTAGCCAAGGCTAATTGATAACGTTCTTTGATAACTTGATCAATACGCTTTTTTTTGGCTGCTTCCAACTTAGCTTGATTTTGTTTCAATAAAGCTTCACGTTTGGCAGTTGCTTCAGCACCAATTTGTTCTTTATAGCTTTGATATTCTGGAACAAATTTCTGTAGTCTATTACGTAATTGTAAGGCCTCTTCATGTTCCTTCTTAGCAATGGCAACTTTTTTTGATCTGAACTCTTCATAAGCTTTCAAATCTCTCTCTTTTTGTAATAAAGAATCCTTTTCTAACAATGGTAATTCGTATTTTCTATAAGCTCTTTCAGTATGATCAACTTTTTTGAACAATGCTTTAACACGAGTGTCTAAATCACTCTTATCTTTTTCTAATTGTTCAACTTGCATCAAATGAATCTTATCGGCATCGACATCTTCCAGCTTATCAGCATCCAATCTAATGATACCCTTAGCGTTAATTTCATCGACCAATCTTTTCTTTTCAAGCTTTTCAATAGCATCTTTTTCTCTTTGAATTTTTTCTTCTAAACGACGTTTGGTTTCATCTTCAACACGTTTGATTTCAGCAGCTTTCTCTTCTTCTAATCTTCTTTGTCTTTCTTTTACTAATTCAGCTTCACGTTCTTTCTTCTGAATTTCTGATTGTCTCTTACGTTCATCCAACAAGGCACGACTCTTTTCAGATTCTTCGTGTTCTTTGGCCAATGCATCAGTAGCAGAGGCAATTAAACGATCACGTAGGGCCTTTTGCTTTTCAGCATATGATGAGTCGGTGTATTTAACTGAAGTGTATAAGGTTTTAGCCAAGTTAGATAGTTGTGTACGAACCAAATCAGCAGGAGAAGTTTGTAAAGATTCAATGGCATTTGGAGTAGTTTCACCAAATGGATCATTTTGGAATGTAACAACACCAGCATCATGATCAATATAGAAAGATAGTTGGCCATCTCTACCAGCATTTAATAGTAAATTTTCAATTTCTAATGGAGATAATTCAAACTGACCTTTGAAAGTAGCTAATTGGATCAAGAAATCTAATTTAACAGATTCATAAACTTGAGAAACCTGTTCAAACAAACGAGCCAAGATTACCTTGGCTAGAGGCTTGATATATGGAACAAAATAAGGTTTAGATTCAATTTCAGCAACAACTTGATTCAAATCTTCATGAATTGATAATGGATGGAAATCATTCTCCAAAATTTGATATAATTTTTTCACTGAAGGATCAATAAAATCAAAAACGTTTTTGTTTAATGCAGATTGAATAAGGGATTCTCTAGTTGGGATTTTAGAAAGGTTTAATAAAGCGGCCAAACGGTTTTGTGTGAACTTGACATGAGAATCACTAAAGTCTAAGTTGTAATTCTCTTGTGGAATTGATAGTGAAGATAGTAAAAAAACAGATGAGAAACGAGATAATTGTTCTTCAGTAGCGTTTGGTGATTGACTGTACAAGTTGAAAAATCTTTGCCAAGCAGCAGCGTGGAACAATTCATTATCTGAAACCAAAAAGATTTTTGCCAGATTCTCATAATAACTAACCATCATGTTTGGTTTGATTGAACGTTTAGAACTTGAAATCAAAGAATGAATATCCTCAATAGATTTGAAAGCTTCTTGCCATAATTCCAATTTAACAGAGGCATTCAACTGACTAAAACGTGAATCTAAATATCTTTGAATGGTTTCTGGATCTTGTAAATCAATAGCATTGAAAGGTTTGCTACCACTTCTTGGTGCAGAAGTAGCTGAAAGAATATGATTACGTAGAACTTCAGCTAATCTTTTGAACTCAGTTTTTCTGTTGTATTTCAAACAGAATTGATAAGCTTGTTGAACGATTTCAGAATAGGTGACTTCTAAACGTGAGTTATTTCTCAATAGATCCAAAATCAAACGGTAAGATTCCCACGAGAAACGCAACCATGGAGTAACTAGTTCTCTATCAGCACGATCTTTTGATTGTTCATTAGACACAGCGGATAATAGGATATCTTCTGGTGATTCGCTAGCTTCAAGATCATCTTCTTCGGTGTTTAAATCAGCCTTTGATTGAGCAACTTCAAGTTTCTTTTCAGCCAATTCAATCAACTTACGAGCGACTGTTTCCACAACTGGTAACCCATTTTCTGAAATTTGAACATTTTTTTTGAATTGATGTAAACCATCTTTTAAAGTAAATCCTCTACGTAGATCAACACTTAATTGAACGAATAGTAAAGCAATTGGTTCCAAAGCTATAGGAGCAACAGAACGAGTCTTTTTGGAAGTAAGAAACTCGTGTAAGGTCTGCAAGGCAGATTCATCCTTACCAACGGCAATCAGCTCTTCAGCCCTCTAATTTGAAAAACAACTTGTTAGTGTACTAATTCATTGGGATATAGACAACAGAAAAGTGTCGCATCACACTATCTATTTGTAACTTACCTTTAGGATGTTATCTGGACGAATCACAGGTGGTGCCATTCTTGAGTATAGCGAGATACAAACAAAGGGTGAATTTGGGTGATCTCTCCTTTGAACCAGAGCACATCAACCTGTTTGCTTTAAAAGCTTTTTAAATCGTTCAAAATTTGTCCATTCCTCAACTATGAAAAATTTTTTTGTTCAAGAAAATTTCAAATTGTTAGTGCTGTATATTACGTAGAGCGTGTTTAAGCGGCATCCAGTGGGAATACATCGTTAAAACTTGCACAAGTGCCGCTAAAGTCGCGAGTTATTTTAGAAGGACAGAGGGGATCCCACCAGAGTAATTTTAAGACTCACGCGATTATTACTTCTTCCGTACTTTTGGCGAAAAAATGTGTCAAATTTCAGATTAAACAAAGCTTCAGCCTCAAAGATTCTGTTTTACAATAAATTCCATTTTCAATCAACAACAAGTTAAAGAATCAGTTTAGGTTATTGAAACTAAGGGTTTCTATCTGCTAGAATAGGATTGAACTTTGCATCTCCTCGAGAAAGAAGCAAAAAGCACACACTCAGTTGAAAATGAGTGGATTAATATATAAGTGGATCATCGGTAGAGTGAGTACTTAATGTTTCATAATTGCTAAAATTGTAACTAACTGATAAAAAACTATTTAGACAATTGGTAAAATTAACGTTGCTGATAGTCATGAAGATCCATTCTTCGAAGAGGTGAGTATTTAACAAGTTGATTTTAAATTCTCCAATTTCGTACTAACATCGCTTGAAGGTTCCAACCGAAGAGTTGGGAAGATTTCAAAGACAAGGTGCAAAGAGGAAGAAGGCTCTACCCCAGGGGTTGAGCCAAAACGATGCAAAAATCTTGAAAACGATAAGAAGCAGAGCCTATCAACTAGATCTTGCCCTGGAATGTTGTTGTGGTTGCCAAGTGGGTTGGGCTGGTGTTATTGGTTTATTACCATGGGTTGGTGATATCATTGCTACTCTATTCGCTTACCGTATCGTTACATTGGCTAGTAAGATCGATGGAGGTTTACCAACTTATTTGCGCACTCAAATGATGGGTAATGTTGCATTCGATTTTGGTATTGGTCTTATTCCAATTGTTGGTGATTTGATAAACATTGCGTATAAGGCTAACTCAAGAAATTGTATTTTGTTAGAAGAATTCCTCAAGAAGAGGGTTCAGCGAAATGCTAAAGCAAACCCTAGCACAACTACTGAGCAATATCAAGGAGGCTTCCATCAACCTTTTGTTGATGAAGCGACACCTCCAGTTCATGGTAATCCTCCAAACTACCACGGTCGAAATACGAACATTAGTGCGGTGTAACTGAGTCAACACATAGGCACATCGGCAGTCATTAGCAAACATCTGTTGATACTGACCATTCAAAAAGTTGTTTTGCCCTAGCGATTGTCTACGCTTGGTTAAATAAACATTCTTAAATAGAATTATATGCATTTTTCATTTTAGTCGTAAACAGGTAAAAGTACAGATTCTGGTGATTCTTGCTCCGAATCACTAGATATCACCACAATCACTGCATTTTTTGGAATATTGGCCTTCTTTGATTTATTTGTCTTGGTGTCTTCATTTCCTAATTTGTCGTACAATTTAGTAAACAATGATTGAAATTTTAATTTTTTGTTAGGTGATGGTTTTAAGGCTGAATCATCAGAACGTAAGCGATGCCTCTTGGTTATAGATTCCTTCAATGCGGTAGGATCAACTTTTGGTTTCGAATTTATTATCTCAGCTTTGGTGGGTGGTGAATCTCGTTTATTATCCTCATCCTCATCTTCATCTTCACTTATATCTAGTGGAATATCTGTGTTGCTCATCTTAACATACCCTTTTGAACCATTTTGATATCGTTGTGTTTGGATATGACTGCTATATTCATTTCTTATTGTTCCATTAAGATTGAGCATCGGATTGAATAATGGCCCATGACTCTGAAGTGAGAAGGATCGCAATTTACGTTCTTGTTCCAGTCCTGTTGGGTCTGGGTTAGGGTTGATATCGTTGATACCGCTAATAACACGGTTGTGGAGTTGTGAAGTATTGTGACGTACAGGCTGCTTTGGATGTGAGCGAGGATGGTCCGGGATCCTTGATAATGAACTATTACTATGTCTTATAGTGGTAGATGAGGAAGATAGCCCATTGAACAAATTGTCATCTCCTGTGTTGAATTCAAGTTTCTTTTCTTCATCCATGATTCCAATATTCTTGGTTCCACTATTTTCGATGACTTCGGGTTTGACCCTGAGCTCTGACTTCTCCTCTTTGGGTTTAACTTCGGTCTTTTGGACTTCAGTAACGGTTCTGATCTTCTCCTTTTCCTTAATAATGGAAGATTTTGAATCTGAGTCATTGATAACTTTTAAAGCTTCTGTTTGTAAACTTGAGAGGGTCTTCGATAATTTGTTCGACTCAACCTCAGAAGGGTTTGCTGGTGCCGTCCCAGATCGAACTCTCGTTAAAGTAGGTGTATTGTTTCTATCTCTTGTGTCTTTCATCACAGGAAGGACAATTCCACCATGTAAAAGTCTTCTTCTAAAACTACCTGCCGGTGTCTTATTCTTCATTTCAGCAATTGATGCTCGACAGATGTAATTGTCAAGAGGTAACGAAGTGGCATCTTCAGACGGTTTTGTATTTGGCCATGCTAAACCATATATCAACTGGTGACGCGTACAACGCGGACAATACTCTTTGTACTCATGAAATGTATCAAGTCTGAAATAAACACCACAATGTCGGCAGTCATAGACAAACTCTTGTCCTTCTTCCTTATACACACCTGTCATGTAAAGCTTGTGAACAGTTCGAAGTACTCTTCTCTTTCGCAGAAACGTATCGTCCTTTGTTAATGCTGAATCTCCTTTTAAAGTATCCAAAGATTCATCTCTTGGATACAACGAAAGGATAGTTTCTCTCGAATGCTTTTTATGCAACTTTTTAATTTGATCTCTTGATCGTAGTCTTCTTCCTCCAACAACTTCACTCGGAGGTTCTTGAAATGGTTCATCTGAAGGATGTCTAAGTTCGTGATAAGTTCTTGATACTTTTGGATCAGGTATTCCACCTGGAAAATCTTCAGGGTTCAATGCTATGGGTAAATTGTCCGAGTCATTCGATTCTTCCTCATTATCATCATCAGAATCACTATCGACTTGTAAAAATGTCTCCTTGTCTTCTGACCCACTTCGGCTCTCAATCATTATTTTTTCATGATCATCTTCAGCTTCAGAATCGTCGTCTGATGAACTTACATCAATAAGGTGGGCATCCTCCGGTATAACAAACTTATTGGGATCATAATAACCATTTTTCAGTCTTTCACAAGAATAGCACAAGCAATCTTTGTTATTTTTACCAAAATAACTAGGAGAATATGTTACTGTAATCTCCTCTCCTGGTATAATTCTTTTCACAGCTATAACCTTGAGGCCCGTATTTGTTGGAGAAAACCTTGCATTTGCCTCACAGTTATGATTGACAAACCGACTTGGACCCAACATCAGCAGTGAATTCTGTTTACTTGTTGTATTGAAAACACTAAAATCGTTCTTATCAAGATTTTCTTCACCGGATTCATTCAGTTCTGCAAAAGTACCTCGTAAATAAGTGATCTCATCATCAGGATTAAACTCTTTTCTTGCAACTACACACGTCTCCAATACACCACTTTTAATCTCATATCGATCCGTAGTACCAATTTCAAAGCCACAATCAGGTAAGAATAACTCTATATATTTTCTAGCATGTCTTTTAAATTCTAGTAAGGTACTTGGGTTTTGATTATAATGTTCTAAAAACGTTTGGGTAACTTGATGGCTCATAAACTTGTTGATACATTTGTTAACATCGGGCCTCTTTGGATCAATGACATATTTTCTCAAAATTCTCAGTATGACGTTTTGGCTTATTGTTAAGGGCTCTTGATAACCTTTTTGCACTTTCCTTGTTTGAATCCAGAAGTGTGTATTATCAAGAAAGTTCCTCGAAAGGAAATCATCCGATTCAGCTAGTTCTATCCAAGTGAAAGGCATATGTTGGTGTCTTTTGCAGTAGAGTGATCTTACCTTCTTCTCATATGTAATTGTTGATCGCGTTTAAATCTATCACCATGACCATACCAAACGCGTCTCAAATTCTCTCTTATTGTTTGCGGTCTTTGAAGAGAACGCCTTTCGAGTCTAAGATCCTGAGGTTTTACAATTGTTTATCCTTTGTCAATTGTAATCTGTTGTGAAATAATATAATAAACACTTCTTTTCCTCTTATTGTCTCTTGTTCTGTCTGGTTCTGCTTAAAGAAGCATCACCAAAAATATGAAAAATAATACTAAAAAAAAAAAAAAAAAACACAAAAAACAGGTACATCTGTCACTAGAGAACTCAGCTTTGATTTTTATAAAGATATCAAAAAGATGTCAAATACAAATGTATCATTAAATTTTATATACGGAGGCAAAGGTTAAGCTCAAGTCAATGAAGAATCTGTCATTAGCTCAATAACACTATTAACAGGGTCTTGATCGAATTTGGCCGAGTCTAAATTTTCTAAAACATTTTTGATACCAATGTTCAAACTTGGACGAATTGAAGCTAGTTGATTGACAATATGAATTCTTGAAGCGTCGTCTAAATATTTGGTTTCAATCATAACGTTATTCAAATCATCCAAGGACTGTAAGTTTGGAACGGCAATGTTCGTACCAAAGGAACTTAGTAAATCCATTTGTTGTAGAACGCTATAATTACTAGTAGTGGTGATGATCAACAAACGACGACCTTTTGGTGGTTTTTTTTTCAAACTAACCATCAGCGCCTGTAGCACATTGTTTGAAAACCTTGGGCCAATAGGTACCCAATCTAAGATTCTTTCAATTGAATCAATAACCAAGACATTCAATGGGGATTTATAACTATCTCTAAAGATGTTGTCAATATGGTTAATCTTGGCACTTTCTGACATACCAACCATTTCTTCAGCTGAGATCAATCTAATGAATGGGAATTCAGAAGCCAATGCAATAGATGCTGCCAATGCTGTTTTCCCTGAACCTGAAGGTCCATGCATTAATAAGGATACCAATCTTGTACTTTCACTATCTTTAACTTGATTAACATAACGAGCACCAATTCTTAAAATCTCATCAACTTTTGGTGAAAATCTCAAGATACCACCTTCAATACAAGTTGCCATTTCTTCTTCACTAACACCAAAGGCAGGTTTAACTTCTCCTAGAGCATCCATAAAATCTTGTCTTGTAACTTTCATGTTAGCAATATCTTTGTCCTTTGTTTGAGTTTTCCCTTGACCAATGTTAACCAATTGATTAATTGCAAAAGAACTTGCACTTTTAACTAACCCTTCAAGTTCAGCACCTGAAAAATTTTTAGTTAAGGCAGCTAATTCAGCAAGGTTAACCTCTGGAGCAAACATTTTATTTTCTCTCATTTTTTTGGTTTGAATTTCCAAGATTTGTAAACGACCGTGTTCATCAGGTAGTTGAATCTCAACTTGAACTTCAAATCTACCTGGACGTAATAAAGCACTATCAATTAAATCACGACGATTAGTCATACCAATGACCAAAATATTGTTCAATTGATCAACACCATCCATTTTAGCCAACAGTTGATTGACAACATTATCACCAACACCTGTACCATCACCTCTTGAACCTCTTTGCTTGAAGACGGAGTCTAATTCATCAAAGATAATGATATGCAATGATGATTCCTCTCCTTTAGCTTTATATTCAGCTTCTGCATCTTTAAATAGATTACGAATGTTTTCTTCAGAGGAACCAACAAATTTACTTAAAATTTCAGGACCATTAACAATCTTAGGTTCTTTGGCATTCAACATTTTACCAATTTGTCTTGCAATTAAAGTTTTACCAGTACCAGGAGGACCGAAAAGGATCATACCTTTAACATGACTTATACCTAATTTTTCAATAACTGCAGGTGGGAAAATACGAGATGCAAATGCCCTTCTAAATATTTGAGTAAATTCTTTATCTAACCCACCAACACCCATATCTTCAAATTTAAAATCAGGTCGAATAACAGCATCAGATCTTGGTCTCATGGAACTTGATTTTAAATTTACTAAACCATCACGTCCTTTGAAAAAATTAATAGTCGTTTGAGGAACCAAGATTCCCTTAGCTTCAATGGATGAACTTGGTTTACCACCATCTGAGGCATCAACGGATTGTATATCAATCGCTTGAAGGTTTAACACGGTCAATTCAAAAGTTATTGATTTATAACTCAATAAAAATTTTTGTGTTGCAGAAAATATTTGAGAATCAAATATTTGAATAACAGACTTGGATAATTCATCTTGGTCAAATGGAGTATCAACAGCTCTATTCTTTAGTCTAAATGTGATTTCAACATTAATCTCACCAAGATATTTTTCAGTATGATAACGACTAACTTGAATTGGATCGTTTAAAGATAACCCAGCCCATAATCTCTGAGTACCATTTAATCCTAATTCACCAGGTGGAGTTTGAGTTGAATGCCTTGTTGTGAAAACGTAGAAATCATTTACAACAATATAGATACCATCTGGGAATTCACCAGGATGAACAGCGGCAACATTGGCAAGTGCAAATGAATTGTCTGGACAATTACCGGTACGTAATGTCTTTGGTGGTCCTGAAGATTGAACAGGCGCTCTATTATGATTAAACGGTAGTTTGTTGACCAAACCTGCACCAAATCCAGCAGAGCTTACAGAGCTTGATGAAGTTTGTGAGTTGTCACTTCTTCCTCTTCCAAACATGACTTTTTTTTTGGTTTGTCTTAGTAAATTGACTACTTCATCGAATGGATGGGCAATGATCATGTGTCAAATTTGAAATGGCAAATAAATTAGGAAATATATAACCACAAAAAAATTAAAGCACTGAGTGATTACGTAAAAACATAAAGATAATATACTTAAAAGGGTAAATTATACATCGAAAGCAGTATTTCAACAAGAATCAAAAGTACTAAACATTTGCATTTGTTATGAGCTTTTCTTCAATTGTGGAATTGTTTGTGGAGTTTGCTTAGGTTTTAATTAAGCTCCTCCACCACCTCCGGACGCTAGTAGTATCACCGCTGGGACTATGTACATCCAGTACTTTTGTAAAAATGTCTTTGGCTCCTAAAATGTCACTATTGTTAGTATGTATGTAGGCTGCTTTTCATATATAAATTCATACTCACTTCATCCTCTGGTTCCTCCACAACAACCCCATGGGCTGTACCTGTCTCGGTTTTAGTCTTCAACTTTGGTTCTTTCAATGTAGGTCTAGGGCCCTGAGATGCTGGTCTAATGATAGCATTGATTCCAAGTTTGGTGGATGGTTTGAATGATAATGAGATAAGTTCTCCAGTGCTTGGCTTTGTTCCAAGTACTAAATCGTACTTCAAAGGAAGTGATAACTGATTGATTAGTTAGTATCAAAAAAGAGACATTAATTATCAACTATCAACAAGATAAAACTCACATGGACCAAGGTATGACAATGGAAATTCCCATTGATCTCAGCACCAATGCAGTACTGGCCTTCTTCTATTGCTAACTCTTGTGGGATATCCACCACTTCAGTGACACCTGTACTTTGATTATAGGTCAACGTACCTAAGAATGACACTGACACTAAAGAGTCTAAAGGATGAGCATAGAGTTTGACAGGAGTTGACGACGAGGCATTACAAACACCAAGAAATAACACAATGCTCAACCAAAATGCAGACAGTGTAGAAGAGAGCAGCATTGTTAATATTCAATCAACAAACAAATGCCTTGTGTTGTTTCTAATTTCCATATTTAGAACATCAAATTAGTTGTGTTGTCTCTGTCTCGGGATTTTTTTTTTTCAGGTTCAATTTACACAAATTAATTAATGATTTTTGAAAATGTGTCTAAATGGAAAGCCGGGTCCAATTGACAATCATCTGAATTGTCATTTGACATTAAACACAAAATTCAAGATGGTGCTGCTCCAGAATATTGCTGCAGTTTGCCTATTGGTACAGCCAAGCGTGGCTTATTTCAGCATTTATGATGACTTCTTTGTCTCTCCAAAGGTTAGTACTGTCCTTTATATATATATATATAAATATAAATATATCTTTGGAATCAAAATTATACTAACCAACTTTCTTCTAGTATTCAATAAGATATATACAAGATCAAGTTTATTCGAGGAAAGAAGCGTTCGAATTACTTTCTTCAACTACAAATGATTCATTTGAGTTTGTCAAATCAAGCAATAGAGACTATCTTTGTCATTTCCCCATCATACAAGAAAAGAAAAATATAACAAGACCTGAAAAGTTTGATAGTGCAGAATATTTAGCCAAATATTCCGATATCATTGATGAAAGTTTAGGGAATGCTTATCATTTCCATAAATCAGGTTATTGGACTTATGCTTTTCAAAACAAAGGTGAAATTGCTCAATTTCATGCAGCTCCAAAGGAATATGTACAAGGTAGTCCTTCAGCATTCATATTGGGTAATTATAGCCAGTCAAATAATCCTTCAAACTTAGCCTTGAAAGAATCAGGCGGTTCTTGGTACTTGGGCCGTTATCTCGAAGGTGGTACATTATGTGATCTTACCGGTAAACCAAGGGGTATTGAGTTACAATTCGTTTGTGATCCTGATGAAGATAATCCAAAGTTTAGTTCCGTACGAGAGTATGTATCTTGCCAATATACTGCACAGATAAGTATACCACAACTATGTGGTGATGATTTGCTTAAGATACACAAGGAACCAATCAATGAGGTGATTTGTAAAGAAGTGTTGACAGATACATCTCAACAGTCGATACAAGAAGAACAAAATGAATTTTTAAGAAATGCTGTGGATTTGAATAAAAAAATCAATCTACAGGATTATAACCTTGAAAGAATGGGTAAAGATTTGTTCCTTGGTAAGCCTTTAAACCATTTACAAGATAGTGTATTGATTCTTATCGATACTGTTGGAACAGATGATTTAGTTGAAAGAATAGGCTCTTCCTTTTTCAAAGCATTGAAAAGCGGGAAATTGACTAAATCAACAACTGAATCCATTGGATTACTGGCTAGTAAGAGTTTTCATTTCGAAACTTTTGTCTATGATAAAAATGGTGATTATTCAAATTGCGTGGAAATTGATTTTACAACAGAACATTCACCAAGTGGTCAAATCATCGTTCAAACAACGACAAAGAAATTAAAAATACTGGAAAACTTCAACAAGGTCATAAAATCTAAACAGATTGTCGAGCAAGTGCAAGAGGGAGAATCCCATGTGGTTAGACATAAACATGAATCTCAAGCATCAATTGACACCTCTCAAGGGTTTAGCCATACCACTTTGAACAATGATGATATACATACAAACAGTCAACAAACACCCGACCATGATGAATTGTGACCTAAACAGCATTCTGTTTGAAGAGAGTAATATACACACTAATTCCATGAAACTACAAAGAGCCTAATCAAAGAAAAGTGTAAGAAAAAGAGCGCCAAACGTGAATTAACGAAAAAATGGGCAAGTTAACTAAAAAGTTAACGTATAAACTAAACAAACCCTATAAAACATCCGACATTTTTGTAATAACAAAGTAATAACGATGGAAAACAAAATTCTAAAACATAGTCCAAATACTGTAGACACGGTAATATCAATGGATGAAAAGAAACTCATTGTTCAAAATCACTGAAACCTTTACTGACTTGAACTAACTGATCGCTGATCTGTCTCTTCAATTGTAATCCATCATCTTCATAGTCACCGAAGTTGACAGATTCATAATCACCAATCCATAGTCTTAAATTGGCAACAATCATCTCAACAGTTCTTGTCTCTTCTCCAACTACCCAAGATTTAGGATATTTTCGAACTAGTTTAAACATGGAAATGAACGATAGAAAAGTGACCTCATCTTTGTTCAACTTGATATGTCTCAAAAGCTTTTGAGCTTCGTCCTTTTTTTTCAAATGAATGTATTTCAAAATTGATGAAGATACCAATGCGTTGAATAAATCTTGTGATAGTAGTCGTTGGAATTTGGCATCAATTTGAGGAGGAGGCGATACGTCAGTGGTATCATTGTGAAAATTTTCGAAATCTTCAGCTTCAATGAAAATACCTTCGTCTCCATTACTTTCATCTTCACCTACTTCATACACATCCTTTTCTTCCTTCGATTCCTCCTCTTCTTTCTTAGATTCCTCCTCCTCTTCCTTGACTTCACCCTCTTCCTCCTCAGACAACTCATCATACAAATCGTCATCTTCATCATCATCTTCTTCTTCATCATCATCCTCGGCGATGTTGTTTGTCAAATTGCCCTCATCATACTGCACTTCTTTGGAATTATCGTAACTTACAGACTCACTTCTGACACCATTTAACTTTTGCGTTTCAATAATTGATTTAGACTCTTCATTAACCAACTTCAAAACTTTTTCCAAATACTTTTCATTCAAAATGGATTTGAACAATTTGATCCTAATATCAACAATTGATCTCTTTGGTGCAATTTTCTCAGCCAAGTTTAACTTATTCCATAAATCTTTTTTAGTCTCCCGAAGTTCCTCATTACCTAACTTTGAAATAACACTATCATTACAAGTTAAATCAATATATTCTAATAGAACTTTACGAAATAACTCATTCGCTCTAAAGCTTGTCAATAGCAACTTATAATCATGAATTACACTATCGTCTTTCAAGATAATGTTATATCCCTTATCATAAACCCCCTTTTCAACATTGTGACTCAAGTTATAACCCAACGATAAATTCAATAGTCTTTTAAAACTTTCAGATTGCTGAGAAGTTGGAAGTGATCTAAGTTCTTTATAGAAATATCTCAAACTTGAATTCGAAACTTTTTGGTTGGCAATCTCATTCAAACTCTTATCAATCACTTGATTCAGGTTGAAAAGAGAAAAGATATCAGAGTAGGATAATAATAACTTTGATAACACTAGCTTTCCCAATGAAACTTCAAAATTCGGTTCAAATGTAAATAGTTTAAACAGAACGAAAATATAATTACCCACTGAACGATCCTCAGATGCAAACAGTATCTCTTTGTTGAGAAAAGAATTCACCTCTTCTTCCGCTGGTGCATTCTTTTCTTGGTCACCAGAGTAAATGAAGACAAGCTCCTTAATCAAAGAATACCATTCGATGAATTGGAAATTGATCTTTTTTTTGACGACTTTCTTTGAAGAGTCATTCGATGTTCTTTGAAATAGTGATGGTAGAAATATGTGTAATGCAGACAATGAAATCAGTAATATTTTAGTAATGTTGAAAAATGTTTGAAATTGTGGAGTGGATAGAAATGGGAAAGCAGAAAGTCCACGATAATCGCCACTTTCCACCCCACTTAACATATTCTGAGCAACTGCTGTAGCTAATCCTCCCATTATTACTTTGCCTGGATATCCAATTTGATAAGCAGACTGCTGCTGAGATACCACATTAAGCGGCTGGCCATTATAGTCTGTGGCAGGTTGAAATGGCGTCCCCATTTGCTGATGAGGATATAGATCAGGTTGCTGGGGTTGTCCGGTGTGCAGTACATGCTGTTGAGGTTGTGATTGTGGTTGAAGTGGGTGCTGTTGTGGATGCTGCTGTGAGTGCTGTTGATGAGATAGTGGCGGCGGTTGTGAATACTGGGAGAATCCGAGCTGTTGCTGCTGTTGGTGTTGTTGTTGTTGTTGTTGTTGTTGTTGTAAAAGATCAAGTTGGCGTTGTTGTGAATTTACCAACTGTTTCAGTTGTGAATTTTCATTGCAAGTTATTGAAATCTTCTTCTCAAGGTGTTTGATGTACTCTGTCGCCTTGGTCAGTACACTAGCTTTGTTAACCTTGGAGGCTGGGGAAAGACCGTCTAGTTCATTTAGCTCGTCAATCGACATATTTTTATCACTGACAGTGATTCTCAAGGCTGGAACAGCATCTCGTAATGCATTGATCTTAGCATTAATATTCGTTCTATATTTTTTTTCAATGACATTATGACTTGATCTATCCTTTTTAACTCCTTTGGTAACTCTGTTTGTTGAAATTTGAAGTTTACTTCCCTTCACAGATGACAATGAGGAAGTATTAGAACCAACTTCTTGTGGGTTACCGGACGAAAAATCTGAGGATTGTTCTTCTTTCTTAGTTTGCGTAGATGTTCTATCATCATTGCTCCCTGATTCTAAGATAGCTGTAGGATCCACTGGAGGGTATTGTCCATTTATAGATGATGGTGATATGTAAACATTAGAATAATCTTGCTTTGGTTGTTGTGCCATTCTTGAATCTGTTTGATCATTGTTTATATCAAAATCAACAAATTCGTTACCAAACTCTCCTGATTGTTCGTATTTGGTCACTACATTGTCATTACCGTTTTCCTGTTCGATCCATTCTTTTGGGAAGTAACTTTGCTCAGGAGATATACCATATGAGGAATCTCTAGATGAAGATGTCCCATCCAAATCAGAAGGGGATAAAGTAGGCAGGGAAGAATTGTTGGAAAGGGACGCCAGGAGGGCGTCTGTATCATCAAAAGAGTAGAATAGATTTTCTGGCATCTTCTTCTTGTTGAACGTTATATATTGAAACGACAGAGGGATATGATAATCGTAAGTTCGGTTCCAATGTTAAAAGAGGTGGTGAATACGTGGCGGTATGTTGGAACCTTTTGTAAGAACAAGGTGGTTGTGATGAGCTTCTCTAACTTCAATAAAGACTGATTGAGCTTTGTATTAATTTTAGAGATAAGGGGACAAAATGCCAAATGACAGAAAAGCACCGTTTGTTTTTCTTTGAGGTTATATTAATTGGGTAACCGGGTATTAGAGTCTCTGGTGAGGTGCTGATCCTGTTTGTTTGTTCTCTTAACAGCCTTTCGAAAACTTAAAAAGCTTTTAATTTGAGCCAAAGTCTGCAAAGATGGTTACTTGAAGAATATCAAAAGGTGTCAAATTTGATCCTGTTGCTTGTGCAATATATGCGTTGTGATTTCTTTCTATTGTGTATTTTTTTTTTTTTTTCCTTTTCTTTATTTTCCAGTTTATCGCAAATTTTGAAGTATTATTGATTTTGATAAGGGAAACATTTTAGTCTTGACTCTCGCTTGTCTTAGCCCTCTTCAAATCAGACTCACTATAAACACCCTAGAACCCTACAAGTACAAAAGCTCATTTTGTTTAACTCTGAAGTCAATTTACAGAGGGACGACAACTGAAAAAGATCCAATTTAGGTAGAAGTGCATTCTTGCTAGTTTGGATTTAAACTGTTATAGCTCTTAAAAAGTAGTAATTTAAGCTTCAATAGAGAGTCGCGCCCTGTATCATTTGGGTCCCTTAAACTTGCTAAACGCAGCTCGAAAAAGTGCATAATATTAGTTAACAAAAAAATTAAGCATTATCACTTGAAGGCATTTCAACGCTAACTCTTTTTTTTGTTGGTACGCCATAGAAGCTGCATTTTAACAAGGCAGTTTCTGAAATATATTTACAACCAAACAACATTTTCCCCATTGACAAACGCTCCGATGGTCCGAGCGAGCGATAGGTTCCAAAGCTTGCATAAAATTATTCAATCAATGTAAGGCATTCAGGCTTCATCCACTTATCTTTAGTGGTAAACTCGAAATCCTTAACTAGCAGCTTACTCGTAATCTATCCGTTCTGCTATTTTTCTTTTTTACCTGTGATGTGCATTAGTTGGATAGGAATTCTATATGAAAAATTATATCGTATAAGTAGTTTACTGGTCCCAGTTTACTTTGGTTGGACACTCAAGCGGTGATTAGTGCATTTTTAGACATTATTTTTGGGCAATGTTAATTAGAATTTTTTACTTAATGCTAATGCACCTTAATTCCTCTTTACATTTTGTCTGGGTGATTTTTATTTTACGATCTTTAAAGCACCCTCTTTTATTTGGTTTTCCTGATCTTAATGTGGGTCACACAAGCATTGGGAAAATTGTCCTTAAAATCCGTCGGAATTACGTAATACGAAACGGCAATTAACTTTGATGGTTAATTTTTTTTTTCCTGATCTTAATGTGCATTAGTTGATTAAAAACTCCATCTAATTATATATAACCTATATAGTGTACAACCAACTTTATAGAACAGGAAAAAAAACAGTTTACTGTTTACAAGTCCAATTCACTTGAAAGCAACTAAATTGTTGCTAGGGAAAGGTGGACACTCATTCTGTGATCAATGAGTTTTTAGATTTAGTCATAATAGATAGAACTGCCATATGAATATACTGACTGGAAAAATTTGTACTGAACTATAAGATTTAAACGGTAAAATTACGAACTTCAGATTTCATTATGGAAAATCTCTTATAGCTGAGCTCTAGAGTATCTAATAATGATACACAATCTCGAATGGACATGGAAAGGAATTACGTTGAGTATACTTGAGACTTGAATTATGTCCATACAGTGAGCTATAACTATTATGAGGCTTTTCGGAAGTTAATTCATAGCTGGTCAATGCGCTCTGTCTAGCAAGACTAGTGTGGAAGGGTGCAAGAGGAACATAAACATGAAATTGATCGCTGTAAATCAAGATTGAGCATCTTCTATGAGGCGTCATTAACTAAGAGCAGTGGGTTAGCTCAGTTTTCAGTGGATCTTCCGCTTTGACTTAAACTGCACATTGCTGGATCAAATAATTGCAAAACTGTAATATTGCTCTGAGAAATCACCAGTCCATAAATGACTGAGGTTCATCAGCTGAAAGCTACGACCTAAATCAGTTCAAATATTCGTGATCTCACCATTATTAAAATCTTAAATTGAAACAAAGTCTTCTAGCAGTTATAGGATAAGGAATAGACAATCTTGTAGGTCATTTGATGATTCATGAGCCATCTGTTGACATAAGGAGAGTGTCTCTTTGCATTGCAAAGATGCCTAATGACGATTAAAAGTTGTATGGATGTAAGAAGTAGAAAGACGAAGTGAAATTTCTGAAAATCTTTCACCATGCTGTATGATCATAAGTCTGACTTAAAATAGAAACAACAATCATGAATCTAATTCGAGGACCGCAATGAAAGTTGATATTTCGGAGCTAGCTCCAAACTTTATTGTAGAGATCGTATACCTTACTGTGCTTGGACCTTACATGATTGGTTCCAATAATACTCTTCACCATGACAACCGTTGAGATGCATAAGCTCCGATTTTACGTATGTTACAGTACACTGAAATTGAGAAAACTTAAAAATACCTCACCTTTTCAAATGCTCTTTTTCCATTTGTGTACGAATTTTATCCCAAATGGGAAAGATATACAGAACTATCCAAACCAACAATCTCAGCGTACACAGCATGTTGCATAAGGTGCAGAACATAAATATATTTATATGTATATATACAGTAGGAAGTTTATCAGGTATCACGCAATTCCAAAGTCGGTGCTGAAGTTGAGTCTGTTATTTCCACCACAATTAATTAGTTCAATGAACCTTAGAGGCTGTATCACTTTTATGAAATGCTGCACAATGGTTTTTTAGATTCGTTGAAGTAAAAGCTATACTCGTGCGCGAGAAAAGGTAATTGACTTGGCGCACATCGAACATCACGGATCTTACCCAGTGAGAAGCGTTCAGACTGTGATTTAGTGATACCCACTTTCTCCAGAACAGCCTGTAGTGCTCTAAATTTCTTGACTTTGACCCTTCAGGTTATGAAATTTAACTAGGCCTTAAAGGGAATTGAGTTTTATGTTACTCAGATATCTTTCTTTTCAGTTGAAAGTCTTCTCCAAGTCTTTTCTCCATATACGTTCTTTCCTCTCAATAAAGGTACCTTTTTATTAAAGCCACTTATTAGCAGTGTTTGGAGAAATAGTTTAACATTTCGTTAGCCCAGTGGTTTACAATGGAACTCTTGGATTCCCTCACTAGCTTCTCACTCCGAATGCTGTTCAATACGCTCTGGGTCTTTCGCCCACCGGCGCCATGCTACTTTTGAGCCTGCTTTTCTAGTAAGGATGACCAAGAGTATACTAGTGTGAGATTGGAGCAAACGGGTTCTTTAAGGTGTACGTTGAAGGTTCGACCAGTTATTTGTTTCACAGGAAAGCTTTTGTCTACTTTAGAGATTTGAGTTTAACGGCCACGCAGCACATCGCATATACCTTAAGCGAGGAAAATTAGGCTATCCAGATCGTGGACTATTTGCAAATGTTTGGAAGACCATAATGGAGATTTCCTCAATTGGAAGTTCATTCCATATTTGCAACATCTTTTGCTATCTCTGTTTTAAAAGTTCAGTTTCCATTATATGTATGTTTACATTTTATAATTCAGCACTCTGAAAAGTCTGTGTTTCTGTTCGGAATCTTATCGATACTGAAGTGAACCAGTTTTTGAAACCAGTATTGTGGAGTATTGAAAGCTGGTTGTTTTTTATGGTAAATGAAACAATACGCACTGTCTCCCAGGATTTTCTTGACACCCTCACATTTAACTTGAGCCTCCCAAGCACATAGTTGATTACAATTTTTAATACAAGCTATTTTGGTATTTTTTTTGAGCGAAATCGATCCATGTAGATCTTGAACAAAAGAAAGCAAAATGAGAAATCGCTTGCTTCATTAACAAAACTTTAGACTTAATTGTAGCAAGGTGGAAGAAATTAGTCGCAGCTCGGTAGATTCGCGATGGAACTTCTTAGACTTTTTGAGATTTACTCAAGACATTACCGCCAAATGCTATGTTGAACATACATAATTACAGAGAAATTACAAAATCTCCCCCAAAAAAAAAGAAATTGATCGAAGATCAGGGAGTTATAAGCCTTGATTGAAAAATGAGAGAGCGCCAGCCTTTTAGTATTTAAGGTAATAAAGAGATTGAGATCGTTTGATTCGAGAACATATTCTTCAATCAAATAAACTAGCACACAATGAACGAGGGTAGAAGTTGAAATTTTTATATCAAGCGAGTAAGCTCTCAAGTGGTGGATTCTTCGGAAATCCTTAAAACAAAAATGGCTTAAAGCATGTCGCAGTAAAGTATCTACTAAAACCATCGACCCAAATGATGAACAGCAGAAACCTATCTTGTGATCCTAGATAACTCAATAAAACTTTTATGCAAACAAGAAGTTAAGCCGTAACACGATCGGATCTTTCCACATTGGATTAAGTGCAATTATGCGGACTTTGTAGTGTATGCAGGAAAAGTCAACTGTCATGTCAACCAGTCTTATTGAAATATGAGCTGATATTGCAATCATAAGAATCTGAAGATACATATCAAGTATTCCACATTGTATCAGCTCATATGCTCATATACGGTGTAATACAGTGCAGTTTAGGTGTTGAATATAAGGCTTTGCATTATTTTATTGCCAATTGGAAGCTATTTCAAAAATGAAAGAGAGAGTTGAGCATAGAATATATCTTTTGATCAACATAAGTGGCAATTAGAAGTACAAATGTTGCCTCTTTCAGCTCTCTCAATTAACAGTATTGATGCCCTAAATTGCGAAAGTCAGACTGTAACTGTTAAAAGCTCGCTGAGAAACACTTGTATGACTGCAATCACTGCAACTTGAACTAAAGGCACCATTTATTCAACTTCCAGTTCTCAAATTTAGATTACATAAAATGCTATGCGGAAGATGAGAGTATTAAAGATTTAGTTCGTACTTTTTAGCGAAACCTGGGCAAAGCCGACTTACTTGGGATGATCAAAGCAGTAGATATCAGAAAGAAGTTACTAGGACTATAAAAAGCACCAGATGCTCACCACCGCAAACTATAGCATGGGTGGGACAAATTTGATTCAAGAAGTGAGACTTTTCAGACAAGCCTCAAGAACCCTCAAACTAACCCTTGATCTTAGCCCTATGTATATAAACCTTCTTCATAGAGTTTTCCTCTTCTGACAAAAGTCAATGGAATACTCCTCATATGATCTTACGCGGTAATAGTAAATCACATTTGTAATATAGCCTGTGCAACACAAGTATTAAGATCGATGCCTTTTTGAACAGATTAATAAGATCCTGACTTACCGATTAAGCTAAATTGTTTGAATTTTAATCTTGAGCACGAAATGCTTTTTTCTTGTTTTGGAATACATACACCATGCACCCTCACGCAGATAAATACAATGCTTCTCTCTGCATATGAGGTGCACAGGGGTAACATGATAGCGTAAGTTTGATTACATCAGTTAAGCGAGATTTGAGATATATTGAGTAAAGTTAAATAAAATAGCAATTGAATCTTCAATTAGCAGTTGTAACTCAATGATAGGAGAAGAGTAAAGGAAGAAGTTTGTGTTTTCAATTGGGAGTTCACTTTCTGTCTTTCTGAAGCTTCTGTGGAACTTTTGAGCGAAAAAACAAGAGATTCAAGATGTGCCCGTAACCGTGAATAGATGCAGAAGATCCTTTGTCTTTTTTTTTTTTTTTTGTTTTTGAAAAGCTGTGCGGGCCAGACCCAAGATAACAAATGGACCTAGCCTAATTCATTTCTTGTAAACAAATGGACCCAATAAGGACGATTGAATACCAAACGTACTAACAGACCGTTGAACAGACAAATTATTGAGTTTCCAGCACAGGAGGTCATACGACAAATCAAATCTGCTGAGATCACAAAAGTAATTCAAACTTTATTCTTTCCTCAGGTCCAATTTGATTAATCGAGTTTAAATCTGTGCTTGTCTCTACTGTGCGCTAAGTGTTGTCAACACATTTGGAAAAAGCTCAAGTCAATTAGTTCTCCTGTGCGTCTTGGTACACGAGATCTTCCAGATTCACTTATGCTTCTTTTTTAATTTTTTTTTCAATCATATTAGTTCGCAGGTCGTTAAACCACAGTGCCCTTTTCCTTGAGATCTCTTGCTCTTTCTGTGTGTCTTTCTTTCTTTTTTTGGCTTTTTTCTTTCCATCTTTTCCTTTCCTACTGAGCATACAGCTTGGTAAATGTGATAGCTCACAATTGTACACGAGTGTAGAGCCGGATGTACGTTTTCACCCACAGTACGTATCTCGGGTGGTCTAAGATAAACATCAAAGTTCGCTTTTTTGACAAGTTCATCAGATTTCAACTTTTTAACTTTCTATTTTGTTATTGTCGGTTTTCCACTTTTTTGATGAAAACTTATTTTCACCGAGTGCATGCGCAAAACTATAAATACAACTCTAGATCTTTTTATTTAAATTTTGAATTAAGGAACACAAGATTTTGACAAGATACAACTTCTTAATCCCTTGTTTGACTGAAGATTGATTCTTAACAGACTCGCCTACAAGCGCCCGCTAACTACCCACACTCATTTACACTTACTGATCCAACTACTTTTACACTCATTTAAAAAAACACCTAATCAGTAATCAAAACACACGCTTACGCGCATATATACATAGTTCTGCTCATAATTATCGCTGAACTTGAACTGTTATAAGCACAAGATATTCATCAGAGATATAAATACACGAGTAACAATGTCGAAACAACAACTACTGCCATCAGCCATCGAAGATAGCGTTGTCACTCCTCCGCCTTCTGTTAAACGCGCAAAGGGCAAACCTATGATTGTTGACATTTCTATAGGCGACAACGGCGAGCAAGTCTACAAATTACACGGAACAAGATCCAGTCGAAAGAGGAAGATAGAGGAAACTGAAGATGAAGCAGAAGATGAAGAAGAAGAGACAAATCCTGACTCTCAAAAATGCAAAAAGATGACGCCAATCCGTGCTGCATTGGGAACTATCTCTCCAAATACCTTAAACCAACACAAAAGAATTAACTCCATGTCATCCGTGAGTTCAGAGTCGAGAGTAGGAAACTCAAAGCTTTCTGGCTCACCAAGCGGAAGAAGAGGTGAGAGCGAGGCTAATATTTGGAGTAGTGACGTTGAGTTAGCTTTTGAAGAGGCTTTAAGAATGATTCCAAAGAATGGGTTGACTAAGATCAAAATTAGTGGTAAATCTTGCGGCCGGAATGAACTTATTTCAGACTATATTCTACAAAAATCGGGCAAGGTTAGAACCAGAAAACAAGTATCAAGTCACATTCAAGTTATTAAAAATTTAAGAAAAGACTCAGAATTAATAGAGCTAATAAACAATGGTCCTTCTGATACGGTTGCTATGGAAAGGTTTGATGAGGTATTCAGCGAGATCTCATTCAAAAAGTCATTAGGAAGTACTGGACCAAGTTTAGATTCTAAACCTTCAACTCCACTAATATCAAGAGGGAGAAATTCTAAAAAATCCACACCACAAGCCCCATTGCAAAAAACTAAGAGAACATCAAAGAATGGTTTTAAAAATTTGGAATTCAATTTGAAAAAGTTTGAAGTGTCGTTCATAGATTATAAAGAGCCATTGGCTTGCCACACGTATACCAAATTTAACTCTGACAGCCAGGAAAAGGCGCTGAGATTGAAACCTGATGCCTCTATACAAAACAGATTTCCTAATTTGAGAGACTTCGTTCTTTCTGCAAATCAAGAGAAAGTTCCCATTTTACACAACCTAGTTCAATTGAGATTGCCAGATGCAGATAAAAAGTTATCTGGTGAACATGAGACCACTCTTGAAGTAAACATGAAAAATGTTGCAAACGACGAGCAAGATTTTGGTTGTATAACAATGATCTACTCTTTTGGCATTGAGGTTATCAAGTTAGTTGAAGATTTGAAAATTATCAAGAGTTCCACATCCCTTGCAAACTCACGCGATACAAGGGACTTGACAATTGAGTTGGATTTTGCCAAAGATTTTTGGAATGCCTTCTTCAGCAGTGTGGAAAAGAACGTCAATGAAGACAGAACAAAGTCAGAAAACCAAAAGACAATTGCTGTTAAGGCTATCACTATGAAACAAGTAATTTTTCACAAAAAGAGATCTTCTGGTTTTGACAAAGAAGACATTAAAAGCATCATATTATGGGAATTTACAAGATCTGACTCTACCTGTGTTACGACATCAAGAAGATTATACCTACCCGATGTTGAAAAGGAGGAAATCGAATTTCTTTCAAAACTGTCTGAACCTCTTTCAAAAAAAGACAAAGCTAAGCTTGAAAAAAAGCAGTCCATAAAAACAAAGTCAACCGATGCAATTAAAGAGCAGCACGTTCTGCATCATACCCAGCAGAAAGAGGAACCAATACATCTCTCTCATGCACAGCCACAACTACAAGTGCAATCACAACAAATTCAATTACACCATCATCAAAATGGTGGCATTGCAATCTCTCCACATAACAATGATCAAAATTTATCGTATGAGGATGATCTTGAACAATCAACCTCTGCAAACACCACACTTCAATTCGATGATTTAGAGACATCAGACATTATTCCAATAAGTCAACCAAGCTCGAACTCCTCCACATTCAGAACAAACTCTATCCCTGTTTTCCCAACTCAACAGCCATTCCAGCATCCACAACAGCATCAACTCAGAAGAATGCAAAGTGAACCATCAGCTTCATTCTGGAATTTACAACATCACAATCAAAGTTTACCTTCCAGTACAACTTCCACTATAAGTAGTGATGGTTTCAACTCAGATGCGTTCCAAGGATTTGCTGCCAATGCAGGTTTCAACACTTTCAATCCTACTTTGAACCCAGGGTTTATTCATTTTGATCAAAACACACCGTTCAAGATGGAACAGGACTTTAGCGTTCCTGGTGAGGTCTTCCCTAGTTGGTGAATAACTGTAAGAGAAGGTTTAGTCAATATGGAAGGGATATGAAACACAGATTTTGGCAGATTAAATCTACTCATCACACGATACTGGCTTTATACAGCTTGTTCATTTCGATCCGCACTTCTAATGAGGAAATCTTGAATGATTTTCTTACTGTTTCAAATGAGCATTAAGTCTTATGTTCGTTCAATTATATACCGTTTATCATATTTTGTTCTTGAATTTTATTTAGTTTTTTTTTTTTAGTTTTTTAAAAGATTAACCATCATTTAAACCAATGGTTTCTTTTCTAGTTTAGTTCTTTTTGACGTTGGAGATCAGAAGTGGGTTTATTTGGTCTAGCTTGCTATACGAGATACTATCTGTATTAGCTATATTTTATTTAGTTGAACTGTTAAAATAGATCCGATTTTCAATTCACAGTAGAACCTTGTTTAAAGAGCCAATCTAATCGCTTGGGCTTTAATAATTGAAGAGTGTCTATCTTTGAAGTTCTAGAACTGGACATTAAATAAAAAATAAAAAATGTAAACATATGACGTAGACACTCCTATTTTTTCAAAAGTAGAAGTATCTGAAGCCGTTATGCAGGCCCTCTGCATAACCCAGTCTCGGTACTTTTCTTATCCAAAAAAGGCCAAAAGTCCGCTACGGTACTGCATGTTGCATGAGCTGATTTTAAAGTTGAGGGTTATTGTACTTTGTAGAACTGTGATAGTTAGATACGAAGAAGACGAGAAAGAAGTACAATTAATTTTCATTGGTAAGTGCTTCTGCACAAATATCAAAATATTCAAAATGCAGCTAGCATCAATGTTTCATCCGATCAATTGTCTTCTTGATGTATAATTATCGTGGATCACTCGATAATCATATTAAACCAATTGAAGTAAAAGGCATGGTCGTAACGACATGGACAAAAGTGCATGTTTAGGTCAAATTTCAAGGCAGAGCTTTAGTTGTAAAAGACTTTAGAATACATAGAACAATTGGATGTGTTCAGTTGCTCAGACTAATAGAACGTACGATCAGATAGATAAGTAATAAACGATATCATATTAAACCATCTCATTTTTGATTAGATTCAACCTCAACTGCCTCGGTGCTTTCATCAGCTGAAATAGCTGAATCATCATCAACTTGTTTACCTTCACCCATGATACCTCTCCAACCATTTAGTCTGAGGTATCTTTCAAATCTGACGTCTTCCATCATCAAGTCATCATCTTTTAACTGAGGAATTGTAAACCAAGCTAAAACGACACCGGTTAACCCCAAGATAGCAGATATGATAAAAGTCCATTTCTTGCCCAAGTTGACCTGAATAGCAGTAAAAGAAGCAGTACCCGCAGCGGCACCTGCTTTCCCAATGGCAGCACTTAGACCATACAAAGTACCTCTAACGGGAGTTGCATAACACTCAGAAGATGTTAAACCCAAGTTATTACCAGGACCAAAGTTACCAAATGAGTTGAAGATACCATAAAACACGATAAATAATGGTATAATTTTACTAAGCTTTTCATAAGCTAAACCGATGATCAATCCAATAACCAAATATCCCAAAAAACCAATCATTAAACAATTTCTTCTTCCCCATGAATCAACAACATACGCACCAATTAGTAAACCTGGTATTGATAAGAATCCTAACAACAAAGTCCATTCAGCTGTTTTCTTCAAAACATCAGTTTCACCTTCTAATAATGAAGAGACAATGGTTGATGAAAAGACTCCATTAGGGAAGACTACAAAATCATATATAAACCAACAACCACAAGTACCTAACAATCGTCTCCAATAAAATTTTAAAACTAACCAATATGGAACGTTTTTTTTAATGGCTGAGGTTTTGTACAATAGGGTACCTTTCATTTTATATCTAAAATAAAAGATACATAATGGCCAAACTATACCTAAACCAAAGCAAACTCTCCAAATAGTATTCAAATGGTTTGATCCTGCTGCAGATAATACAATCAAGAAAACGATAATTGCAAATGGGCCACCTAATGATAAAGGTAGATTTGTCACCAAAATAAAAGTTCCACCTCTTCTTTTCACGGTTTCATTAGCAGATTCACTTGAGGCTGAAGAGCAAGCACTATATTCACCACCAACACCAAATCCAATTACACCACGACAGATTGTCAACATCCAAAACATACCTTCTATTGTTGGTGCACTAGCTGCAGTACATAGTATGGAACCTATGACTATAAACATAGTAGTTGCAACAATTGCCCACTTTCTACCATAATAGTCACATGTTAATCCAATAACAATCTGACCAATGATTGTACCAACAATCGATGCATTTGAGACTCTTGTCTTGACAGAGGAGGTATACTCTTTATGGTACTCAGTGGTGAAGAGAGCATTTAACATTGTCATTAGGTTATTTTGATATCCATCACTCATTAAAGCGGCACCAGCACATATGACAGTGATGATATCAGATAATGACTTCTTTCTTTGATATCTATTCTTTCTTTGCACTTTATCATATCTAATTTGTGTGGAGGGTTCAATTAGTTGATCTGGTTTAGAAAGAGAATTATCCCTGCTAACAGTTGCTGATAATGTTGAGCTCATGTTTAGGCCTTGATATGAAATTATTTTCAAAAAGGTAAGGTTTATGCCATGCTAAAGGACTGTTTTAGTGGAATTAGATTGACATGAATGCCAAGATTGAGATGTGATACTTCTTATATATTATACACTTTAATGTTCGTTATCTTTGGTTAGCATTCCTAACTTCAAAAAATGCAAAAAGAAGTACACTGATATTCATGGCTAAAGTTTTACGATTACCAGTTCGAAACTATAGAGTGAGCACGTTCCATGTTAGTGGCAAAATTGAGCCTTAAAGAGGAGAGTTTTCACAAACACCACGAAGTGATGATTACAGTTTGCTCGATCAGCTTTAATGCATCTCGTTAAAATAGGATAAGGTTTTACTTCAATTCTCACGTTTCAAACTCATTTCTATTTGATTATCAAACTGTATTGTGCAAGATACCCCATCCACGTTTGTGGTTGTAAATTTGAAGGAAAGAGAGAGAGAATAAGACAACATTAAACTTAGCTATAACAGTTTTAAAAGGATAAGAACCGATGAAAAAACGCTTCAAATTATATTTACTCCAAAGTAATATAATTAAAACAAACTAAATAAATCAAGTGACAGTTGTCTTGGATTTATTTCATTTAAAACTATAATTTGTTATCACTTGTATTTACTGTTGTAGTTAATGAACACCAGATAGAATAGTTACTTGAAGAGATCATATTAAGCTTCCGAAAAAAAATCAAGAACGTGCCGGTACAACCGTTAACTACTGTATCGTACTTAACATATCAGATTTTTTAAGTCAAATGAAGAAAGAGATATCGAGTTATAGCAGCAAATTACAGACTCACCAGTGGAAACAAGTTTGAATGTCATTTTTTTTGACTTAACATCATAGTTATACATGAAGCATATACTTTCACTATCTTGCTTCCGACTAGTAATACTTTCCATAGATTTTGTCTTTTATTACAACATATTGAGTTAAATGCCCCTATCATGATTTGAAAATTAGCATATCTTTAAATCATTTTATTGTATACATTTTACTTTGACTGTCAAATCACCATCAGCTAGTAGAAATTTGACTTTGACATTGTAAATGATAATATGATGTTTTCAATATAAGAAAAGTTCTAAAAACTACAACAGATTACTAAAACAACAAAAGGATACTATATTAGAAGTTTAAAACCTATTTTGTTTCCAATTGATTCTTTCTGTTTCTGAGGGGGGGTTTAATTTTTTGGCTCTCCTAACTATGAAATAAACAAACACACAATTACTTGAAATTTTTTATACAGATTTGAAATGTTCAAATTAAATGAATTAAGCATCATCGTTGAACAAAGCATCTCTCTTTTCAGCAATTCTTTGTTGTCTTCTTTCTCTAGCAGAACGGTTTTTAGCTCTTCTAGCTTCAGCTTCATCTTTCAAAGCCTTTTCACGAGCAGCTTCAGCCTTAGCAGCAATGATATGTTCAACTAAAGCACGTTTGTGTTTGAAAGTGTTACCCTTGGCAGCTTTGTATAATGAATGATACAAATGTCTGTCAATTTTACCAGCATCTCTGTATTTAGCTAATAATCTTCTTAAAACTCTTAATCTTCTAATCCAAATAACTTGGGATGGGAAACGAGCTTCTCTGGTACCTTTTCTTTTACCAAAACCACTGTGACGACCACCTTTTTTAGATTCAGCTAAAGCTCTAGCTCTAGATCTTGAATGAACACGAACTGGTTTTTTAACAATGGTACCATTTTTGTATAATTTTCTAATGGCTTGTCTGGAATTGGCTTGAGCAATTTCAGAAGATTCATTTGGATCTAACCAAATCTTTCTTTTACCAACACCAACAACAGCGGCAGCAAGTCTTTTTTGAGTACGAAGGTTAGCCCTATTAAAAAAAAAATAAGTTAGTATTTAAACGTTCCATATTTGAAATTACAGAAAGAATGATATATTGCATGTCTAATATAGAATAAATGTCTAGTGTAGAGGTCCACAATTTGATGATTGGAAATTCTATCCTATTATTTGTACTATGTTCATTTACGTTATGAAAGTTCAACTATCTTGAAGATGATTTGGATTTGTCTTGATTGAATTTATTCTATTGAGTAATGGAGTTTTCCTCTTTTGTAACTTCACAACTGATACTTTTTTTATTGTTGATTGATTATCCATATGTCTCCATTTTTGGCACTTTGTTGTCATCTCTATTAATTTATTGATTATTGATTTTATTTATAGTTGAATATATCTGAACGTACAACGACATATCTATGTTTTGAAATGCTTTCTATCCTCCTTTCCTGTTTATGTGCTTACATTTTTGTCTATAGTTTAATCTTCAAAAGAAACACTTGAATCAAATTAATAACTAATATCTAAAGAGTGTGTTTTATAAGTTGAATACTTTTTTGTTGATATATTTTCCCTACTTTTTTTTTTTTTTCCTTTTCCACACAAGTCTTAGACCGTAGTAAAAAAATAAGACAGAGACTTAGTCCCATTATTTTTTTGTTAGTAGGTTTTTTTTTCCACTAGTTAATAATTCTCGGATTTGCTAAGCTAAAATTTGAAATAAGGACTGATGTGGTGCATGGATGTTAAATGTGTCCCACAAAATCCACCAATTTTAGAATCTATTTTTTTTTTAGTAACTTAACTTTTTCTGTTGCACTTGCGAAAAATAAAAAACAAGACTGCTAATAGAGGAGAATCACGTGAGTGTAGCAAAACCCTAATATTTCAAAATCTCGGAAGTTCAATCGAGTCACATGATATATCAGGGCTACATATAATCTGTCATTATTGCAGGTGTCAATATTGGTATTGTGTAAAATTTTATAAAGAGGAAATTTTATTTAAAGCTCATCTCTTAATGATCTATATGGTTTAATTATCTATATCATCATATACACACACACACATAACCCTATTAAAATGGCTCATTCATTACGTTCCAAGTCCAAACTAAGATCCAAATCCGTCAAAAGAGGTAAAGAGTTTCAAAAAGCTGTTGATGAAAGACTAGTTAGACTGCATGCCAAAGGAAAAGAAGAATTAATAAAACAAAGAGAACTTGCCAAACAAGCCAAGGCTGAAGCAGCTGGTGCTGTAGCTGAAGACCAAGCGGAAGAGGAAGTGGATGTTATCGTTGCCGATGGTGATGTAAAAAATGATGAGAAATCTGTTTCAACATCTGGTTACAGAACTGCTAGACATCATCTATATAAGAAAAATAACAAGAAGAAGAGTAAAAATCATTCTGCCTTTGGTAACAAAAAGAAATAGAGAATAAAAAAAAAAGACAAAAGAGAAGATAGTGGAGTAGATCACACATTAATCATGTGAATTCTAAACTCTACTTTGTCCAAAGCTCTTTATGATACACTTCACCTTTTTTCCCTAAACTCACTACCATCCTTTCACTTCTTTTCCAACCATATTACTTGCGTATTTTCATTTCATAATTGTTGTTACTTGGGGGTTATGCTTTGTTTTTTTTTAATCATCATGTTTGTTAGCTTGTTTGGTTGTCGTTTTTTATATTTTGCATCCGTTTACGATTGTTACATTTAGGGCCATTCATTGTGGGGGGCTTCAATAGAATATTTACACATCATTTATATCCATGTTCTTTTGATACTTGTAGTCCTACTTGTAAATCTGATTTACAAATGAGATAAAATGAATGAAATATATCGTAAATCAATGCATTAAAATTAAATAACTAAACTTTTCTCTCCATATACAATGGAATAAATAACATTAAAAGATAAAATGCAGAAAGACAAGCTAAACTAGACTTTCCTTCTTTTCATTTAACTGAAGAATTCCCCTTCTTCTTCTTCATCATCATCATCATCATTATCATCCTCATTATCATCCTCACCAATTAACTTTTCTTCACCTTCATTCTTTATTGAAACAATGGTCTTGAATTTGGCTAAATTTGGACATTCTTCTGTATCTATATGCTTTGATAACCATTCATTATTATTATTAAACTCTTTAAAACAACCAGCACATCTCCCTGTACTTAAATTTCTATCACATTTGAAAACTCCAACAGGATATATGAAATGTATACTTTTCAAATGAGCCTTATATGTATCCTTTCTTGAAAATTCACCATTTAAATGATGACATTTAGCATGCTTCTCGTTAAAAAATGGACATCTGAAATCTTTGACAGTGTCATGCTTCTTCAAATGACGAGAAAGATATGATTTATTTTTAAATTGACGTTGACAGAATGGACATCTATGATAAGTTGAGCCAAGAGCGGAATTCTTAAGAGGTATAGAGGAAGGTGATGATACTAATGATGATGAATTTGACGATTGATGCGATAAGGTTTTAATAGATGGTTTAGTAATCATGGATGGTGGTATCTTTTTGGCAGTAGCACTAGAGCCGGTGTAAAATTTATGAAATTGCTTTTGCGACGGTTGTTGAAATTCAGAGTCTAAAGGCACAAATTGTGCTTGTTGTGATGTTGGTGCTGTGTGAACATTTGAATAACAAAACTGCTGCTCTTGTTGTTGTTGTTGATTGTACAAACGTTGTTCTTGTGGAACACTTGAAGTAGATGGGTAATTAAAGGATACTGGTGGTGGAGGCATCATCAAGGATGCATAGTTGTTGTTGGAATTGGAATTGGTATTGGTATTGGTATTGTTGAAATTCTGTGACATTTCACTGTTTAGTTGTAAAGACATCTCCTTCGAGAAGAATTCGTCAATGTTCATATGTTCCATTGTATCAGCATATGATTGATTTATTTGTTGCCCCTGTGGTTGAATTTGATGTTGTGGATAGTGAAGGTTGTTGTGAGCGTGATTGGCACTGAAGATGGAACTTTGGTATGAGGTATCTGTGGTTATGCTTGAATGTAACATGTCCTTTTCCTCTTTATTATTGAATGGTAATTTCTTGAGGAAACTAAAGTCTAAATCTATTTCATTTATTAAAGCTTCTTCTAATTCAACTTTAACTTGATCAATTCCATTATCATCTTGACCTTTTGAGGATTTCACTCTTCTTATATCTTTGTTATTAAATTCTTCTTGAGGTGAAGATTTATTTGAAATTGAACTTGAGCTAATTAAAGATTCTGTGTTATTCACCAAAAGGTTATAAAACGTAGGATCTTCTAATAGACTCTGCATGATGAATATATGCTGCTGCTGCTGTATAGAAACTTAAATAAATACACCTCTTAATTCTTTATAACTTGAGCAGGTACAAAGTCGGACAATTGTTTTATCAAACGGGTTAATTAAAAGCGAGTTATATTGAATAGAAAATCCGTATCAAGGAATGGAGAATTTAACAATGTTTTTATATAACTTTTCATATTTTTATTAATTAGGATTTTGGCCTAGAAAAAAAATTTTTATTTTTAAAATTCAAGTACTTTTTTAAATTCTCAAAGTTCCTAGTCGTTTCTTTTTATTGTAATAACTTCGAGGCATCAAAATTTCTTTAGCGAAAAAAAAATTTTGTGTCGCAAATCCGTCGTAATTTTATGGAATCTCACGCTTTTGGCGTTAAAAAGTTTTCGAAAAAGCTACTTGACTCCAAAAAAATTGGCAATAAAAATAAAATCCGCATAAAGTGCTACTTTTGACAGATTTTTGCCTTAAAATTTTATGTACAAAGACTCAAGAGACTCAATTTTCTATGCATTTTCATTTGCCTTTATTTTCCGAGGTTATTAAGTCATTTTGTAGTGGTTAATTTTTAACATAAAAGCTTTGACATTTGGGCCAATGGAAATTTATACCACTGAGGTTAGCGCTGATCACTTTATAAGAACAATATACAGTTGATATCGAAAAAGTCTTATCAGCCTTTATAGCCGACTGATATAAAATCTAATAGAGTGTATAATTCTTTTCTTGATCAAAGCTAACTGTAAGTAATTGGTAGTTGCCAATAACTCTTGAAAACATGACCTCACATAATGATATCATTTGTCGATGTTAATTTTTAATAAATCTTATTTAGACTTCAATTTCAATAACTTGGAGACTAGAATTTCAACTAATTTTCTTGGGTTGCAGAAAAATCGAACAACATTTTACCGTTTTAGTTTTCAAAAAGTTGCATATTCGTATATGCGACTCTCGCCGTGGAATTCTTTCAAAGATAACTACGGAGAAACAGAGATCTTTTTTTTTTTTTTCAACACTTCAAGGCATCAAAAAAGTTCCACCTAGAATAAGAAGTGACTTCGAACGTTCAATTGCATCGGTGGTCTGACACCACAAGAACTTTTGGCGCATTAAGGTGAGCACATATTACCTTATTTGAGAGATCTGGTTTGATATAAACTAAGTGATTGCCTTGAAGAAAAAAAGCCTACTACGGATTGATAGATGAATAATATGAGTTATTAGATCTCTATACCCTTATTTTTATCTGATGGCTATAATTATCTTCAAGAGCGGTGTTAGTCATCGGGGCAATCACGAGATTAAATCTCAATTTAATTAATTAGTTAGATTGTTGTGTACTTTAAGAGCTTCAAAGTCATGACGTAGTGACATATTTGCAACATCTTTCTTTTTTTGTTATTATTCCGCTTTAGTACCATGTCCTGCGTAAAAAATTCTTATTTCGACAACAGACTTGGCCAATTCTGACAAACAAAGACCAAAATATGAAGCTTATGCCTCTTTTACTTAGACTTTTCGATATTGAATCAGGATTCAACGTTCAGGTCCTCATAAATTCGCTTGTCAAGCTTTGTTACAGCTATTATCATGGCAATTGTAACAGAGTATAGGTTTGCATTAGGTTATTGTTGAATTTAACTTCGATATAGCTTCTAGAATTGGGTTTGCATGCGATTGCACCTGTAGATTTGACATAGTTAGTGTAATTGTTATAATGGAGCAATCTGGATTTGGAGTAATTTGTGCACGGTGGAAAATATTCTGCAAACTGCATTATATAGTTTAAGCGGAGATTATACAACAATTGAACGAACTAACTGACGCATAAATATAGAGCTTTAGTTCATAAACAAACACATATACCATTGAATCAAGTTCCTGCAGAAATCTTAGAAGCCGTACACTTATAGTAGCGATTATTATCACATATTTTTTCAGTTTATCCGATGATCATCACTCATTTGAATTTAAACTCTCTTTAAATAAACCCCGGTAGGATACATATGCGACTGTAGTAGTTTGAAAGAAACCTTTCTGTGCATGTTAATATCTGATAACTACTAGAAGAAAGGCATTTTGAAGCGGATTTCAACAGAAATTTGAATTAAGGTGCTTTCAGGATGATCGTGACATAGACTCTTCATTCCAATCTTTCGATGTACGAAATAAAGTTCTTTTTAAGGAGATTGAAAACAAAGCCCGAGGCCAGTAGAAATAAACCCCTACATGAATTACTCTATGTATATCTAAACTTTATGGAAAGGCAATGAAAAATTATTTAGGTTATTCTATACATTACAGTAGACGTTAAAGCAACCAAATTCAAACTCCATAATTATTATATCTATAATTACACATGTATGCATAATATGATGCGAATATGGTACGGTCTTGAGTGAAAATATCTATAAGATACATTTTAACTAGATGTATGAATTTAACTTTGTCGGATATCTGTGAAATGTCAGCAGCTTGTAGCCAACAAGGTACCATTGCCTTTTAGCCATGAGTGAGGTAATACGTATTAGGTGAAGATATCAATGTAGCGGTTGTAAGCCTCTCAGCTAGTACAATCATACGATTGAAAAGATAAAGTGAAGTTAATGATAATCGCTTGTCTGTGCTAACAGTATACAAATTTACCACAATAAATTCACAGCACCTCTCAAATCATCGACATTCAACAAATCCACACCAAGGTCAACCAAGCCTCTCCAAACGTTATTTCTTTCAGATATTGGCCAATTTGGAGTATCCCATATGCGTACTTTTAAACCTAATTCATGAGCTAATGAAATTCCATTTGTTAGAATTGATAATTGATCATCTGATAAACTTTTAGAAGTTTTATTAGAAGCTCTTTTAGAACCCGTTATGAGTTGTAAAGAATCAGATGCGAAAATTGACAAACCTTCTTCATAATCTGAGGTAAATGATTCTTTAGCTGTATCTAGATCATTTTGATTATTGAAACTGGAGAGTTTAGATAGTGGGGCATCTATGAACATTGTTCTAAGTTTTTGAGATTTGATCTCTTCAGTTGGTATTAATCCAGTAATTATAACGGTCAATGGACCATGATACCAAGTTTTGGTCTCAGTGTTATAATTTGTCAAATATCCATTTAAAAGGAAAGGTTTTAAAGCTTTTGTTAAAGTTCTAAACGTTTTATAAGGTTCATTTTTAAAATCGATAAACAAATAGATTGTCTTTGTTGGATCGTTGAAAAAAACACCATTCATAGATTTTTTATCTCTATCATCTTGATAGACATCTGTGTTAGATCTATCCAATATGTCCAATAATGGTTGAAGATAAAGATTATGAAGTGTATTAAAAGATGATAACAGATGTTTATGATGTCCAACGTATAGGTCATCGTCAAACCCTTGAGATTCTAGATAAAAAACATCAGCTTCAACGCTGTTTATACCTAATTTTAAAGCATCAAATAAGGGGATAGATCTCCAATAATCGTTATGACTATGAATTGGTTTAACACTTTCATCTTTGTTGATGAATGAGACGTCAATTGGATAGTTAAAGCTTTTATCCATGCCAAAATTATGAAGTTTCTTGAAATGGATATGACGTGAAGATCTTGCAAGTACATCTCTAAATGCAAATGGGTTTTTAACAAATGCATATGTGAATACGATTAAAATGATGAAAAATAAAGATGAGGTAATTGATAAAAAGATTGTTAGTCTTTTATAGAGTTGATAGTTTTTTTTCTGTGGTGTATTGGGTATGATGGAAGATGACGTTGAGGTAGCTGATGAGTCCAAGGATATAATATTTAAGTTTAGACTTTGTTTCTCCTCATCTTGAACCATAGTGCTCATAAAGCTAGACTGAACCATAATGCTCAATCTAATTCTTATTGATTTAAACTACTATCGAATATGAAATACCTGACAATGTGATGCTTCAAATGTTGCAGTTTATACTTGTTTTATATGGTAGTTGTGATAATGAGCAGAAGTTTGAGTGAGTTATTACCGGCAAGATAAAACCGACTGGACTTCAAGTGCTTTTACACTAAAAAATTTGGCTGTAAAATTTGACACAAAAGACGGTCTCGGATACTGAAATTGGTAGAATTTGGAAGGGGGGAGTGTGATTGTTCCTATTTGTAGCCTTCTTGACCTAGTGTCTATCATTAGATGATAGAAAAAAAGAAAGCAGGAGAAAGATGTACTTTTATATTTAATTGGTATATATGTATTTTTATACGAAATTAGTTGTATAATAATAATCTTGAAGATTGACGTTCGTATAGTAGTGGGCCATGTGTGGAAACAAGATAGACAGGCAGATACACGTTTTTTTTTCTTTTTTTTTTTTGTTCTTGTGTTCTTGGTGGATTGGGCGTCGCCCCAAAAAGCTGTTTAATTGTCTCAAAATTGTCAAAAATACGCCGTGGAGGAAAAAAGGTTTGGTTTAGTTAGCGAGAAAAATTCCTAGTCATGGACCAAATACAGTTGAAATAGAGGTGGTTAATTGGTTCCAGTAATTGTAGTGGGCCGGCCACCACTGTTTTTCTTATTTTTTGTTGATTTTACGCTTAATCAGCCATAGAGATAAAAAAAAAAAAAAAAAAAAACTTTAGATAAATGAGATCTGGAATAGAATGAGTTGTAAGCACAGTATCGGGCATAGTTTTTCATTTAATGATTGGTGGTGAACTTATATGTTCTCGTGCTAATAGTTACTACTAATACTGGGGGAGTATTTTGATACTAGTACTGGGTTACTTGATGACCCCATACCCTTTCATGATCACGTTCTCAACTTTTTATTCGATGCGTGATACTAAGTAGTGAGACAACAACGCACTCTGCAGGTCTGTTCCAAACTGTGTAAAATGTTTCCATTGCAACAGTTGAAACACGATGCAAGTGATCAGCTCCAATTACAATGATTACTTTGAATACTTCATTTTTATGACAAAGGTTTAACAGCGCAATGTTCAGTTCAGTTCAGTTAGTTTTGACAAAGCTATAAATTGATTACCTTAAAGTGTAATTCTATTGTTCTCGCCCACACGTAGATTCAAGATCCATCAACCTTGAAAAAAAAAAACGTTACAAGTTGACAGACAACCCACAAAAAGTTAAAAAAATCTCCTTCTTGGGTAAAAAAAGTTTGAGTTTCACTGAAGCTTATCATACTTTTTTTCTCCTTATTATTCATAAAACTTAAAACTGTAAAATCTTGACAAAAAGAGAAACCATTGAGAAGTTGTGGTTTAAATTTTATATAGAATTTGCCAATTAATACACAAATTAAGATCAAGAGCAAAAAAAAGAAAAAAAGAGGATGCACAGTTTTGCGCACAAACTAAAAAAGAGAATTACCCCAAAGAAAGAAAAAAAAACTTATCCACAAATTTAAAAAATCTATTGTATCAAGAAAATGAAAAGCTGGGCTTAAAACTCTGAAAGATAATTAGGTGCATAAGATAAAAATAATTATGTAATCCTTTCGCATGTGCTTATGTAATTTTTTTTTTTGTACAATCTGAAGATATGGGACTTTTGTTTTTTTTTCACGCAGCCTCAGTCAGAAAAATTACCCTCTCTTTATATATCTTACTTGACATTCCATATTTGGACAATTGTAAACAGCTAGATCATGGTCTCATAACCACTTCCTATCTTGTTTATTTTTTCACTCATTTAGTCCAGTTTTGATCTTAATTATCTGCTTCTCATTCTCAATTTTAATACAGAATGTTGAAAAAGTTCTAAAGAAGTTATATTCTAAAGTAAGTGTGCTAGTTGTACAGAGAATTGATAAGATCAATTTCTAAGCAAACCATGGGGTCTCCTTTGAAGCAAACACTTCTCCCTAGCTCGGACATTAAAGAGTTCATAGTTAAAAATGATTCCCCATCACAAAGATCATTTGATAATTTGATACAAAACGATAAAGACGAACAAATAGATTCCAACTTACGAAATACCAAATATGTTCAACAAGGATATCAACCACAAGTACAACAGTCTTATACTTCATTAAATAGACTACCGACTCTATACGAAATTTTAAATAGAAGAACTCAGTCACCAGTTGATTTATGGAGTTTTTACATATACATTAGAGATTATCAAAATGCCGTTGATTATTTGGATTTTTGGATTGATGTTATAACTCATCTTAGACTTTGTAAAGACTATGTTAAAGGTTTAAGAGAGAGTTTGTTGTTGAGTGAAAAGCATAAGAGTACTTCAGATGAACAATATAAATCAAGTTCATCAGATAGAAAGAACAATACGAATCCAAATTCATCAAGTGGTGATAACAACGTTACAGATGCTAGTAGAAGAGACTATAGAGAATCTGTAAGCTCATCTTTGTTGTTGGAAGCTCTGTTGAATGAAGGTTTTTTGGATGATAAAGATAACAAGAGAGTTTCATCTTTTTTACAAGGGAATGAGTATATCAACATAAATGATGCAAGAATAAGTGCTATTCTTGGTGAACCACAAGAGCAAGAGGGACAACAGTCAGACATTGATAGGATACAAGGGGTTGAACAACCATTGAATCCGTTCAATCAACAACCACACTATCAATTTCAATCACAACAAAACCAACCTCAACCTTTACGTGACACCACCCCATTTCAAGGGCACTCTAAACCGATAACATCTCTTGATCCATATGAACCTTTAAGTTCACCTAAAAAGGTCTTTGCAGGTGATCTTATACATCGTCATTCAAACGATCGTTCTAACATTTCAAATCAAAATAGAAATTCAACGAGAATAATACCTGAACAATTAGAAAAATATATTTCAAACGTTAAAAATGGTAATATATCACGTTTGACATTAAAATCATCTTCAAGAAATATTCTAAACACATATTTTAAAGAAAATTCTCCCAAAAGATTGGTTATACCTGATCGTATAATAAGAAAAATTAAACATGATGTTGAATTACAAGGTCGTGATGATCCTGATGTATTTGAAGATGCTAAAAATTACGTATATTCAGCAATGGAGAGAGAATCATTACCTTTTTTTTTACAACAAAATGCCTTACATAACATTAATAACTCTTCTGCTTTAATAAGATTATTACTAGGATTATTTTTCTTGTTTGCAGGTTTATGGATAAGTTATTCATTGATTTTTACAAATGTTAAACCAAAGGCAATTAGAGCTGTTATAATTATTCCATATATAATTGGTTGTTATCTTTTACTAAGTTTCCTTTATAAATTGGATCCAATAATGGTATTTTTAAGATACAGTGATAATCAAGAAACTAATGTATATCATAAAGGTGTCCAAGTTAAAAGAAGACGATGGGTGCAAAACATTCAAGAACCATTTGTCTCTAGACTATTAAAGAAAAGAGCATATTGGGTACTGTTCTTGATACTGGTGTTGAGTGCTTTGTTGAGTTTATTGTTTGGATTGGTTCCTGGTCATAGAATATGATATACTGCTTTTTTAAAGCCATAAAATAATAATAACTATTATGAACGAGATATGGTTTAGTATTGTAGTTGAGATATATGTAATTATTCCGAAGTGACACTATTCCATAGTTGTTTCTTCCAATTTTCTAAATCTTTATGTAGTTGATAAAGTTTTTTCAACTCTAATTCTTTATCAACTAAATTATTCCTATCATGAATCTGGAAATTATTTGAAATGGTATGATATAAAGTTTCATACTCTTTATATTTTATTCTAAACTTTTTAGCCAATTTTAGGTAAAAAATTTCATCTTTATCATCTAGGTTAACATCACGTTTACGCTTCTTTAAATTCATATCATCAGATATTCTAGAAGGTGGTTGATTTTCAAAAGATGAAGATGATGATGAAGCTGAAGAAAATGATGATGATGATGATGATAGATTCTCATTTGACTCATGAGTTGAACTGTTGGAAGAAACATTAGCTGAGCCATTTGTTGACCTTGTACGTTCCTTTTTCAGTTCAAATCTATCCTTATTATCAACACTTTCTGAAATTGGTATCAATTCAGCAGCAAAAGGATGGTTGTATATATATTCTCTAGCATGATGATTTTTAGGGTATTTCAAATGATCATAGATTTGTAAACAATGATTTTTCAAAATCCGTTTGGTCTCATCTTTATACATCTTTGAATCTAAGAATTTCAACTCTTTATAATATGGATAAGCTAAGACGTATAAAGTATCATTTGAATTATCATTGTTAGCTTTCTTCGATCTAATATTTGGATAGTTTTTGAATAAAAGATTCTTAAAAGATTGTTGATAGTTTATAGCTATTGAGTCAATAATTTTCTCCACTTCAACTCTAGGAATCTTTGTTCTTGATGCTAGTTCAGTTATATTAACTGGACCTAGTGCTAACAAATATAGCAGCTTCTTCATATTGTTTGGTATTTTTGAACCATGATTTGATATGGATGATAGTGAAGGTGTCGATGGAGCAGAAGGAGTCGGGGTAGAGGTAGAATGCACTTGTCGGCTCATTGATCTTGGTTGTGTAGGTATTATAGGAGTTGAGTTGGTATTGTTGTTGGTACTACTACTAGTGGTGATGCGTGCGGTGGTAGATGAGGTGAGGGGCGAAGGGGATCTTTTTTTAAGCTTTGGAGTTGTATTTGTGACTTTAGTTGACTCTTTCTTTTCAACGATATCAGAGATTAATGATTTATCAGTGGAAGGTTTATCAGATATTGAAACTTTTGAATGAACATAACCAAGATTTTTAAAAGTTGAAGTTGAGAATTGCTTATAAATGGTGATTTTTTCAGATTCAATTGAGGTGTTGTATAAGACTTGAGAATCTATTTTATATGCTTTATCACCAATTCTTAAATAGATTTCACCATTTTGAACAATGATTTTAACATTAGGCTTTAAAGAATTTGAATTACTGACAAGTTGATCTTTAACTTGTTTGTTTAACCTTAGATCGACTATTGTCGATGGTTTTGTTGATGAGTTTTTATAAATGGGCAAAAGTCGATGAATAGTCATTCTTTCACCTTTATATTTCTTTCAAGGGAGTGGAATTGAGCTGAGAAATTGTATATATGACCTTGTAAGGTAAAGAATTTGATTTCGAGCAAACTAAGTTGATATATCCAAAAAATATAATATTGATCTAGTTCGTCTGTATTTTTTCTGATCATACAACCTTAGTCTCAGTTATTACCTTGTGGTTGGTTATAGAAATTGTTTAATGGTTAATACCCAATTTTGTCTTTAGCCCAATGTGCACAATTTGTGTTGGGAATTAAAATAATTATAAAGTTGTGTGTGTGTGCCAAAAAAAGAAACTGGGGGAAAATTTAAGTAGGACCAAAATTGGATGAGACTTGAATAAATGAAACTGTAAAAGATAAAAGACTTTTTGAAGGTGAAAAGAATAAGGTTCAATTATTATTGAAAAGGTTAGGAAATGCTTGGTAATTGGTGTGAAAAGGGACTAGAATACAAAATGAGATTAAAAAAATATACATAGTGTATTGTGATTGATGATCAATTTACAGATAAACCCGGGATTTCAAAGATTAATGCGAATTGTGTCAGATTATTAGCAGTTGTCGGCATAGTACGATCAGATTTAAGAGATTCAAGCAACTTGTAAATAGCGAAACACTGAATTAGCTAAACAAACTATGCTTAATAGACTTTAATAAACTATATTAACTTGTACTTTTGGTGGGTCAATTGATGATAATTAGATCCGGTTAAAGAAAAAAAGCTGCATGATAAATTATCTTAATCTGAGACTAGTATTTCTTTTTTTTGCCTTTATTTTTTTGGTTTCATATCGGCCATCAGAGCATTATATAGATATTAGTTAAAGACTACGCGAAAAAGAGAGATAGAGACTAGAGGAATGGAAGCAAGAGTGTATTTGAGTACCAATACAGTTAGAACCTTAAACTAAATTACGATACAATGGAGAAGGTTCTATGTGTAGATAACTTTGAGTCTCTCGGGTTTAAATAGCAAAAGTGATTTAGATATGCAGCGATGTGTTTTAGTTGACCTCGCTAAAAACGTGGAGCGTGATACCGACATT
>JAJMFM010000008.1:59267-123739 GCA_030574875.1 Taiozyma peoriensis
TTTTTTGATTACATAATAAAAATTCTTACTTTTGTAATGGCACCATCAGACTTATAAGCTTAAAAAGGACAATAAAAGACAAATTAAACCTTGATCCATTTTATCAATCATCTACTCAACTGTTTTTTTTTTTTTAGTCTTCATTCTCATATTTTAATTGAAAAAGAACCTCAAAGCACCACATAACAGTTAAAAATTGATTTATACCTTAAATAAATACGATTTACATCCGAACACACCAAAACCTATAATTATTGGTGATTTTTTACTTCATTTTTGAAGATCTTTCTCAAAAAATTACTTTAAATTTTATTCATTATTTTTTTTTTTTTTTTTTTTTTTTTTTTTTTTTTTTTTTTTTTTTTTTTTTTTTTTTTCCTTTTCAGTAGTGTGAATGTTATCATAATTCTAATCCCATAAAAAACTAAATTTTTTAAACCTAGACTCTCATAACAAATTTAAGACATTATAGACATATCTATATAAAGTATTAATATAACATTAATTTTTGACACAATGCTTAAGTGGGTTCAAGGTGGTATTTCTGCCGTCACTGGGATTGCTGAGCCGGAGTATGGTCCAGAATATATTCATCCAATTACTGATACAGTTAAGGATAAACAACCATTTGTTGAAGCAACAAGGGATGATTTTAAATGGTTATCACCAGGTTCAACCAATGTTGAAACTCAAACTTTTTATTTTTCTGATTTGAACACTGGAATCATTGGATTTGCTCAAGTTATCCATTCTACAATTGTTGGTATTCATACAACTGCACAGTTTACTTTTAAATATTACAATACAAAGACAAATCAACAGATTTGGACTTCAACAAAATTAGAAGATTTTATCATTAAAGGTGAAAATTTTTATGCCAAAGATTTACAAATTGAATTAAACCAAGAGAACAACGTTTATCATTTAATTTCTAAAGTATCTCAAGAATCTATTGTTGATTTAAAATTTACCAAAATTGCTCAAGCTGCCAAAATTGGTCAAGATGGTTCAACAATATATGGTGATAATCTTGATGAACCATGGGGTACAATGAGACATTTATTTTGGCCAAGAAATAAAGTTGAAGGTGAGATCAAGTTTAAAGATTTACAAACTCAAGAGGAGACTATTACCAAAATTAATGGTTATTCAATGTTTGTCATGGCATTACAAGGTATGAAACCTCATCATGCTGCTGCAACATGGAATTTTTTAAACTTCCATTCAGAAAAGGCAAGTGCTGTTGTAATGGAATTCACCACTCCAAAATCTTATGCTTCAACAAAGATTTCAGTTGCATTCGTCTCTGATGATAGTGGAATCATTTCAACTTCTATAAATAACGACATTGTTCATTTGAAACAAACAGAGGATGACGTTGGTTGGTTAAGACCAAATGCCATTGAATTCAATCTACACGGTGTAAATCCATTAGCCACTGATGAAGAGGTTTTAAATGGTTCTAAAAAAGTTGAAACTAAAATTTATGGTGATTTGAATTTAATTGAAAGAGTTGACGTTATGAGTGAAATTCCAGCTTTTGTTAAAAATATAGTAAGTGGTGTTGCTGGTACTAAACCATACATTTATCAAAATTGGGGAAATTTAACTATAGAAACTGGCGATATAAAGGAGACTTCTCTTGGTTGGGTTGAAGCCACTTTTATCACTGAATTATAATCATCATGTCGTCATCATCATCATCATCATCATCATCATCATCATCATCATCATCATCATCATCATAATAATAACAGTCTAATAATTAACAGCATAACCATCTTGTTTTATTCCGCTTTTCTTTCCTTCCCTTCTTCTTTTCTAACCTGTGTTCAAGAGATTTTGAACATTTGCTTAATCCTCCTATCTTGAGGAATTTAATATCTATATAAACTTAATACAAATCAATTCGATTCTTTTCTTTACAAAACAATGATCATGATTAGTATGTATTAAAAATTCCCATCTAAAAGGTTATAACTTCCAATTTGAACCTTGTATAACAATTCTCTCCATTTGGATTCACCTCTGATAGAATCGTGTTCCACTTCTGGTAAACCTTGTGCTCTTTTAAACTCTAATAATTTTTTATAAAAGCTAACGATGATCCCAGTTGAATATATCCTTGCAAGGTTAATTGATAAAGTTAATACAATTATCCAACCATATTCATAACCTTGTGTGGCACTTTTAGAATAATCTTGTCCAGGAACAGCTTCAATGGTAACATCATCGACCCATAACCATTGTAACGCAAAATATAAGATGTACAATGCACTAATAACAGTATCAGCTATGAAAATCAAGACAACTGGTGCATATTCTAATACTTTAGGCTTTAAAATATTTGAAAAAACAACGGCATAAAAGGGTACAACAGCTATTGATATTATGTAAAACCCCCATTGAATGAAATCTAACGGATGTCCTGTGAATAAAGAGAGAATACCATAGATACCGGCAAGTTTGTTGAGAATCGCCACACCAAGTATAAGTTCAACTCCAATGTATAAAGGGAAAAATCCTAAAAATGACTTTAAACCGAGAATGAGTGTTGTCAGTATTCTGCTGATTAGACCCTATTAGAGACTTGGATCAAGGACTATGGCAAAAAAACTTACCTCCGGAAGCGGGATGCCCTTGACAAATGACATGGTGAGTCTTTTCCAAACGTCAGTTATCTATTTGTTTTCTAGGGCTTCAAGTTAGTTAAAATAACTTATACAATTTTCTAGTCTATTTTTTTGTTTTTTGATCCTAAAAATATCCAGTTTTCGGTAAGGGCACTTTAATCCTGGAAATAAAAAAATTTATATCATTTTCTTTTTGAAGCGATGAGCTATAAAGAAACAAGTAAGTTCACACTGGGATTGATCATTGAATTAAAAAATTCTCTTAGGATAATGTCTGAATTAGAAGAGAAAGTTCAAGATCTAGAACTGTCCGATAGCGATTCCTCAGATTTTGACGAGTATGATAACGATATAAATCATCAATCTGGTGATTCAAATGGTGCAGCTGCAAATAATACTGGAGCTACAAGTTTGAATAATACAAACAGCAGTATAAGCAAAAATTTAGATAAAGCTCAAATATTGAACAAATATTCAGATAGAATCAAGACTGATGAGTTTTTATTCAAACAGAAATCAACCAATAAGGATAAATCTGATCGTGCAACTGTTGAAAATGTATTGGATCCAAGAACTATAAATTTTATAATAAAACTTATTAAAAAAGGTACAATCACCAAGATAAATGGCTGCTTAAGTACAGGTAAAGAAGCTAATGTCTATCATGCAGAAAATGAAATCACTGGGAAGGAGTATGCTGTCAAAGTATATAAAACTTCTATATTAGTATTTAAAGATCGTGAACGTTATGTCTCTGGTGAGTTTAGATTTAGAAATTCAAGATCTCAACATAACCCACGTAAGATGATTAAAGTTTGGGCTGAAAAGGAATTTAGAAATTTGAAAAGATTGAAAACAAGTGGGATGAGATCTCCTGAACCTATTGATCTTAAATCTCATGTTCTAATAATGGAATTTTTATCAAATGGTGATGGTTTCCCATCTCCAAAACTTCGAGATTATCCATTTGAAGATTTTGAAGACGTTACAAAGTTTTATCATCAGATGATTCATGATATTAGATTCATGTATCAAAAATGTCGTTTGGTTCATGCAGATTTATCAGAATATAATTCAATCGTGCATAAAGGTGAACTATATATCTTTGATGTATCTCAATCTGTTGAACCTGAACATCCAATGAGTTTGGATTTCCTAAGAATGGACATTAAGAATGTGAATGACTTCTTCATGAGAAAGGGAATTGATGTCGTTTCAGAAAGAACCATCTTCAAATTTGTCATAGAAGATTTGAAAACTTTAGGTATTAAAGAAGATACCGAAGAGTCATTATTTGAATTCATAAGGAATTTACCATTGAAATCTGATAATGAAAATGAAATTGAAAATGACGAAGTCTTCAGAAATATTCATCTTGTTAGATCTTTAAATCATTTAGAAGAACGTGATTTTGATAAGTTTACCAACGGTAATATTGACACTTTAAAGGATTTGACTGGTGGAGGTGAAGGTGAATATCAAATTCAAGATTTCGAAGATGATAATGATGATGAGGAGGAGAATGATAGTGATGATAGCGATGATAGCGATGAAGATGATAGCGAGTATGATTCTGAAGATGATGATGACGATGACGATAATGATGATAATGATGATAGACCTAAAAAGGTATGGAAAGAAAAAATTGTTGAATTAAAGGGTAAGAAATATGAAGATAAAGACTCCAAAAAGGAAAGAAAGCAAAAGGCTAAAGAAGATGCAAAGGAAAAGAGAAAGACAAAGATGAAGAAATTTGTTAAAAAGAAACTTGTAAATAAAGGTAAGTCTAAGAAGAATTAATCCATTCACGATACAGATCAAAATACGAGTAATAAATATGGTAATAATTCACCTAAACAGACCCTCCACTTTGATTTTGACCCACTAGACCAACCATCTCCAATAGTGCACGATCTTCTCCCATTGTTTTCAAATTAATATGTTGTCTTCTTTTAGCCTCCGCTTGTTCCCATTCCCATCTTTTATTCTGTTCTTCAAGTTCCTTTTCACCACCACACCCCCAAACTTCAACATCCCTCAACAAGAATCTATCCTCATATTCTAAACTCCAATCTTTAAAATCAACTGATTTAAAATCACCACCAAGTCCTAAATGTCTAAACACGGCAAATTCTAAAGATGAATCAACGATCAAAGATACATTCCCTGGACTATATCTCAAGAAATTATTTTTAATATTAGGTTGATTACTCCCAAACCCAATTCCACCACCAATGGTATTGAAATAGACATGATTCTTCCCAGATATACTGGGTTTGAAAATCTTCTGTATTGGGGAAAGTTGAAATACTGTAGTCTTAACATCACCAAACGTATCCTTATTGGTGACTCTCCAAGGTTCATCAATATAAACTCCATATATAATGGTATCATCATCATTTTGAGTTGCAAGCCTATCACCTTTAAACTTTGGATAATCCTCACTAAATTTAACATATCTTGGGTTTTTAGAATCTTCAGCTATCCTTGAACCTTTCAAGAGTAAGATCGATGGAGCATTCCATTTGAATGCCTTTGATTCAAATGATCTCATAGAAAATCCAGAATCGGAACCAATGTAAAGTTTCCGAATGTTAGAATATACAAGTTTTCTATCCAAGAAAGTTGAAAGTTGAGCTAGTTGAAACTCATTGACAAGTCTCGACGTGGTATGAATTGGCCTCAATTTAACTTCATCGTCAATTTCAGCTCCCTCTTTTGTTGGTATTTCAAAAAGTAAGATCTCAAGCAATGATGATAAAGGATTCAGCAAGTTTGGCGAAACATGCTCAACTGAATTCTTGAACTGTTCAAAGGTTATCTTATGAGAAGCCAATGACTTTTCAGTGATTTCCTCATTCATCGATCTTAGTATCGGAAGGGCATACTTCCTATAATTGCTCAACTCTTTCAGATTAGATTCATATAGTTTTAAAGATTGTTGAGGTTCAAGTCTTGATATCACTAATAGAAAGCTGAGGATATCCAAAGCATCTTTAGCAGTAATATATAGTGAATCAATGGCAATTCCATCGAAATTTTTCACTATTGGAGCGTCGTACCAAGACACCACATTAGTACCTTTATAGGTCAAATTTTGTGTGGAGTCAGTTTGTAATTTAACATCGTCATAATCTTCTTTCGGGTGTTCTACGCTCTCAATTGCCAATGATATGAAGATCAACTTTAAATGGTCGTATTGTCTCGTTAAAACTTTCCCATATCTATCATTGCTTAGTAGTGTAATGGCCTTTAGCAATCCATGGAAAGTTACGCCATTAACATGACCATGGTTTATCAAGGGGAATTGCGACAGTGTTTGAACACTATTGTAGAGTAGTTTGAGTAGGTTAGGATCGTCCGGTAGATGAAGGAGTTCCTGGAATTCATATTCGGTTATCAATTCATTCTTATCTTTATCACGATGTTCCATATTCTTTTTAATGCATAACAGCTCAACTGGTTTAAAATGCCTTGAGCATGCTTTGACAAACAACTTTGAAAGGTCTTCGTTAGTTACAGTCTTGGAATTGACCTGAGTAACATCACTACTGGCTGTTTGACCCATTTTGATGTTTAACGGAAATTGCTTCTTACCCTTTTTAGTCGTTTAAAGCTTTGGTACACCATCATTTTAATAAAATGTGCCAAAATAAATAATACCAAATTCGCCTCAAGTCTTTTTTTCAAAATCCGAGACTAGTTAAAAAAAAAAAAACATGGAGATGGTTCGCACAACATGCTCATCGGGACTAGGACATAATTGTAAAAAAAAAAAAAAAATTTCCATAGTTGTAAAGAGGAAATAGAGAATTTATTAGATGAGATCATAGTCCTTTGTAAGCTCCCAAATATTCCAACAATGGGTCCTAAAGGTCAAGGTAACAAGAAAAAGGTGGCTGTCACTGATGATGAGCGTTTCAGCTCTCTGCACAACGATCCTCGTTTCAGATTACCAAAGAGAAATGATTTCAAAGTAGAAGTTGATGATAGATTCAATAAATCCGATTTAGAATCCATAAAGAGAAAGTCCAAGATTGACAAGTATGGTAGAAAGGTTAAAGGAACTAAAGCTGATAAAGATTTTGGAAAGTACTTCAAGACTGATGAAGATAAAAAAGATATAGAAAACAATAAAGAGGTTGAATCTTCTAGCACAGATGAAGAATCTCAAGACTCAAATGAAGAATCGGAAGATGGAGAATCTGAAGGGGAAGAAGTTAATGTTGAAGAAGAAGAAGAGAGAGTGAAAGAAGAATTAAGTAAATTAGATCGTGCTCGTGGTGCAGGTGCAGATCTAATATCTGATGCTGAATCCTCTAGTGATGAATCAAGTTCCGATGAGGAAAGTTCGGAAGATGAAAGTGATGAAAGTGATGATGATGATGATGATGAAGATGAAGAATCCGCCAAACCTGAAGAAGGTGATCCATATCGTAGATTTGCAGTGGTGAATTTGGATTGGGATAATGTCAGATCTGAGGATCTAATGGCAACTTTCCAAAGTTTTGTCCCTTCAGGCGGATTAATAGAATCAGTTGCAATTTATCCAAGTGAGTTTGGTAAAGAAAGATTACAAAAGGAAGACATTGAAGGTCCTCCAAGAGATGTTTTCAAGAAAAAGAGCAAAAAAAAGAGAGGTGGTGAAGATTCTGATTCTGATGAAGAACTAACAGCAAAAGATTTATATGAAGAAGGTAATGGGGAAGAAGATTATGATTCAAAGAGCCTACGTCGTTATCAACTACAGAGATTAAGGTATTACTATGCAGTGGTGACTTGTGATTCTGTGAAAACATCCAAAAATATCTATGACAACTGTGATGGTTCTGAATATGAGTCAACTGCAAATTTCTTTGATTTACGTTTTATTCCTGATGAAATGGAGTTTGATGATAAACCAAGAGATGTTTGTAATAAGATTTCTTCAACGTATAAGCCAGAAACATTTGTCACTGATGCTTTACAACACTCTAAGGTTAAGTTAACTTGGGATGAAACCCCTGCTGAAAGGGTAAAACTAAGTTCAAAATCTTTCAGCCAAAGAGAGCTTGATGATATGGATTTCAAAGCCTATTTAGCATCAGATAATAGTGATGATGACGAGAGTGCAGATGAAGATCTCAAAACCAAATATAGAAATCTAGTTGGTGCTAGTACAAAGATTGGCAACAGGGATATATTTGCTAGAGGATCGAAAAATGATGATGATGTTGATATGGAGATTACTTTTACACCTGGTTTGGATGAGAATTCTATAGCTGAAGAAAGCAAAAATCCAGATGAAGAATCCACTCTAGACAAGTTGAAACGTAAGGCAAAGGAACGTCGTAAGTCAAGAAAGGAAAAGATCAATGAAATCAAAAAGGAAGAAGTCGAACAAAAGAAAGCTGCTAAAGAAGCTAAATCTTCCAAGAATGACAAAAAAACTAAGAAGGATGATGATTCTAAGTCTAGAGCTGAATTGGAATTATTGATGTTGGATGAAAGTGAGGACAAAGATTCGAAACAAAAGGCTGACCATTTCAACTTGAAAGAATTAATAAGATCTGAAAAGGAAAAATCAAAGAAATCTAAACATAGAAATAAAGAAAGAATTGTTGATGACAATTTCAAACCTGATTTGAATGATCCTAGATTCAAAGAAATCTTTACAGAACATGATTTTGCCATTGATCCAAGTCAACCACAGTTCAAGAAGACAGCAACTATGCAAAAAATCTTAGATGAACGTAACAAACGTCGTGACGACGATGAGAAACCTTCAGAGAAGAAACAACAACACAATAAAAACATCAAGAAGAGAAGACATGAAGATGACGAACAACAAGGTGTCTCAAACGGTGAGTATGACGTGAAGGCGCTTGTTCAAAAATTGAAACGCAAGGCTAGAAACTAGATAGACCATGTAATACTACTGAGCAATTCAGATAGATATCTCTGTAGATTTAGTATACTTGAACCGAACTTTAGTCTCATCTCATCTTGAACAGTTTTGTGTCAAGCTTTTCAAGATCCGAGGAAATGGTGAAAAAAAACATCAAAAAGCTTGATAAAGGCCCGAGAATCAATAGGCTTAGTGCACCAGCTGACAAGTCATTGAATGAGGATAGAGAAAGTTGAATAGGAAAGTTTCTTTCCAAGCATTCAACCACAGTCACAAATTGAATAATACGTTTAAGCCATCCGACTCAAGCAAAATCCCAAGTTCAAGAAAACAATACTTTCTGGATGACGGTTAATGAACAGTATAGAAGACAATTTCTCGACTACAGTGTTAAGTCCAAAGGTGTTGAACTTAGTAAATATATCAGAATAAAAGGGTCTTTATATGGAGGTACGGGTGTATTCTTTGACTTGGATTCATATAAAAAGGACAATGGTGATATCAAAATTGATGATGAGATCGAAGTAATAAGAGTTCCAAACAACTTTTCGTTGTCATTAGACTCAATTGCCTCAAATCTGTTAACCCCACAATTGGAATATGATTTGAAAGCTGAGGATGGTTTCCTTCAACAAGGGCATATATTAACTGCATTTCTGGCACAGTTCCAGGCTGGATTTGAGAGATCGTATGACCCTTTTGTCAAATCAGGATTGAATGAAACTAATATTCTAGTAGGTCAAGTTCAAATTTTGTCTGCACTAAAATTGATTAGAGAAAATTTGATCAATTCTGGTAAGATTGATGGAGATTACGAAAAGTTCTTGAGAGAATCACCATTTGCACAGTTTGATGAATTTCTTGAATTGTTAAGTCTGACAGATGTTAATTCCATAAAGCTCGATGTCTACTATGAACAATTCAAAAGTTTATTCAAATACCACGAGAGAAAATTTAGATACAGTATCGAAGATATAAAAAACAGAGCGGTTTTCGAAGCATTAGCAGTCATAGATAAAGACGAATTAGGATTTGATCCAAAAGAACTGATTAGTATCGATATTTTGAGACAACTTGAAAGCTCTGTTATTTCCAGAATACTTGAAGTACCAGAACGTTTATCATCTGATGATTCTGATACAGCCATTGAAACCCAACACACTTTTGAAATTAGTCATCCACACGGTCATAAGAGCAACAGGGATGGTGAAATAGACAGTCATGATAGTATTAGTTCTTTAAAAGAAAGTGAGTTTAGTGAAGCTTTGGAACAGGAAGGTTCAAGTGATAAGGGCGGGGTCTATGACTTTGCTGTATCTTCAACACTTGTACCAGTTATTGATTTTGTCAATCATAGCAACGATAAAGTCAACTGTGTATTCGACGTTGATCTCACAAACAAGGATATTCTCCTAAAACTGAAAGGAGAGAAGGTTTCAACAGAGTCTGAAGAGATTGAACTCTTCATTACATATTCTGAAACAGAGGATATTTTTAAGTTTGTTCACACCTATGGGTTTATACCAAAAAGTACAAAATCTAAAGCAATCTATGAACACCCAATTGATAGAAGCTATCTAGCCAACTACACTGTTCAAAGTGAGGTTGATGGTCAGAATTATCAACATAATTTAGGGCTCATGCTAAAATGGTTTGGTATTCAACCATCAGTTCAGTTTGTTTTCAAGCATAATGATTCTGGTGAGGTAGAGGATGCGGTGCTAAACCTGGATGAAAACTTTATAGTTTTTGGGTTCTCTGAAGGATTAACTTATCATAAAGAACGTGCAGTAGAGATATTTAGAGCACTTAGTGAAGGAGAAGGAGCAACTAGCGATGAGTACATATCAGACATTTTAAAGCTGGAGGAATCTGATGGAAATGATATAGTGGAGGACTGTGGAATCACACCATTTACCTCGGCTTCAATTCAAGGTCCATTAAATCTTGAATACCTGATTGAGCAAACATCGGATGATGAGGTTAATGTGCTCATTGTTAAGTTTATTGACTTCTTGGTCAAATACTTCCAGTTTAGACTTATCAAATTGAATGCATTTGTTAGTAGGAGAGATGTTGACAATTCTTCCATTGTTGTTCAGTTGGCGAAGTTTGAAATCTCAGTACTTCAATCGTTCATCTCTAATGTATCGAGTCGTAAAAGTGACGAAGATAAAGTCGAATTCTTGGTCTTAGGACCCGATGAATTAGATGAGGACTGGTTGAAATATAGAGATCGACCAATACTTGTACCCATTGAAGCAAAAATTGAGCTATTCCAGAAATACAATTTGAACTCTTTGGAGAAATTGACTCTCAACGAGAAAGAGCAAGAGCAAGAGCAAGAATAAGGTGCTTGACGACTACATAACAAAGCCCGCACAAGAATTAGCTGGAATCTCTGCTTTCACTCGAGCCAATGACCGAAGCTTCACATGTGGTGCCTTCAACGCTTTATGCGAACGTCATTTAGACTTTAGGCTCCTTTTTTCACTTTCACGCATATAAATTCTTAACCAGCATCCCAAATATAAGTTCTTAACTTCTGAATTCTATCAACACGCATCTTTTTCAAAATTGTAAACAAAGAGGTTATTTTCCTATGTAAATCGCTTTCGGTGATATCTGCCTTTAGGCAAACTTCAGCAACCACCGACAATTTGTACTTTGGAAACAGTGAAGATCTGCCAAAACTTGAAATATACTACATAAGGAATTTACTCTCCCATTAAAGAATATCGTCTTGTCTCAAAGAATCCTTGAAACCCCCCAGTAGATACAGAAACGTTGACAGGTATACGGGGTAAATCCTGAATTTTGCCATAACAATAGAGAACAACTCTCATTATAGGTTCTAAGTAAACATTAGCAAAATGTTTGAAATTATTTGTGGAGTATGATACTTTGTTTTAAAAGTGTCTTAGACTATAGTAGCATGAAATCTTGAGATCACAATTCTGATCTAAAAACACCCATTTCGATAGGGTTAACCCTTTGTAGCTTGCTCTTGAAATTGACAAAAATTACAAGATATAGAGGAGTAATACAAATGCAGCAGCCATTATTGTGCAAACGTGAAAGGTTAAAAGGCTTGGATCATACTTGTACGTTGCTCTTGAATAGTTTACGGGTGTTTGAAAATTAAAATAGTAGCCTGTCATAGAACGACACAAGCTGTTTTGCTCAACTTTCACTATAATTTGGTGAGCTTGGAAACAAAATGATGCCGTACTCGGGAGACCATAGTGAAGGAATAGTTGCTCCACCTTCAAATTCTATTTGTGTCAATCTCCATACAGTGTCCTTTCCTGTAACTACATGATTAATTTTTGATTAGAGTGTTATTATATATATGCATATAAAATAATCAGCGTGCTTCTACGGAACAAGCAAAAAAGCACTAATATGTTGTATAAGCAGAATGTAACAAGATGAACGATCTTTGAAAGGCAGCCAAATGACAAGCCAAATGACTAACTTGGACTAAAGAAATTGCTTCTAAGGTTATTTTTTTCGAAATTTCAATTCAAGCATTACGGGGTTTCAAAATACGGGTGTAAAAAATATTATGAGGCTTGCAGATTTTTTCCTCGATTTATTTACAAAACTTGTAATTAGGGGGGAGAAAAAAAACTTCTTTTGTACAGAAATGGTATGAATCAATGCATAAAGATTATCCAAATATGGTAATTTTGAAGCTTACTTCATTTAGCTTAATATTTGAGACCTTTGAACTGTCTATAATAGGAATCGGATTAATTTTCACTGCTAATAATTCTGTGTATTGAATAAGCATTGAGTGGTAATTTTGCTTAACTTCTAGTACAAACTAGAGTAACTTTGTGCGACTCTAGTATTTACAGGTGTATTGAATGCCAACTTGAGTGGATGGCTTATTGTAAAGTTTAAGATTCTAGCGAAATTTCTTTAAAAACAATTGGCTATACGGGAACATATGAGCTTGGAAAGTCAATAAAAGTGTTAATTATTGAGCTTTGATAGCCCAATGGTTTAATCCGAGCTATTTTTGGCAGTTAAAACTTTCAAGGCATTATAACACCCTAGAAAAGAAATCTCTTAAAGCAGTAAAATGTATTCAAGCTTCAAACGTTATTGATACCTGTCTTTGAGAGACAAGCATTATACGTCTTGTTTACTCGTTTAATCAACGTCGTTATGAACAATAGCTTGTCTTGACAGGGTGGCTAATCAGACATGATAGCCTGAAACACCTGCAAATATCAACTCAGATGAAATGTATTATACCGGCCCTACCCTCACTCAAACTTTGATGATTCTTTTGATAACTAAAAATAGTTGCGCTTGCATGCGTTTTCATGCAGATTTATTTTATGAACCCTTTTTTTTTTTTCTTCTACGATAACTCCATTTTCTCATAGTGAAAACCAAAAAAAAAACCCAGAAACGTCCGTTTTCTTCGTTAACTCTACTGCATCTTCTGGGAAAGAAATAGGGTGGGAAATACAAACAACCAAAACATCTTTCCATGGCCCAAATTGGAAGCAGACTTATGTGCAAAATGCAGCCAAATGTGGTTAGAACACTAAATATCTCTTAGCCTTAGCTAGAACAAGTTCGAAAGTGAAGTTTTGCAAAATAATTTGGGTTGACTTGATATTTCGAAGAATTATATATATAATCGTAAAATTTCTCTGTTTCTTAACTCTTTCTTTTTTTTTGCTTCAGTGTGTCTTGTTTCAAGTTTGAAGTAACCTTAGTATATTTGAACAGTATCTTTTCATTCGCTTATAATACAATGCAAATTAAATTAGTCTTCTCAGCCTTAGCTGCCTTAACTTTAGTTAACGCTGCTCCAAATGCCCAAGCTTTGCCATGGGCCAAAGCCAACGCTCAAGCTCAAGCTGCTGCTGAAGCTTACGCTGATGCCTACGCTGAAGCTGAAGCCATTGGTCATGCTGATCCAGAAGCTTATGCTTTAGCTGCTTCTGCTGATGATTGTGCTTCAATTGCTTGTCACGCATCTTGTGGTTTGTTAATCATTGAAGGTCAAAAATTCTCCACCAACACTGAAAACACTTACAAAGGTCCATATGATACCGCAGGTTTATGTGCTTCTGATTCTTCTTTCCAAGATTACGTTGCTCCATGTTTAGAATGTGGTTGGACCTTATGGAAATACTATGGTGTTTATGTTTCTGAAGCTTTAGAAGCCTGTGGTTCTGCTACTGAACCAACTGGTACTCTAAGATGTTCCACCACTTTAACCGATGTATACACCCCAGATTACGGTATCGAAGGTTGTTCATACTTAGGTAACTGTGACGAATCAACCACTGAAGAAGCTGCTTCATCAACCGCTGCTGCCTCATCATCCGCTGCTGACACTACTTCTGCTGCTGCCTCATCCACCGCTGCTGCCTCATCTGCTGCTGCTGACACTACTTCTACCGCTGCTGCTGAAGAAACCACCTCTGCTGAAGAAACCACCTCCGCTGCTGCCGAAGAAACTTCTTCCACTGAAGCTGCTGCTGCTGCTGCCGCTGAAGAAACCACTTCCGCTGCTGCTGAATCTTCTGCCGCTTCTGAAGAAACCACTTCTGCCGCTGCTGAATCCTCAGCTGCTGTTGAAGAAACCACCTCTGCCGCTGCCGCTGAATCTTCATCTGCTGCCGTTGTTGAAGTTGAAGCTTCTTCATCTGCCGCTGCTGCTTCTTCATCAGTTGCTGCTGTTGCTACCTTCGAAGGTGCTGCTGTTAAAGTCGGTGGTGCTGCTTCAGCCATTGTTGCTGTTGTCTTATCTTTCTTGATCTAGTTTGATAGTTCAAAGCAATCATTCAACTTACCAATAGTTCTTCTCTTGACGGGAGGCTACTAATACCATTCCAATCAATCTCTCACAAATTGAGAGTATTATCATTAGAATTTACATTCTTCTATATGATATTTTTATGAGTTTAATAATATTGATATGAAAACAATCAGTTGTAGAATTTAAATTATTCAAAAAGCCCTCGAACAAATTCAACTATTAACTTTCTTTATTTGTAGATAAATTTATTGTACTCTGAAAAAGCTCAGGCTTTAAAAGTCTCGTCTGGGAAAGGATTAAGATGTGTCCCAGTGTCAAAAACTCATGGCATTTTTTTGGTTTTTTTTTTTTGCTGTCTCGTTGACACCACACACACTAGCTTAATTATTGAATTTCAGATTTTGCGATTTAAACGATTACCATTAAAGGATAAGCATTGATTGTTAAGAACTTGGAAGTATAATCTCATCACGTTCTTATCCATTGAAGTGTTGTGGTAATACCGGATTACGAACTTTTATTACTAAGATGCAGATTAATCCTCTTATAATTTTGTTGGCTTTGGTTCAGTTGACCAATTGTTTACATTTTTACACAAGCACTGGAGAAACTAGATGTTTCTACGAAGAGCTCACCAAGGGAGATGTTGTTCTTGGGAAGCTTGACGCACAGGTTCATACAGAGGATGGCGATTATAGTTCAACTTCAAACCTGAAAATTTCAATCACGGTTGATGTGAGTATTGATTTAAAGATTTAGATCACTATTAGTTATCTCTTTTTTTCATAGTTAACTTGGCGTGTTTCTTGTTTTTTTAGTACTATTTTTGATTTGATACTAACTATATAAGTAGGAAACGTTTGACAATGATCACAGAGTTGTCTCCCAAAGAAGCTCTTCCAATGCAGATTTCACATTTACTACCTTGGATTCTGGTGAACATAAGTTTTGTATAACACCAACATATCCTGATAAAAACACTAAGATTCGTGTATTTTTCGATTTGGTTCAAACTGATGGTGATTCTATTGATAGTAGAAAGACAGGTGAAGTTTCACACTTGAGAAATAGAGTTAACGCTCTCCATCATAAACTATTAGAAGTCAAGAGGGAGCAATCATTGATTAGAGTAAGTTATACATATTTCCCACTTATAGTTCATATAAAACAGCTACTAACACAATTGTAAACCAGGAGAGAGAAGCCTTATTTCGTGATCAAAGTGAAAGCACAAATTCTAAAGTTATCAGATGGTCTATTATTCAGCTTGTTGTTCTGTTAGGAACTGGTGCTTTCCAACTACGCCATTTGAAAAACTTCTTTATTAAGCAAAAGGTGTTGTAAGATCTTATCACAGACCAATTGACGGATATATATATATATATATAAATGTACTATGATATAACGTAATGAACTCTTGAATGTCAGTAGATTGGTAAAGCGATGGTCCCACACAAATGGAACAATGTTTGGAGCCCTGCAATTTTTAAGTGCCAACTGTCATAACCTTTACTATTTGGGACAGATAGATAACGAGAGAGATGAGCTATGATTTTAAAAAAAAAAAAAAAAAATCCACCTAATACTATTAATGTATAAATCTGAAGCCTCTTCAGAAAGGACCCTCCAAAGCTGCTCTCGAACCATGACTAGCGAAGAGTCTCTTTTGGAGGAAATCCAGAGACTGCGGCTCGAAAATGAACAGTTGAAATCAAAACTCAATAGCGGCTTACCAGATACTGCTACGTCTGAAATCATCACTGATGGTCTCACATTGGACGAATATCAGAGATATGGGAGACAGATGATTGTACCGCAAGTGACTATTGACGGCCAGAAGAGATTGAAACGGGCTAAGGTATTGGTTGTAGGTGCTGGTGGTCTAGGATGTCCAGCGTTATTGTATCTTACTGGGGCTGGAGTTGGTAGTATAGGAATAGTTGATGGAGATACCGTTGACACATCAAATTTGCACAGACAGGTACTTCACACTACAGACAAAGTTGGAGAATTTAAATGTGATTCAGCTAAACAATATTTGAACAAACTTAATCCAAATGTTAAGATTGTTACATATCCATTCAGACTATCGACTACTAATGCATTTGAAATATTTGCTAAATATGACTTAGTTTTGGATTGCACGGATTCTCCATATTCAAGATATTTGATATCTGATGTGGCAGTAATATCAGGCCTTACAGTTGTTTCAGGTTCCGGTTTGAAAACAGAAGGTCAACTCTCGATATTAAATTTTGAAAACATTGGTCCTTGCTATAGATGCTTCTATCCTAAGCCCCCACCACCTAACAGTGTCACATCTTGTAAAGATGGTGGTGTAATAGGTCCTGTTATAGGCCTAATGGGTGTTATGATGGCCTTGGAAACGATTAAAGTCATAGTAGGAACATATACCAAAGAGAACTTTAAACCTTTTTTGTCCATTTATTCTGGATACGATCAGCAATCAATCAAAACTTTCAAGATGAGAGGTCGTAAAAAGGATTGTATCTCATGTAATGGTGTGATTACCAAAGAACTGATATCAAATGGTAGTATAGATTACGCTGAATTTTGTGGGGTTGTTAACTATAATGTTCTAAAGTCAGATGAGAGAATCAAAATACAGCAGTATCATGATATGGTGCATAATAAGGATCATATTCTTCTTGATGTGAGACCAGTTGAACATTTTAATATTGTCCACCTACCCAACTCCATTAATTTTCCTTTAGACAAGTTGAAAAATGTTGAAAAACTTGATGAACTAGGTCTTGACACTTCAAAAGATATCTACACAATTTGCAGATTTGGTAATGATTCCCAATATGCTACAAGGTATTTGAATGATACATTTGGACTGAAGACGAAAGACGTAATTGGTGGGTTGTTCCAGTGGTCTGATAAAATCGATCGTAAATTTCCTACGTATTAGGTGGTAAATAGAATTTTCGTTCTCTTAAGCATACCTTGAGACAATGTTAACATCTCATATTTTTTGAATGATCAAAATTCCAGATGTAGAACTTGCGGCAAACCAACTTCCAGAATTTTTATTCTCATTCCATTTCAGAGAATTGATCGATACTTGGCTTGGGAATATATTCACAATGGAGTTGTTATTTTCGAGGGTAGGCAACGTCTCGACTTCTAAAGTTTTCAAAAGTCTGTATTCGTCTTCTTTCAATCCGTACTGTAACTCAAACAAAGTCAAAATTTTATGGCTCTGTAAAGTCTGCTTTTGCCCGTTAAGAACTCTTCTTGATAAAGAATGGATTTTCACTTTACCATCAGCACCACCTGAGAGCACAAGTGGATGAAGTCTCGAAGATGCAACAGATTCTGTAGACCCATCATGCTTTACAAGGGAGATGGATGCAAATAAGGCTCTTGATGGAATTGACTTAACAGCATATGGCCCTTCAATCTGAATGAAAGAGTGAAGTAATGGGCTGTAGACCACCGTTTTACTAACCGCTTTACTTTTTGGTGTTCGATTCACTGAAGTTTGTATATCATTTGTTTGGAATAATACAGAGGTACCATCAGAGCAAGATGTATAGATTGAAGTTTCATCAAACTCAGATTCAGCAACAGCAATGGAAAAAATATAATCAGAATGAATAGGGTAAAGGAATGATGGGAGAGTATCTTCAGAGTCACTTGTCAACAAAAATTCAGCAACATGGCCAGTATCTGTCCCGCAGATAATCTTATCATCTCCGATATAATCATAAGTACTAATCAAATGATCGGGTAAAGAAAATTCTAACGATGGCTCTAAAACTTGTATATACTTTGAGTCTTCCAATTCAAGCTTCAATAGCCTAATATTTCCATCATTGAATACTGCAGATAAAATGCCATTATTTGACGATATTGGTGCCCACTTTAAATCCCATGCGCTACCCCAATTATGTACAAGGGTCTTAAAAAATCGTACTTTTTTTGTTTCTATATTGATTTTGTAAAGTTGTATTGCCGCTGTGTAGCTGTTTCTTGAAAAGACTCTTAATTGAGGAGATATGGTAGTATCTGTGATATTGGAGATTGCCACTGCTAACGTTTGTTCATTTGAGTCAACATCAACAATTGACCAAGCAATATCTGTGATTAGCGCGCCGGTGTTCAGAATAGTGAAACTGTCTGAAGTCAGTGAATTTCCAGTTGACAGATTTTGTACTTCAGTTTCGTCTATCCGTATCTTTAAAGATTTCTCTTCAATTGGAAATATTTCATAAAGTTGATTCTTTGTGAGTTTTTTAAATTTAGTCTCATTCAAATGAACTTGGTTGGATAGATTAGGTTGATCTAAAATTTTTTCAAAATCAATCTCAAATAGTGAACGCTCCCAATCTCTACGAATCTCAACCAATTTGGACAATTTAGCTGTGTTATAACCAAACAATCTTAAAAACCTATCCTTAACGGATGACAACTGTTTAGACGTTTTGATATCTTTTTTCAAAGTGTCCACTTTTGGCAGCGTAGTTTTCTTTTTTGTCCTTTTAGGCTCTTTTGGTTTTTTGGTATCAAATCCATCCTCAAGCAGCTCAACATCATCATCATCATCATCATCTTCACTTACAACCCCAAGATCATCATCTTCTTCTTCCTGTTCAAAATCAGTAGCATCTGCAATTTCAACATCTTTATCAAGATCATCATTGGCGTTATCAATGGATTCAATTGATTTTGAATAGTCAACCTTTTTAATATTTCTCTTAGGACGTCTAGAAGTCATTAATTGAATGAAACTGAATTTGTAAATGTTGAGTGTATGAACTTTTGAAGATTTCAACCTTTACTGTTTACAAATTGTTTCCTTTGTTTAGTTTTTGATTTGTTTTGCTTTCGCGTTTTGGTGTCATGAGAAAAACACATAAAGTAAAGCATAATTTATTACTGTGTCAACATCACCAGAGAAACAAAGAGACGGGTTGATTTGAACATGAGAAAGTAAACTTTTAGCATTGTGCCTCATGGAACAATATGGAACCTGGCATATATCCGATGGGTAACAATAATCTACAATCAAGATAATCGGAATAAAGAATAATGGGAGTACTTCCATCACAACACAGCGATTTATATGTTAGTTCTATATAACCAAAAGCAAAAAAAAAAAAAGTACAATCAATATGATCGTACCAATAGTATTGTATTTCCATATTAGTTGTTTCTGATTCTATGGCTCCCTTTCGGCAAACCTCGTCATGTAAATCATTGTATTGACTTGATCATACATCAATTAAAGGAAAGGAAAGCTTGTTCTAAATCGGCAATCAAATCATTTGGATCCTCACCACCAATTGACAATCTCAACAAGGTCAATTCGATATAAGGATCTGTTATAGCTCTCCATTCGATAAGAGATTCTATTCCACCAAGTGAAGTAGCATGATGGAAGTATTTCAAACGAGATGGAAGATTTTTTGCAGTTTCTTTAGAGTCCACGTTGATGGAGAAAACTGGACCAAACCCATTTGGTAGTTGTTCTTGAACAAAACTTTCTGTTTGTAAAGATGAATGATAAATTTTTTTCAAGACTTTAAACCTTGATTGATTCTCTTTTAAAAATGTAACAATTTTCAAAGCATTATCTGATTGTTTTTTAATTCTTAAATCATAGGATCTTAAAGATCTTAACAATAAGAAACTTTCTAAATTCCCAATATTTGTACCTAAATAAATTCTATCATCATTTAGTTGCTTTTTAACGTTCAAATCTTTAACAGCCAATACACCGGCCAATAGATCTGAATGACCTCCAAAATATTTTGTTGCAGAGTGCAAAACATAATCAGCACCAAATTTAAAAGGATCTTGTAAAGGAGGTGGAGCAAAAGTAGAATCAACACTTAACAGAGCACCTTTTGAATGAGCTTTATCAGCATAGTATTTAATATCAGCAGAAAGTCCATGAGGATTATATGGAGTTTCAAGATGTAATAAATCACCAGGTTGTAATTTATCTAAATCTTCTTCAGAAAACGTTAATTGTTTTAAACCAAAATTTCTAGTATGAATATCAACAATTTTACGAACTCCATGATAACCAGGACCAAGTGCAATTTGTTTTGGATTCACTTGAGTGATGAGCCCATAGAATGATGCTAAACCTGAAGAATAAACTATGGAATGTGCACCTAAGATTTTATCGAAAACTGCCTCGACTTTAATTGAAGTTGGATGTGACAGTCTTGAATAAACGTATTCACCTTCAGGATATCCATTTGGTAAATCCACTACAGCTTCAAGATTGTTAGGATCAGAGTTGTATCTATAAGTAGTTGAGACATTGATTGGTGCGACTAACTAGTGTGTTAGTTTTATTGTGAGTTTAGCAATGATAATACAAAACCAATTCATACTTACCAACATCAGAGACTCTATTCTTGGAATCGTCAGCGTGGATCAGCTCAGTTGAAAACCCCGTCATTTGTGAGTGAGTGTCAAGAGTATAGTCTTGATCTCAATTCTGAATTGATACAACAGACTTGAATTACAAACTAAGGACGAGACTATATTAAACGATGGTTTCATTAGAATATTCAAAATCTGTCATATTTTATCATTCTGAGCGAGGTCTTAAAGCCATAGTTCGGGAGAATTCTAAAACAAAAGGGTAATTAATCCGCGGAACAATAATATTGCACAGAATATCAGTCAATGATTCACAACAACAAGAAAATCAAATTATTGATGGAAGTAACATTTACAATGGATCAAAACCATATAGATAGACGATCTATAACACTATCTTAAACTGAAGATGACATTTGGTGAAAATAGGCGCTTTTCGATTAAAACTAAAGCTCTAATAATTCCAAAAAAAAAAGACATGTTCGCGATTTTAATTATCATTAAAAAGTACTATAAACATTAAGGCAAATTAGGTACTAATTAATTCATAAATAAGATTCAGTTCTAGTTTGTAAACGGTTAAGAAAGACAGAAAGACCACTTCCTTTTATAAAAGAGCCTGGAAGCAAAAAGTCTTGTTTTATTTCACCACTCTTTGTCATTCAACTTCCCATGCTCTTTCTTTCTACATCATACAGTACTAATACAAAAGAAATATGACGAATAATAATAGCAAGAGTAATAGCGCTGACAATGACAAAGCTACGGACAATATCAAAGCTCTGCTCCAAAATGATTCTCCATCGGTCAAAGAAATCAGTATAGACGTTGGAATAATACCAACTAAACCAAACGACGATATAGAAGATGATCATAATGTAATTGATGCTGATAAAAGACAAGAGGAGATTATCTTGGATCATGCCTTGGCCAAGTCAAGCAACGTGAATAGCCCCATTGAAGAGCTTGAACGGAATGGCTCCTTTGATCTGAAAGCAGAGGCTCTCAGTAGTTCAAAAGGTGCAAAAAAGGAATCAGCTTCTAATGCTGAGCCATCATTTTCACAATCATCTAAACCAACATTTAAAGATGACAGAGCAACTACAGCGAAAAAGAGAACAATTCCGCAAAGTGCTGAAGTTATCGATCTTGAAGATGATTTTTTTTCAATGAGCTATAAAAAGCCAGTTTATGAAGAGTTTAAGAAGAAGAAGAAAAAGAAGACTAAATTAAAGAAATCAACCTCTGATAATGCTATTGAAGCACATGAGCAATTAAGCCATTTGGCTTCTGATACCAAGAAAGAGATCCCCTTAGTGAACTTATCTGATGATGACCTAATTGAAATCCATGAGACACCTATAGTCAATGAGACACCAGCTGTCTTCAAACCAAGACTAACTCGTCCAATAACACCTCCACCAATAGATGAAGAAACTTTTTTGAAACAGCTAAGAACCAAACAGAAAAGTTCAGAAGAATTTCAAGAGAGTATGAAATTGTTTGATTCTGCCGATGACGAAATGTTGGAGAGACTAGCAAGATTAGATCAATTTACACAATCTCTCCCCGTTAGAAGTAATACTGGGGATAGTTCAGATGGACTTGAAACTCAACCCTTGAGAGAGTATAAGCTAAATATGACTTCATTCTTACCAGGAAGTACAGACCATTTGATTGAAATGACTGTTAAAGGTACAAAAAGATTTAGTCAAATCATATCAAAAAGTTTGAAATATCTCTTGAGTCTAGATCTTGTACCTATACAATATACTCCTCTTTATCGTGTTGATAATCTAACCCTATATTGGAAAGAGGTTAGAATCTTAGATTTCTCTAAAGTTGATTCATTAAACATACCAGCCCCATTATCTGGTAGACCTGCAGTTGTTGATTTAAGTCTATATACCAATGCACAAGCTATAGCCATTGAAGATATCAAAAGACAAAAAAAATTAGAAAGGTTGAGACAATTGGCTAAAGATGAAGAGATGGATAAATTTGCAAAGAAAAAATCTGATACAAATGAAGATGTAGAGGATCCATTCAAGGATGATGAAGAGTTTAAAGAAATTGACAGAGCTGCAATAGTGGCAATTCAAAATAAAGCCAAAGAAGACACTGCCAAGGTTACTCAGGCAGGAAGCACATCAACTGCTGATGCGAATATCATCTCAGATGATGATGATGGTTCTGAATACTTTAGAATTGTACTAAGAGGTGAAGATAACCAAAAAATTACCGTCAAGGTGAGACCAGACACTTTAATCTCTGGATTGATCAGTCATTATTTAACAAAGAAAGAACTGCCTTTGAATTCTAAAGCTCGTTTGGTATTTGATGATGACGACATTGCAATCTCTGGAACTGTGGCAGACACAGAATTGGAAGATGAGGATACAGTTGACGTTTTTATAGTTAAATGATGAAATGAGTTTGATTGTTTCAGATCAAGTAATATTTTTTTTGTAAGTGCAACATCAGTAGTAAAAAAAATCTATATTACGATCGCCAAATTTGACAACTAGGAGCTTCTCTTTCAATTAGAGAATCCATTGTTGAGTTTTAAACAAAGATCAAAAAGCGGAAACAATGCTCTATTCGTGGTGGTTGATTTTGGTTAGTTTTCTTAGTGTATTCACCAATGCCACTGTTCCATTGATTTTATTCTCACACAAGCTGTAAGTGAAAGGCTTTAATACTACTTCTTTAGATAATTTCTTTTTCACTAACCACCATTATTAATAGAGTTCCCAAACTTCAGACATACATTGCCCATCATAATAAGTTTATCTTCCCATCTGAAAGGGTAAATGAAGTCACGAGAAAGTTGATTGAGCCATGTACTTCACATGCCTATTTATTAATAAATCAACCAGGTTTGACACTAGATGATTTACAAAATTGGGAAGGATTTCAATATTTAAGAACACATGCTCTAACGAGTTCTACATTGGGTGTTCTTCCTAGGATTGAACAACCTGTAGATTTTGATAGTTTGAAAAACTTGATTATTAGAAAATGTTCTGCCAAATACGTTGCAATCGATGGATTTGAAGAAGTTCCAACTTATATTGATACAAAGACTAGAGTTCTAAGGATAGACTTCCCAGAACTACCTAATGAACCAGAGTTAAGATTAAAAGCTTTGAAGAAAGCTGGTAAGTTTTAACCTAAAACCCAAATCACTACAAAAGCTTGAATACTAACACACACACACGCTCATTTTACCAGATAACTCCTTAAGAAAAACCTTGAGAAAACTTCCATCACCTGATTATTCTGTTATATACACCACGCTTGATAAGAAACTTATCAAGAGACTTGAAGAGAAGAGATGGGAAAAGTTACAAATCTTTCCAGATCTTTTCCAACAAGACGTTACAAGACATGAGGAATATGAGAGGAATGAAAACGTTCTACAAGTTGAAAGACCATTTCCAGAGAAACGTATAAATCTGCTAGATAAGGAAAAGCTTTACGTTCCAAAGTTTCTTGATGCAGAATTGATATTTGAGAATGAAATATTGGCTATAGGGATTGTATTCGTAACAGCTGTACTGATATTTTATCAATTGATCATCCTATTGATCTTTTTGTTCAAGAAGATTTCCAAGTTGGGCAAAAAAAAACCAGAAAAGGGAATCGAATCAAAGAAGAACAAATAGTTAATATATATTTACAATTTGCTTTAGTTGATTGTAGCTGCTTAAATCACCAGAGAGTGGCTAAAGTCATCGCGAAAACTAAAAAAAAAAAAAAAAAAATCTATCCGCAGCCTTTGAAGACCTGAAAAGGATCAAAATTGTGACACATATACAAGATTTTATGTCATTTGACAAACAAAGAAATATACATTTTACGAACAAAACAATGTCATTCAGAGACTTGGACGTTGATTTAGAGGCACAGACTCCATTTAGTGATTCTCCGGAATTCGATAGACTGGCGGAGGAGGCGTCCAACATATTACTTGACGTTAATAACAATTTGGTAACTTTGTCAAAATTCATAAAATCATTAGAAAGTCAAAAAGATTTGGACAATGCAAATAAATTAAACCATAAAGCTGTTAACTCTATTGAATCGATTACCTTTTTCTTCAGGAATATAAGTAATTTGAGTAAGAAGATTTCAGAGCATGCAGAGTTAAATCCTGCTCAAATTTTCACAAGGGATAAGATCACAAGAGAGATTAAATCTTCCTTGAATGAGTTTCAATCATTGCAAGAGAAATTCACAAATTTGACAAGTACTTTGAACGAAGAAGCGAAAGTGGCGTTGAATGAAGAGAGAAATGGTGGTGGTGGTGGTGGTTCCCAGAGTTTAGAACAGGAGCAGGAATTAATACTTGAAGAAGATGCTATAAATAATGAAGAATTTCAATATCAACAGAATTTGATCAGAGAAAGGGAAGAAGAGATTCAAAACATAGAACATGGGATTCAAGAGTTGAATGAGATATTTACCGATTTGGGCACCATAGTGCAAGAACAAGGAACTATTGTAGATAATATAGAATCAAACATTTATGAAGTGTCTCAATCCACAAGAAGTGCAGCTGGAGAACTTGCTAAAGCTTTGAACTATCAAAGAAAATCTAAAAGGAAAACTTTTTGCTTATTGATGATACTTGTGGTTATCCTTTTGGTGGTGATACTAGGTATAGTTATATAGTGGTGTATACATTATATACTCCAAATGTTTACTTTCCCATCATCACCTCCAGTGATTAGACTCTCCGTACCTTGACCTGTGAATGATTTACACCATTGTACAACATTAGCCTCGAATACACCATGAGAGAGTTCTCTTTTAGCAACCACGTTCCAAGACTTGTCACCATCTTTTGTCTCTTCATAAATGACTAGTTTCCCATCGGATCCAATACTTGCAATTCTACCACTTATCTCACTCCAACTTACAGAGTATACGGCTCTAGTGTGAACTTGAGGTAGTGTAGCTTCAAGTTCCCATATTTCATTAGCATAATCTTCCTCTCCAATTTTTTTCCAAATTTTAACAGTAGTATCATCACTACCACTAACTAATCTAATCTCTTTAGCATTTTCCCTTTTTTCAAAATCAGATGACCAAACAGTCCCCTCATGACCCACAAGTTCAGCTACACATGTCCAATCGTCATCGTCTTCTCTCCATAACCTTATAGTGTCATCATATGAAGACGATGCTAATAAATCTTCAAATTGGTGCCATACAACGTGCTTGACATCTTGTGTATGTTCTTGTAAAACGCTAATGCATTCAAACTCCTCATTATTCTCATCAGCCTCCCAAATCCAAATGCTTTTATCTCTTGAGCATGATGCCAAAAAATAACCGTCTTTAGACCAACTAATACTCTTAACTTCATTCTCATGACCTTCAATAACTGCTAATAGAGACCATTCATCATAATCCTTACCCCAAACTGATATCGTAGAATCAAATGAACCACATGCTAGGGATGGATCTTCACCCGTGGGTTTCCATGATACAGACCGTATACTTCTCTTATGAGTATCATCTAGTTCTGTCACCAACTCATGATTTGTTAAATCGTAAATTTTGCAAGTTTTATCGGTGGAAACTGTAGCTAATAGCGGCAGTTGCTTATGTATTGAAACGGACCAAACTTTGTCCTTGTGGGCATCTAATGATTTTATAAGCTCAATATCTACTGTCATTGTGTTGTTTGAAAACCACTTCAAGTCTTATCTTAATCTCATCATTTGACACTATATTACTACATTAATTTTTTTTCTCTTTTTCGCCTTCTCGGAAGCCCAAATATTTCCAGTTCCAAAAGATAGGTAAAATGAGACTTTCAGTAAGCACTTGTTTTCGCTTTCTTAAAGGAAAAGTATCTTACTGGATTTATAAAGTCGAATAAATGCTTAGGTCAACTGTACTTGGTCTTAGAAGATTATCTACCAAGCCCCCTCAAATCCCCAAGCCTGGAAAGCTCCCTAAACAGCTTTCAGGAACGTCGGATGAAGTTAAACCTAAGGCTTATGCCCCATCAATTCCAAATGTCAAATTGAGAGAAGATGATCAAGCTTTATATGTTCCTAGAGAAAAACATCAAAGAGTCACTTTCGAATATCCGGATGAGCCTTCTTCAAGGGATGATGAGATAAAACCACCTTCTAGATTTAAAAGTCTTCTACCTATTGGCTTAGCACTTGCTGGTAGTGCTTGGGCAGTTTATACTTTTACCTATTTTGCAGATTCAACACCAACTGAATACCTAGATCCAAACCAATTTATACCTTTCATCATAAGCAATAGAGTTGACATTGATAAGGATCACTATCTCATTGAGCTCACACCTAAGTACAACCTATGGAAGAGTAATGTGAAAGATGTAAAAATCTGGAATGGGAATAAAATTTGGAGCGTGGAGGTCAAGCAGCCACAAATCATGGTGACAAGGAAATACACACCGTTACCCTTAGAAATCTATTACTCTCAGGATGACGTACCTATTGTAAGAGTTCAAGGTAATGAAGAGACCACAGGAACAGATGGTAAATTGGTCTTTTATATTAAAAAATATGATCAAGGTGAAGTTGCAAGATGGATTCATAGAAAACCATTAGGATCAGAATTAGAGTTAAGAGGACCATTCGTTGAGTACGAATTTGAAAAAACAACTAATAATAACTTTGAAAGACCAATGTTCAAGAATTTACCAAGTCAGATTTCTCCTGATCCAATATTCCCTATCAAACCTGATAATCTAGCTTTTTTTGCAGCAGGTACAGGGATCGCACCAGTTTTACAAATATTACTATCAAGAAACCCTTTTAAGGGGTTCATTGATATATACTACTCAAGAAGGACAGAATCTGAGATTCCAGTTAAGAATTTTTTTTACTTTTTAGATAAATTGGATAGAGTTCGAGTTCATGATTTCATTCAAGAAAATGGACAAGTTTTAAATGCAAATGATATACCAGTTCCTGAAAAGTCCAACTGGGTGGAGCATCAGGAATCTATTGTTCATGAAAGGGAAAAACATGCTGAGTTGGTTCAGCTGAAACTAAAAGAGTTGAAAGAGGGTAAAGTTTTAAAGTTATCAGCATCACCATCTTCTTCTTCTTCTTCTTCTTCTTCAAGTGCCACGTCTGAAGATACAAGCGAACCTGTGAATTCAAAGCGCAAATATCGCAATGCACTTGAAGAGGCTCAGGAGAGAAGTGCTTTACCCAAGAGAGGACCGTCAGTTGCTTTAGTGTGTGGGCCTGATGGTTACGTAAACTACGTCTCAGGAGCCAAACCATTTGATGGACAAGGTGCCGTTGGTGGAATTTTAAAGCAAAAAGGTTGGAATGAAAAGAACGTTTATAAATTAGAATGACAGCATTGTACATATATCCAGACCATATAAATAGCAACACATATTCATAGAAAATTATCGATTTCGTATTTAGTAAAATTATTACTTTCAGTTTACTCTCAAAACTGATTTTAAGATGCTCACCTATCTATACGCTCATCTTTAAAGGCAATTGCCTACAATCCTCATGATGATATCCTTAAATTCAACTTGTCTTTGTACCAAACATTATAAGTCCTAGAAGGGAGTTTTGGGGTTAAACCGGCTGGGCAACGAAAATGATTTGCGGTAAAGTGCATATAAAAATTTGAAGAACCATTAATTTGGGTTATTAGCATTTATAAACTCTGCGCTGTTCAACAAAAAAAACCTTTTGTATTCTTACTTTTTCTTCATCAGCTTTTCAACTTGATTGAGAAATGCTATTCATCTCTGATCATTCAGTACTTATTGTTTAAAGAGCATAAAATCCAGTCCAATCTTGTTATTTCAATTTAAATTATGTCACTGTCCATGTTTTGGGGCTAGAAAACTTTTTGTGAGCTGTCAAAGATTAGCTCAAATCTCTTGTTTTAAAAAAAAAAGATTGACCACAAGGATCAATGGACGATGTTGAAGTATATATTGACTGCTATTAATGTTATAGGGGAGTTTGGCGTCATTGAATGAGGTTGATATAAGATTGGGTCTCTGATTGAATCATCTTAGCAATTAGTCTATTCGTCTCTTCCTTCGTTGAATGGTGGTTTTTAAAAGCACTTATAATCGTCAATTTTCTTGAGTGTCCACAGAGTCTCTCAACTTCCAAGCGTCACTTTTCTTGTGCTACAAATATCAGTTCTTCTCTCCTAGCTAAGCATCTCCAAATTGATTGATCGGTTTCAACGTTTTTTATGAGGAAACTGTCTTTGAGAAGACAATTTACAAGTTGAATGAAAATCTGCTGAGTCTTTATTTAAATTGATATTGAAACTCATCGTTGCAATGCAAGTTATCTATACAAGGTACTTCAAAATGTTTGAATGCGACATAACATATATGGGGATCAAAAATCATGGACCTGATTAATACCTTGTTAGAAAGGTGTATATAATACAATTAAGTATGCTGGGCAAAAAAAAAATGCCCGAATGGAATGCAGCTCTTGATCCATTTATGAAAAGGTTTATCCTATTGACTGTTTTCTTGTTATTTTGACTGGATAATTGAGTCAGTTTTGTGGATGATCCACTCGCTATTAGTCAGTGTCGTGCTTTGCCTCTCTTCTTATTGGAATTTTCACACCTTGACTGGCAAAAACTTTACCAAGATTAGAGCTATCAACAACTCCTGGAAATTTTTTAGCACTATAAACTTTGAACGGTTGACTGAATTTGAAAACTGATGTGTTTGTAACAAGGTCAACAAACAGAAGCTTTAATCTAAATTCACCTTCGATTCTCACAGACAAATCATGCATTATAAACCAAATACCTTTGTCATTATGTTCATCGAATAATTTGAATGGATTCATCACTAGATTACCAATCAAGTTTCTTGTTGGAATATCGCCCAAACTGTCATCTGAATCGGAACCTGTGCCAGTGCCTGTGCCTGTGCCATGAGTGCCCTTTGATTGAGCTTCAAGATTTTTAAATTCTTCTAAAGATGATGCTGATGCTAAGGATTCTTTTTGAGTTGGACTTGTTGATGCCCTAGAAGTTGATTCATTACCACTATTTGCAGAAGACGCGCCTGTTATGTTTTGATTCAATGTCAAATCTTCTTTCTTATCCGCAGACCATAGTTCGACAACCAAAACAAACGCATTAATATCTATTTGATTAACATCAGCTTTTTCGTTTGTTTTCAAATTGACAACTTTAAGTTTGACAAAAGGTGGTGGTGAAACTTGCCTTCTATCTTTATCTCCAAGTCCGCACATTCGTGCCCTCACTGGCTGCTGGACAATGTCCAATTCATATGAAAAAAGATTTTTTTGAGCTGAAAGTTTTTTTTTTTGTTAGTATGGTTTGTTACTAAACACCTTCCTTATAGTAGTATTATGACTTACCCATTCAAGATATTAAACATATAAGGGTTTAACCCTGAGACTTATTAATACTCTATAAAGTGCCCTGTTTTTTTCTAAAAAATTATTTGTTTTGGTTATTCGCTTTTCAGGAACGTTGAGGTTCTCAATTTTATAAATTAACACTCGCTTTGAAGAATTTGTAACCTATTTATTCAGCAGTTGAGTGATAATAATGTCAGGAAATGCGTTGGTTGAATTGGAGGTATATTATATGCCTTGAAAAGGAAAATTTTTAATAAAGATTTGCCTCGAAGTTATACAGATAGTTACTGACGACTGAAAAAACTAGTAATGATCCCAGGAGGTAATGAAAAAAAAAGAAAAAGAACCCGAGGTAATTATTGACTAATGTCCTTATAAAATGGTGCAGAATGATGAATGTGGGTAAATTTTAAGCTAGTAATAGGGTAGTCGCTGTTGAAGTTGTGAAATCATTATCTGATTTACAGTAAGGGATTAAAAATTAGAAGTGAAATCTTTCTTTGATTAAAGATTTTGAAAGTCAGTTGTTTATTTATCTGGAAATTCTGTGCTTCTATAATGCTCTATATAGGGTTCCAATAACAACTGTTTCTTTTTTTTCTCCCTGTTAAATTTTGTTATTACCATTGGACATTATGTAGCTTATCTGTAATAGAATGCCTGGTGTGGGATCTTTAAAATGAGCCTACAAACATAAGGACTTAGTCCGAACACTTTTCAATGCCAAAAAAAAAAATTTGTGAAGATAAATAAAAAAAATCAGCAAGTAAAATACGATTTAACTTAGAACAACTTGCGCTTAACCACATTTGGTCATGAGGTTCCTGCACGAACTACATAGTAAACAGGCACACTTCTTACAAAATATTGAGCATTCGAAGCAAATTGTATATAAACCGAACAAAATCAAACTGAGCAACTGATCACTAAAGTATGTGACAGTTGAAAAATGAATTTAAGCGCATGGTTAAATGAGATAACTCAAATGACACAGAGCAATTTCATGCTCACATTAGATTGCCACTTGAGGGTTCGTCATCCAAAAGGAATTTAAATGTCAGAACTTATGCTGGAATATGTGCGATCTATAATATTCATGGGCGTCTTCCCAAGTCGTTAAAGTCCAAACTCTATTTTCCGCCTTAAGCAGCAGCAACTGACTGCCGCCTTGGTTCCTACGGGTTTCGTAAAATCGTGGTGCAATGGGATACCGCGTTAGCTCTAAACATCAAGAGTTCTCTCAGACAAAGATTATTTTGAAACTTGCTTTCGAAGGGCATAATTCGCTCATGTCACCTTAAAGATATTAGGTTAAAGTTAAAGTCCCAAATGTTCTCTCCTTGATTCACTTTTCTACAGTAAAATAATAATATTTTTACGGAATCTTATAGCTCATGGCATTTGCAGCTCAGTGGTGAAAGAAAGCAATATGTTGTAGGCGTTAAATCTTAAGTTCAAACAAACTGATTTACAGTGATGTCACAAAAATGGTTGCTCCTCCTATGAATACTCAGGCATTTTGCTAGGCAGGAATCACATAGTGAGGTCTCTTTGCAATTTTACATCATGTTCAGCCAATAGGAACACTCTTGGTCTGTGCTTTAGAAGCTCAAAGAATGTGGATAAATATCCGCGGATCTCCCCTTTGAAGTCTTTGATATTGGTGGGGTTAAACTTGATAATCTTTCGGAAATATACATTTCCACATAAATCCGGTAATTAGATTCGTCTTCTTGTTCTGTTCTCCTAAGTACTCAGTCTTCAACGTCCAACGCGAATCGTCAACCGTATTCCTCAAAACTAGTCAACATGGCAGTGCATGGTTTTAAGACGTTAGATCTTTTTTTTTTTGGAGATTGTTCAGTTTTTAGTTCGTTTTGTAAGTAATTAAACAACAATTTTTGATAGATCCACCAGTCAAAAAAATAGTGCGAGAAGGGGAACTTAAAATTTTATCTTTTCTGCATGTGTTTCCCTTGAAAAACTAAAGTAAGCTCTGAATAGCATCTTACAACATGAAACAATACTAATGAACTCGACAAGAGACAAGAGTAACTTATAATTCATCGTCATTTTAGATATTCACATCGCATTTATCAATCGTGCATCGCTTTCAACCCTGATGATTGAATGTCTCGATCGTTTCGAACGCAATAAAAGTTTTTTGCGTGTGCTTATGTAAAAGTTTGAGTGCATCAATGAGATTTTTACTTGTGTTACTAGTCTCTTGCTACATGACCCCATACCTGTCTCCAAATTGGCACATTTAGCTTGAAATCTACATCATGCATTCAATACCTATGTTGGAACCCAATGCCAAGCTGTACAATCTCCTCAATCACATCAAAAAAGGTAGACGTGCATGCAGGATTATAGGTATAGAGACGCTTCAACCTGAAATGGGAGATATAGCCTTTGCCTAACATTTAACTCAAGAGCTGAAAGGCTTCAAAATCAAGAGTGTGTCATTATTAAAGTCAACTCTTGGGAAAGAGAGAACTCTTACAAAATCACTGAATGACATATGAGACAGATCGGATCATCACAGATCCAAAGGAAAGAGCAACATCAATCGAGTAGACCTCTTTTGATTTAATGATGAGATTTTCCACTTTGGGGGCCACTCCATAAAGAACAGAACCATACGACCAAATACAATTGAAGTTGTTGTAGAACGCGGTTCATCATTTTTACCTTGTAATCTCTTTTTAAAAGTTATTTATTACCGTTTGGCATTTTCATCCACGACTTAAGCGTTTTTGCTTTACCGGTGCACGGAAAACCCGTTGCTTACCCGAGATTTTTTTTCTCCTATAGAATTTTCCAACTAATACACATTAACAGCTACTAATCAAATTTGGCTATGAAGAGGTTCAAACTATTGGTGACAGGTTAATCCGCACCAAAATAGCCATATACAATGACTTGACCATTGATAAATGAGTTGAATTGTAAATCAGTACAACCAAAAGGAGTTAGTAATCATTAGTCTAAATAGTAATAAAGTATAGCAAGTTACAGTACGGTTTGACGTGTGAGAACCATCTCAACACCTTCAAACTCGCACCTTATTATCAACTGTTGACGTTTCAGTAATCTGTAGAGTTCGGTTGCTAGATATTTTAAGGTGACGCTCATGACGAATTTTTGATTTCTACAAATTTCAGACCTTGAGTTGAAGCTATATATAAAGTTTGATTAGGTTGGAAGTATTCTATGTACACTCATCTTCTCACCTAGTTCAGTTTGGATTGTTTGGACTCACTCAATAGCAAGTGTCCTCCAACGCTATCGAGTTCTGCAACTTCGAATTGTTTCACCACATCACCTATGCCTGGTGGAACCTTATTTGGCAATAATTTCATTCTGGAAAGTATACCATATTCTATCAAATGGCCAAATACCACTCCATCAATTGGCCTTGTCGTGACCATAAATTCTCCTGTAGTGTTCTTGCCATTTCTCAATTTCTGATCTAATAGATTCATTGAGTAGTATGACAATGCACCTTGGCTTGCTTTCTTTAAAATATCATTCCTGGCCTCTATATGTAGACTGATTGATAAAATCTCATCAGTTGTGAAAGCTGGTGATTCCTTGTTCAAAAGATGATGAATTTGAAAATGATTCACCAAATCACCAAATCTTCTCAATGGTGATGTTGAAGGGGCATACTTATCCACACCAAGCATTAGATGCTTCTTTGGTTCGGGATAATAGAATGCAGGAACAATAAATTTGAAAGATTTCACAATTTCAGATAACGCAGGAAATAGTGAAGTCTCCTTGGTATAATTATTCAATGTTGAGACGACTTTCGCAGCAGAGCCTGATAGATTGAGCTGACTCATACCTTTATAGATACCACCCAATGTATTCTTTGAAAGTATGCTAGCTGAAATTCGGTTTCCTAGAATCATAAGTTCCGACACTAGTACTACCGAATCGGTCATAGTTTGTTTTGATAGGTCAATGTTGACATCATCCTCAAGACCAGCAGAGTTATCTCCTAATTCACTTGTTTCAGAAACACGAACCTGTGCTCCAAAAGATTCACCAAATATGACAGCTCCATTTTCAACTCTCTCCTCTCTTAGCTTGAGACTTGCCTGGAAAAGCTCTTTCAAATCTTTGTGCTCCTCATTTGAAATAGTTTCGCTTCCTTTAACCCTTTGCAGAACGTCATCGACATCGTCATAAGTATACTTAGGAAATTTCGATAGATATGAAGCCTCAACCTTAGCTTCATTTAGGTCAAATCTATTATCCGTCGTATTGAATGGTATAGAAAAAGTCAACGCTCTTGTTTTCTCACCATCGACTCCCAAACCCGCTAGATCTGACATTGTTTTTGGTAGCATAGGGGATATTCTTTCAGGCTGATATGTGGTGAATGATCTATCAAAGGCAATTTTAGTCATTGTAGAATGTTTGTGCATATAAGATGATGGATCAGCAACATGTATATACAAAATCACATTATGTTCATCAATGCGATTGATTGAGACACCATCATCAATTTCATGAGCTGTTTCACTATCTATACAGTATACTCTTAAACCAGAGTAGTCAACTCTATTTTGCGCCAGATCCTTTTCTCTCAGTGAATCAACTTCAACTTTATCAAAATAGTCTTGTTCCAAAGTTGCCTTCTCTGATGTCCCAGTATTTGGTAAGCACAGGTTTGTTGAGTAATGATACGGGTTCGTAAGATGTGTTGTAATATAATTGTGCCTTGCAAGCAAAGAATAGACAATGGTTCTGTTGATATCGTCAGGTGAATGTGCTTTCATTAACTGACAAACAACAGTGACAGCTTTTGGATCTGAAACATTACCAACTGAGTACTCTTTCAGCAAGAAAAAAACTGGTTTCAATTCGACTGGAATGTTTCTTATGGTATCAGACTCTATGAACTTTTGAAATTTATGCACTAGGGAAGGATTCGTCTTGAGCATCTCAAGAGCACTATCTACCCTTTTTGCATACTCAAGAGGTAAGACACTAATGGACAATGGCACAAGTGTTGATCTAGAAGAGTAAGAAGAAGACCAGAGTCTAGCTTGTTTTCTTAATGCCAAAATCACAGCGTAGAACGTGGACGCATCAAAGTGCTCATCGTTACTCAGATGTCCAAACTCTTTCCCAAGATATGTGGAGCTGTCACCGTTCAAGAATTCTGGTCCAATTTGTTTGGCTAAAAAGTTTGAAAGCTTAGCATAGGATTGATCTGCTGAAGAAGATTTGAAGTCTTGTTTTAACTTGTCAATGGAGATAAAATGAACCGCCTTAAGTAAAGTGAACAAAGAGACTTCAACTGGTCCATTTGTTTGTAAAAGTCTATGAATGATTTCAAGCTTTCTCGAAGTCTTTTGTAATTGTGCCCATGCCTTGTTGGTAACTTCAACAAGAGGTTTGATCACAACACTTCTGGCAAATGGATTCACAGCATACGTTTCAAAATGCTTTAAAGTGGTTTTGATACTACCGTAGTCTGATGTTGGATCCATAACACGATATACCATATTATGTAGCCACTTCTTGGGTATCAGTCTCGGTATTCTAAATTTGATTGCAGATTTCTCTAAATAGGTAAGTTCTCCAAGCTTATTCATGATAGTATATCTTGGATCATCATCGCTGGATGGAACTTCAACGATGACGGCAAGTGCAGATTGGTTCAAAGAAGTACTCAGTTCAACTGCATCACCAATATCTAGCGGCTTAAAAAGATCTAGTGGCGACACATCCTGGCTCATGTTGTTAAGATCGTCAGAGAGTATCTGCCCCATCGGTTGGTCCTTCAAATCTTTCGGTGGAATTCTTGACCTTATTTCATTAGACCAATCTCGACTTGGTGTTGTATAACGATTCTGATATCTTCTTCGAGACTCCTTATGTATCTGTGCAATGGACTTGATTGCAACTTCACCCCGAAGCTCAGCTAACGCCTTCCTTCTATTCTTTGAAGGATTTTCCCTTATGGACTGGGCAATTGCATCAGAAACACTCTTCGATGCTGCTGTATTATTTGGCAAAGATTCATTCTTAATTTCTTCGAATACCTTCGTTGAAGTCCGTATTCCTCGTATAGACACCTTACAGCAGGCCAGTCGTCTTCCTAACATGCTCATTACGGTTGCTTTGAACTGATCCCTTCCAAGTTATAGAATTACCCTTCGAGCTCATCGCAAAAGCAAAATTATCATATTTAAAAAAAAAAAATAGAGGAAAATATGCATTTGAAGTCGGAATCTTTGGATGAATATTGAAGAGTTTGTGTCTCGGAACTTGACGTTTGATCTCATTTAGGTCTGGTAACCAACAGCTTTGGACTTCACAACTGAAGAAGAACTGTTTGTGAACATTTGGCGATATGCTGAGGATAACAAAGAGGACTCGGGTACAGTCTTTGGTTGCAAAACTTCTGGTAAGATCAATTTCCACTGTAAAGACGGTCTCATTTGACGTTGCAAGTCTTGATATCAAAAGTACAGATACCATATACAGTGCCATTCAGCCAACTGGGAGGTTTCATTTAGGTAATTATCTTGGTGCTGTGCGTCTTTGGAAAGATATAAGTGAAGTTGCTCCAGAGTCGACAAGAGTCATATATGGAGTTGCAGACTTGCATGCGATTACCATACCGAAAAAGGCCAAGGTGTTAAAAGACTTCAGATATGAAGCTATAGCGAGTATCCTAGCCACAGGTATCGATCACGACAGAGCAATAGTATACCATCAAAGTGCACTTCATGAGCACAGTGAACTCAATTGGATATTATCATGCTTGACAGGAGTTGGATATCTAGGAAGAATGACTCAGTGGAAAAGCAAATCTAATGGAGCAGAATCAGCGAGTTTAGGGTTGTTTTCCTATCCTGTTCTACAATCAGCTGATGTTTTGCTATTCAAATCTACAACTGTTCCTGTTGGGGATGATCAATCTCAACATCTGGAGCTATGTAGACATATTGCACAGCAGTTTAACAAGCACTACAAAACTACTTTCCCATTACCAACAACCATTTTCGCACCAACGAAGAAGGTTTTGAGTTTGAAGGACCCATCGAAAAAGATGTCCAAATCAGATACAGATCAAAATGCAGTGATTTATATGACGGATGAACCTGAGGTTATTCAACGAAAGATTAAGAAGGCAGTTACAGATTCAATTTCATCTGAATTCAAATTTGATCTCGAAAATCGCCCGGGTGTCTCGAATATGATAAATACCATAAGTGGTATACAAAGGAAGTCTATTCTCGAAGTCGAACAAGACATTTCATATATTAAGGACCATAAGACATTCAAAGACTACGTTTCTGAAGTTATTATCGAGGAGTTCAAGGAACCAAGAAGACGATACAATGAGCTGATGGGAGAACCAGAATATTTGAAGTCAGTAGTCGAAAAGGGAAACAAGAGAGCAAGAGAAATCGCACAAAAAACTATTCGAGAAGTCAAGATCAATGCTGGGTTTGACTGAGATTTGTGCCCTGCCCTTGTACATAGATAGTTAGATAAAGAGAGATGGTACATAGAATAAACATAGAGAGAAGAAAACTTCTATTTAAGGTGTAAAACTATAAAGTGATTTGATCCAAGATATTCAAAGCTGTTGCAAAATGAATTAAAATTCTTTGAACAGATCTTATACTAGCACAAGCAAATATAAGTTCTTTCAATAGCTCATGCTTATCAAACGATAACACTTTTGGATCCCAGTTTGGGTCCTGGGATCCCAACAAATCTTGGAAAAGTTCTTGTAATTTTGCCTTGAATCCAAGTTCACTTATTCTCTTGCTGTATATTGTCAAATAACTTTTAAACTCAACGTTCTCCTTTAATCTTAGCGACACTAAAATTCTATTTTCCAAATGTGCTAAAGAAATAATTTTCTCTAAATTTTCATATCCTTCTTTCATCAACATCGTCTTGGCCATCTTCTGCAAGAATTTACCACGACCTCTTCTCACAATTTCATCATTAGTCTTTCTCTCTAATAAAGTGACAATAGAACCACTAGCCTTTGATTCTCTTGAATCCCAATATTGAGATCCGAATGCCCACCATGAGTCACTTATCAAAGACCACGAACCCATATCTCCATGATACATATATCCATTACCATTCGACAATGTGGCTATGGGTATTCCAGTAGCCGATATGCTGCATAGTGTTAAATTCTCAGCCCTTGTCAGTAAATCAGGATTTGAACGTGAGAGTAATGGATACAAAGAGGCTGGTTCAAACAATGCCTTTTGCGAAATGACATCCCAAACATAAACCTCACCAATCGAAGTAACAGCAAGTAAATAGTTACCTTTACTCTCTAAAAAGCTTAAAGGTGTTCCCAGCACAATTGGAGAGAACAAACGTCTTCCACTATCACTATAAACGTAGATCACACCTTCAACTGTTGAAACTGCCCAAAAATCACCTTCACCACCTGTGGCAAGACTTATGAGTTTAGGAATAAAATCAACAAATATCTGCTTCACTGTACTTTTCAAAAGTGTTATTTTAGTTGGCTTCTGTTCGTTACCTGATCCATTCCTTACATCTAGTGATAAAGTATCGTCGTTCGGAGAGTCCAAAATGAAATAAGATCTAATTTTAGGCGTGGAAATTCTAACTTTGGCAAACGAGGTGGATGGATTTATAGCCACAGATCCAATAAACTCAACAGCCTCAACTTCTCTTCTTTTTCTTTGTTGTTCTGGATCAAAATCTTCCTTTCTTTTCAAATCTTTTGGAACAGAATATGAAGGAGCATCAAACTCCATTGTTGTTTTAGCTGTAGATGCACTTGCTGAAGTGGGTTGCAACTGTGACTGAGTTGTGGAATCCACAGGTTGTGATCCATTCAAAGATGACACCAGAGTTGGAGCTATCCTTTTCTTGCCATTTTTTTTGGTGGTGACGGTCGAGGTTTCTTTAATTAACAATGGCTGAGTTGCCACTGTAGCTTCAATTTGAGCAGATGAGGCCCGCTGTTCTGATATCTGTGTTGGGGACTCAGTTTTATCAAGAGGTTGAATAGCAGTTTCATTTGCGTGTGGTGTTGCTGCTTTTTCGATAGATTGGGAAGTTGTTATTACCTCCTCTTCTTCCTTTATTACCTGCTGCTTTGGCACAATAGGTTCTGGCATTTTCAATTTCAATTTCTGTTCATCGATTAGTTGTTGCTCAACGAGTTTACCCAACTCTTCCTTCTCGAAAGAGAAGACGATTAAAGAATCGCTAGCAACAAATAGATTCAGTCCATCTGGTGACCAAAGCAAATCATTTATAGCAGTCTCTGAGGCGTCTGCGGCTGTGAATAGAGGTCTTTGAAAACTTGTATTCCATACTGCGATGGACTTGTCAACTCCTGAAGATGCAATGATGTTATAAATTTTTGATTGGTCGTTCAAGTAAGTTTGAGGATTGAATTTTACAACATTGCAATTATGACCAACTAGGGAAAAATCTGACTTCCAATTACTTCTAGATATTATTCCAATGAGCGTGTTTTTGGAATCTAGATTAGAATTTGGAATTGCAAATTTATCACCAACTGGTGACCAGGAAAATTTAGACACATCATTTATGGATTGAAGCGTATGAGTAGCATTTGAATATCTTTTGTAATGAATGTCATCATTTGTGAATTGGATTTGATGAACAGAGACAGATCTGTTGAATGTAATAGAAACTAAGAATGATTGTGTTGGATCCAATTCAATGCTTCTGACATCGGATCTCAAACCGACTGATGAAAGTTCTTTTGAAGTTATCAGATCAAAAGCTAAAATCTTATTCATGGAAGCGAATAGAGCAACTCTATCTTGAAATAACTCTATATCATTGATTTCAGACGAATGTTGAAATAACAGCGTACTTTCAAACTTAGCATCGGTGGAATCAGCAGCACTGGTGCCATCATAATCATTGATTCTTGTCTTATAGACACGACCTTGTACGTCAGAGCTCAGGACAAACTCTTTCCAAAGTTTGACACTTGTAATTGGGATCTCCTTATGAACATCAATTGCTCTGGTTGGTTTCAATTTCGAAATATCAGACTTTGTAGGAGCCTGTAGCCTCGTTGTATCAACAAGCTGATTTGTATCCCAAATAACGATGTTACCATTGTCCTTACCAGCTATCAACAGCGAATGGTTTTGATCAAACGCCATGGACGTATATTTCCCACCAGTGGAGTCACTGCTCTTAGGCACTTTCAATAACTGCATGTTTCTAACAGAGCTCCCTTATTTTACCGCTTCCTCTCCTAGTGGCTCCAGATAACTTTTCGATTTACTCGTTAAACCTTTTCAATAAAAGCTCATCAATTCTTAAATCAAATGTTTTGAATTTTGTCAATTGAAGAACGTGTTCGCGATCTTCTTTCTATTTCCATTAAATTTTTATTTTATCATCATCAAATTTTAAATTGTGTTTTCAACTAAAAAAAGACCAAAAAATAGGCAGTATTTTAGTGTGGTGACGAAAAAAAAGAACAACAGCTAGAATCAAGATTTTAATTCTCTTTTCAAATTCAGGGAAAACTGAGGTTATCAAAAAAAAGTGACGTACATATTTTGGTATTAGATAGACGCCAAAAGGATAAGAGGGTTTTATTCAAAGTTGCGATATATGTCAAAGGAGGAAGAGTACACCAGTGATTCTGGGTCTGAGTTCACAGGTATGTAAAAAAAAAAAAAAGTGTTTTTGACATGAGGGACAAGGGTGGGGCAATGCTAAAGTATAGTTTTACTAACGCGAGTTATTTAATATAGAGTATTGGGTTGATTGGTTCTTGGGGACAAAGGGTAACGAATATTTTTGTGAAATAGACATAGAGTATATTACAGACAAGTTTAATCTTACTGGTCTTTACTCCGAGGTGGAGAAGGTACCGCAATCTGTTGATGTGATAACGGATAACATCAAGACCGATGAGTTAAACGATGATCAAAGAGAACAATTGGAATACAACGCTAGACTACTCTATGGATTGATACATGCAAGATATATTATAACAGGAAGAGGATTACAAAAGATGAATGATAAATATAAAAATGCCGATTTCGGATATTGTTCAAGAGTATTTTGTCAACTTCAGCATTTGTTACCAGTTGGGTTAAGTGATCATGTTGGTGTTAGTGCCGTCAAATTATACTGTCCAAAATGTGAGGATCTTTACAATCCAAAATCATCAAGACATTCACATATAGATGGAGCCTTTTTCGGAACTAGTTTCCCAGCTATGTTTTTACAAGCTTTCCCACAATCAGCTCCTGCTCATCCAACAGAGAGATATGTACCAAAAGTGTTTGGATTTGCACTACATGAATATGCCAAACTAGCAAGATGGCAAGAATTGCAAAGAATAAAATTGGAGAAGAGACTGTTGGAGCATGGATTGGAAATAAACGATGAACCAAATGGTTACACACTTGGAAGCATAGAGAATTCAAATGAGAGAATAGTGGAGGAGGAGAAATGAAGAAATTATCTAAAACAAACATGCTTCTTATTTGACTTGAGTTCTATTGGGAAGTTTGTAAACTCAGAGATCCCCCCACACAATTACTCAGTCCTTTTTCTAGCTTTATTGGAGCTATAATTTTCCTTCATAATTGTATAATTAAAACTTAATTTTTAGCTTTATGCATTGTTAAAGTTTTCTTCATGTGTAGCTTAATAGCTTAACGAGAAACATTGGTGAACAGTGAATTCACTGCTTGTATTGATTCATTTGAGCATACTCTTCATTCACATTTACTACCTTGGTTAAACGTGCTATAACTTTTTTTTTTAAAACTTCTGCAGACAAAGATTTTCCATACACAGCTTTAAGGGAAACTGAAATATATGAATTGATGAATTAAATACAATCTATCAAGTCTATCCTTCTCCAATATTTAAAGGAAAAGAGTGGAATTTGAAGGAAATTAAAACATCAAACCCGAGGTTTACCGCAAAAAGCCGCTTATAAACGTTAGGGTTTTTTTTTTTAATTTACCACACAACACATTGAGACAAAACCAAAAGACTAACATCTCACTTAATTGCCTAATGGAATGCCTTCAAATACCGTAATTATTGTGGAAATGTGCCTCATTTTTTGACTGTAAGCAATGACTATAAAAAGGCATGATGTCTTTCTCTTTTTTCAATGATACAAATGGTTCTAGGTTTAGCCTGAGTAGTCTGTAACCTCATATTTTAGTGTAAATAGAATGACTTGCACAGAATTCAAAGATGTTCCCTTAGGAACCTACATTTTCCATATATTGTCTCAAGTAAATTCATTAAAATCTATATTTGGTGTTCCAGGTGACTTTAATTTACCATTATTGGAGCATCTTTATAATATTCCTGATCTCAAATGGATAGGTTGTTGTAACGAGTTAAATTCAGGTTATGCTGCTGATGGCTATGCAAGAATTCACGGATTAGGTGTTGTCATCACAACATTTGGCGTTGGAGAGTTGAGTGCCTTGAATGCAATCAATGGTTCATTTGTTGAGAATGCTCCAGTTCTACATATTGTTGGTACTTCATCAACTACTCAAAAAAAGTTGAATAACAAGAATGTTCATCACTTGGTTACTCAAAAACAGTCTTGGAAGAATGGTCAAGATCATTATGTCTACGAGAAATTAGTTGAACCATTTTGTATTATTTCAGAAAGTTTGGACCTTGACAATGTCAACCTAATTCAAGAGAAGATTCATCATGTTATTGAGACTATAGTGAAAGAATCCAAACCAGGATATCTATTCATTCCTGTTGATATTGCTGATGTCAAAATTCCAATTGATCACTCAATTCAATTGAATTTGAAACATAAAGACAGTAATCCTGATCAAACTGATATAATAGTCTCTAAAATATTGGAGAGATTACATTCCAAAAATTTTGCAATTCTAGGAGACTCTCTATTTCAGCAAAGGTGTCAAGAGTTGAACAGTTTTGTTCAAAAGAATCGGATTCATACATTTTCCACAACTCAAGGTAAATCACTGATAGACGAATCACATAGTCCTGAATTATTCCATGGTATTTTAAATGGTGATAATTCAACAAAAGGTACAAGAGAAGATCTGCTTTCCTTTGATTTGCTTTTACACCTTGGTTATAACCTGAATGAGGTTAATATTTTCAAAGGTGATATTACTGCTAATCCTGCCCTAGAAGTTCTTATTATCGGGAAGGATTTTGTATCGTTTGATAACGAAAAGATTCTTTACACAGAAGATGTAAATGGGTTCATTGTTTATGATAAATTGATGCAAAAAATTGACATGTCTAATATCAAGTCAGAATCATCTAGAAACTGTTATCAAAAGTATTTGAAAGTTTCAAATCAGCAAACATCTGCTACAGCTAATGGTTCTATCACACAATCATATTTATTGAAATCACTTCAAACTTTCTTGAAACCAAACGACATTATAGTTTGTGAAATGTGCTCGTTCATATTCGCTACACCTGATTTGAATCTTCCTAACGGCGCAAAACTCATCTCCCAAAACTTTTATGGGTCGATTGGGTTTGCAATACCTGCCACTTTAGGTGCATCCTTGGCTGTCAAAGATTCACAGACACCAGAAAGAAGAGTGATACTAATTGAAGGTGATGGTTCTGCCCAGATGACGATCCAGGAATTGACCAGTTATATACGCTACGATGTTAATCCAATTGTTCTCTTGTTGAACAATGAAGGGTACAGTGTTGAAAGAGCCATTTTAGGAGAAAAAAGTAGTTATAATGATATTGCACCAAATTGGAACTGGTGTGAGTTGTTCAAAGTTTTTGGTGACAATAATGGTGCAAAGAGTAAAAGTGTGAAAGTTGAAAACAATCATGACTTGATTAAAGCATTGAATGACGATGACAGGAAAGCAAGATTGGTGGAGATCAAATTAGAAAAAATGGATGTTCCCTGGAGATTCTACAATATGATAAAGCGCTGATGCTTAGTAAATATGCTGTATATATTGCATATAAATACATGAACAGAAGCACACCAGTAACATGCTCCAACCATAGGAAACAACAAACTAAAAACCTCTCATTGACTAGTGACTGGTCCTTTCAGAGAGATTTAACTCACTTGAACTAGTACACTGGGCCTATTCACGACGCCGTGTACGTTGTTTAACAATTCAAAATAATTCAAACTTATTAAAAATACCGAATATTAACAACCGCATGAAATACCCAACCCAAACTCCCCATTATTAATTAAAAAGCTGATGACCATTTTTCGAAATAAAATGTCAACCAGTACTTCTTTTCCCAGTTTTGCAAAACAGTTATTCTTTCAACCAAAATCCTCCAAATAATCCACTTAGAAATACCACATTAAACTATTCTGATAATTTCCACCAATATTAGAAACCCATGCATCCCAAGAAGTTGCCATCAACTTTATGGAATTACTCACCTCTGACCATGTCGCCTTTGACATATGACCTACAACTTGTTTGAATTGAATCAAGTTATCTTTCAATAAAGTTGCACTTGTTTTTACACTTCCAATAGCAATATGCTCAATTTTTTCAATCAAGCTAGCGCCATAAGAAGCCAATGGAAAAAGCACTCTCTCTGTTGCCTTCGCAGAATTTGACTTTATTTCTTTGGATGTCGATGCAGATTCTAAAATTGGCTTACCTAGATATGATAGGGCATAAGCTGATGTTATACCTATTCCAATACCAAGACTTAATGAGACGGTTAAGAAGAGATATTTAGATTTCTTCTCCTTTCTAGACTTGAATTTCTTTGAGGCTCTAAGCTTTGAGTGCTTAGAGATAGACGATAAAGAGTGCGAAGGAGAATTAGACTTTTCAAGACGATGATGTTGAATAACTATACTTGTTGATCTACCATCTAAAGAAAGTCTTCTTTCAAAATCAGCTTCGGAATCTTCTGTAAGGTTAGAAGGTAGTCTGATCATCTCATAACTTCCTGAATCGTTATAAGATTGATGAGCAATTTGATGGAAAGCTTCCTCCTCTTTCTCACCATATTCTAGGTATCTTTTAGAAGGCTTGACAGTCTCTTGCAATAGGAAATCTTGGTCCAAGAATTCTAAAAGATTCTGAACTTGGAAAGTGTTATCGTAGTTGATTGGTGGACACAACAAATGAACATCATGAACTGTTAAAATTTTGTTGATGATTTTGAGATTGATATTTCTGAATATTGGAATGAAAAGCTTATTCTTGATGCTAGCATCGTTCTGTTTAATAAAGTTCAATATATTCCCAATCTTAATTAGTCCATCAAAAATGACAAGTATTATCTTATAGTTGTAATGACCATTGACGTCTAAGGTAAATCTTGAACGTAAATCAGTGCTTAACATCTTGAAAAAGTCTGATTTTTTATGACCAATGATTAGAATCTTTTTATCCCCACTTATGATGTCAGATCCATCGACTTCATCATTGAAATCAGCAAAACTAGGTAAGACAAGGTTATTATTTGAAGTGAACTTAGAATGTGGTTCTCTAACACACTTATTCATGTCAATTTCTATAGTCTTTTCTTCATCTTCCTCTGCCAAAGGTTGTGATCCACGAGAGTCTGTTGAGCTATCACCAAATTTTCCCCTTTGAGATAAAGCAGATCTTGATGATACTGGAATTGTGGTGTCATAATAGTGGTCTAAAGTTTGAGATTTCAAATCGTTTGTTGAAAGTTCTTCTGTATCAGAATAGGATAAAACAGAGCTTGTTGGCCTTGGATTCAAATAATCCCCAACTGATTGCCATGAATTAGTTGAAAGGTTCAAATCGATAGGTGATGGAGTTCTTCTGAGAGTCTCATGATATGGCGGTTGTAAAATTTGTTGAGGTTTACTGTGAAGCATCTCAAGTACTGAAAGGTGTGAATCTAGTAATCTATTAGAAGATAATGACGACGTTTGATTCTTAACGGTGTGAACATCATGTTCATCTGAAGATTGTAATTGACTAGCTTTAGCCTCTGGTTGATGGATCGAGCTCATTGTTTAATGATATTTATGATATTTGCCTCTTTGTTAGGCTGATATGTCAATTGATTAGATTAAAAAACCCCCAAAAAAAAACACAATTGAGGAGAAAGAAATCACACTTTCTTGATAAGAATAATTTTCTTTTTATAAATACAGCGTTTATGACAAAATATCAAGATAATAGCTTTATGCTGTGCCCTTTCGCTGTTGTGAAGACTTAGAAATTGTTGAAGTTAATGAAATAAAAGTTAGTGATACTTAAAAATACTAGTCTAATAGGTGTCAAATCTCGTTTCAGAAAAACCTCATTTTTTTTTGGCACATAACTTTTTTTTTTATTTTAAGCATTTTGGTGTTATCGCAATTTTGACACCAAATTTCCTAAAGATTTATAAAATTGGCCTAAAATAGAATGATTCGCGGGGAAGGGCAGAAATTTTGTACGTACTTTATCAAAAAGTTGAAATGACAACAAAAAGAGTAGTGTTTCGAAAGTGCTCTTGACCTACTTCCCAAACTAGTAAGAATAACGAGTTCTTAAGATAGCCTATATTTCAAACTGGGCAGAATCACATATCTACCCGTAGTGTTCTTTATATTCTTGATCATTCGTATTCCCATTAACGAAACACCGATGACCCTGTTGAGCATCTTGATTGTCCCTGACACTCTTCTTATCTTCATGCTAACAAGAAAGTCTGAAGCACATATCAAGGCTGTGTGTCATGGTTTATGAATATTTAGCTTGAATTGGTTGGTTATGTATTCTACTTCTAGGCAAAAATTAGTTCCCATTTGGTAATATTTACACATATTCTCTGACGACAGCAACTAGAGTCAAGTCAGAGAAGAACACAGTCAGTATGCAGTATACTGCGCCAAATGCAAAGTTCCGAAGCTTGACGAAAAAAAAAAAAGCCTACAAAACTAGAAATAGTGCTTTTGAACTCTTCAGCTTTGGGGACAATTCAAGATCGGATAGTTGACAGATAGATGCTATCTATGCACGACGTACTATCATAGTGAAGATGTTCTTTTGAAAGGACGCTGAAGGTTCATGATCTTAAAGACACACATTTATCTCCATAGATCCATCATCTCTGATACAATCACTGTCAGAGATTGATTTTTTCTCTCACGAGGTCACATTTGAATCTAAATTTTGACTCTTTTTAGTGCTTAAATAACCCTGTTATGCGAGCCAAAAATATAACTCTGAATCAATTTAACGAAGTATCCCATAAAGATGTTTTTGACTAAAAGCAGGGAGCTCATAGACAAGGCTACACACAAAGAGATCAGTCAGCAAATTGTATTCTCAGTAGGCACTGGTTTCAGTAAGTACAGCTCTAAAATCCAGCAAGTTTGGGATCGAATCGGGCTGAGATAATTGAAGAGTTGTAAATCTTTAAATGCATCCACATGTTCTAGAATGTTTTTGAAGCTACAAATTTTGGATATAAATAATTACAACAAAGAAAAAAAAAAAAAAAAAAACACACACACACAAAAATTAAAAAAGAACCATAGATTTTGTTTGTGCGTAAATATTGAAAGTAATCTTAAAATGATTTCGCGAAAACGTAAAAATTCTATATACATCAGATTCCTTCTACTTGAAGCAATTCGAAAGAGTCTTTAATTGTTAGATATACATAACATCTTTCTCATTCTGCTGCTGTTTTCCTGCTCACATACCCACCCACCAAAGAGCTAGTGTTTTGTTATAAGGATAAACCTTACAGCTTCAATCAGGGCGGTGAAAATCATCTCTCATCTATTCCTCCAATCAATCGAACGATCTTTAAATCTTGCATAAATTTTCAGTATTTAATAACAATAACAACAAAATCTGCTCAAGACATCAATAGCTCAATATTTTAATTCCTCATAAGAGGTTATTACCAGGGAACACATCGGAAACACTCGCTCCATGCTTGGATCTTTAGAAACACACATTTAATATGAAGGTTTTCAAGATTGGTATTAGGCAACAACTAATAGCTTTAGTTATGGTTGTTGCCTTATTCTCCTTGACGGTTTTAGCCATAATTACAGGTGTTTACTTCAGCGCCAACTACAGATCAATAAGAGCAGATAGACTCGAGGTTATAGCTCAAATGAAAGCTTCTCAAGTTGAACAAAACATAAATTATTTATACTACCAAGGGTATTGGTTAGCAATAAGAGAACCAATACAAAGATCCCTAGTCTCCTATAGAGCTGGTAATACTTCAGATTCCAATTGGTCAAATGCAAGAGATGCCGTTCAACAATTCCTATCATCAGCAATGCAATTCACCTCCGTTAGAATATATACCACAAAATTTGATCGAGTCGTTTCATCTGCTGCTAATTGGTCATCAGATTCCCTTCCTAGTGATATTGAAGACTATCTTTATCCTTTAGACATTGAGAATCTAACTCTTCCCAGTACACTAGATACACAGGGGTTCATTAGAGGACCTATCCTAAATGGTTCGACATATGTTATGTCGATAACGGTTCCTATATTTGCATCTGCCTCAATCTTGGTCGATACGAAAGATTTATCCGGTTATGTTACTACAATAATGAGCGCTCAAGCTTTAACATCTATCGCCAGATTGGATGGTGGCACTGTTGTTATAGTTGAAGTACCCGATGACGAAGATGTCACGAATGAAAACGCAACATATAACTATGTCATAGCCCCTAATAATCTACCTCCAGAGGCAATAGAAGTCGACTTCTTGCTAAGGAATAGTTACGTTGTTAGACAATTACTCAGATATGGTAGGAGTGGGAGTGTTGAATCAACCAAAAACGAACAAGGAATGAAAGTTGCTGCAGGATACTGCCCAGTTGGTCTTAACATTACGAAATGGGGTGTTGTTATTGAACAACCAACAGATGAGTTTTTAAGACCTTCAAATCAATTGACAAAAATCATAGTGGGTGTTTGTATTGGTATTGCTGTTTTAATGGGACTAATGACCTTCCCATTAGCACACTGGGCTGTTCAACCAATATCGAGATTACAAAAGGCCACTGAAACAATTGCCTTGGGTAGAGGCTTACAAAGCCACAACAGAAAAGATCCAGGATCAGGATCAGGATTTAGCTCTGGTAGAGGAAGTTTCAATAGCTATTCTTTACATAATAGTTCTAATGATAATTGGAGTGGGAATGGGGGAAATAATGATGGAGGAATTAGAAACATTCACGGTAATAGCGATATGAGAGGTGACACAGAGAATGACTTTACTGTACCCACACAATCTGAAAAGAGTTTACATCATCCATCATACCTTGGTAATGCTCGTGTGCCGAAGTATGCAAGAATATTCCAAGATGAGCTATATAAGTTGACAGAGACATTCAACAATATGACGGACGAGTTGGACAGACAATATTCTCAACTTGAAGACCGTGTTAAGGCAAGAACCAAACAACTTGAAGCTGCTAGAATTCAAGCAGAGTCTGCCAATGAAGCTAAGACTGTTTTCATTGCTAATATCTCCCATGAGTTAAGAACTCCACTTAATGGTATTTTGGGGATGACAGCAATTGCACTTGCTGAAAATGATGGAAATAAAATTCAAGAATCCTTGAAGTTAATTTTCAGATCTGGGGAACTGTTACTTCACATTTTGACAGAGTTATTAACATTCTCCAAAAATTCTTTGAAAAGATCGAAATTAGAGAATTCTGATTTCAACGCTGTTGAAGTTGCTCTACAAATAAAGTCAATCTTCAGTAAACTGGCGAAGGATCAAAACGTGAATCTGTCCATTAACATCAAACCAAACGATATACGGAAGATGATTTTATATGGTGATTCCAACAGAATAATTCAAGTTGTCATGAATCTGGTTAGTAACTCTTTAAAATTTACCCCCGTTGATGGTAACGTAACAGTCACCATCCGTTGTACAGGTGAGTATGATGAGGATAAGAGTGCTGCTACGAATTATGAGAAGGTGTTTGTAAAGGAAAACACGGAACCCAAAGAGGAAGATGTGATACACGAGATTAACACTTTCAAGAAAGAACAATTATCACATAACGTGAAAAACGTGGTGCTGGAATCCAACTCTGAAAGTTCAAATAACACCACAACGAACTTCACTAATGATATTGATGATGATGATGACATAGACAGAAGATCCATAGCTACAGCGTCCACATCTTCCTTTGATGAACATGTATTTCAATCACAGTTTAAATTGAAAGGTCCTGGTCGCTCTAGAGAAACACATGAAATGAGAGATGTCAAAGAACAAAAGACGTGGGTATTCGAGTTCACAGTGGAAGATACCGGGCCTGGTATAGAACCGAGCTTACAAAGCTCCGTTTTTGAACCCTTTGTGCAAGGTGATCAAACATTGTCTAGGCAATATGGTGGTACAGGTTTAGGTCTGTCTATTTGCTGTCAACTGGCTGGTATGATGAAGGGTGCTATGGAGTTGGAAAGCAAAATTGGTGTAGGTTCCAAATTCACATTTAAAGTTCCCTTACTACAGACAAAGGAACTGATTGTCGAAGAGCAAGATTTCAACACCTATGACGATGAATTCAATATTGATAGCAAAAAAAATAGAAGAGTCAAATTTGTAAACCCAACTTTTGAAGCAACCAAGGGCGATCAATTGAATGGTGCTTCCGAAACCAAAGAGAAAGATTTTGAGCATACAAGCGACAGCTCGGATAGCGCTGATGAACATGAATCTAGTCAAAATCATCAGAGTACAAACACTGGCAATACTGAAGAAAGCTCATACTTTGATAGACCTATTTTACAATCTACAGGAACTGCCAAAACGTCTTCACTTTACTCAGGGAATTCTCTATCTATGCCTGCGTTTATTCAACCCCTTAAGATCCTGGTGGCTGAGGATAATGGCGTCAACCAAGAAGTCATAAAAAGAATGCTGAACTTGGAAGGTTTCACAGATATAGAGCTTGCAGTTGACGGTGAAGAAGCCGTGCAATACGTTAAGGATCACATGGCCCAAGAAGCTGATGTGCCCAGCGGTGAGCAACATGATCAGGCAGCACTTGATGAAAAGAAACATGATAACAAACCTTATGATATTATCTTTATGGATGTTCAGATGCCTAAATGCGATGGTTTACAAGCAACTAGAAGGATTAGAGATCTCGGTTTCAAAGGTCCTATTGTCGCATTAACAGCCTTTGCTGACGACAGTAATGTTGAGAGATGTTTGACTGCTGGTATGATTGGATTTTTGGCTAAGCCTATAAGACGACCACAGTTAAGACAAGTGCTGATAGAGTTCTGTTCTGTTATTTTAAAAGATCTAGCTACTACACCAGTTGAGGAGTACACGAAGAAAAACTTTTAGGTTTCAAAGCCATTAAGTTTTTAGACGAAACAGAGTAACAGCCTGTATAATGTAATAATATCCGTTTTAATATAGTCCAATTGTTTCGTAAAATAAATCATTGTAAGTGTGAGACTGCGAACTAATACAACCTCTTATCAAAAATATCCAGCATGATAATTCAAACACTACATAGCATTTCAACAAATGTACAAAATATAGTCATTTCATTTAATAAACTAATTATACCAAAAAACAGACTCTCTTTGAAAACCCTCTTCCTTAAACATTAAAATAGATTGATGAAACAAAGTCTTTGTATAACCAATGATATATAGAAGGAGCGAAAGCGACTATTTAAGCTTCTTTTTTGGACGTAATTGATTGGTGTGACCACATTTTCTCTTACGACAGTTGGTAGCTCTTGGTGGTAATCTAGCGTAACATTTACGGCAAATAGATTTTTCACAGTTGTATTTAGAAGCTAAAGCTTTTAAAGATGGTTCAATGATACCACCTCTTAATCTCAAGACTAAATGCAGAGTGGATTCTTTTTGGATGTTGTAATCTGACAAAGTTCTACCATCTTCTAATTGTTTACCAGCGAAGATTAAACGTTGTTGATCAGGTGGAATACCTTCTTTGTCTTGAATTTTTGACTTGACATTGTCAATGGTGTCAGAAGATTCAACTTCTAAGGTAATGGTCTTACCAGTTAAAGTTTTAACGAAACTAGATGAGAAATGTTAGTAACTGAGTCAGCTTAATATGAATACATTGGATATAATGATTAATGACATGTTTACACTCTCAGAGTTTTGCATTTGAAGATTTGCAGCATTTGACTTGAGGGAAAACTGAATCATTGAAACACCACAATAGCAGGTTGTTTGATATGAGGTTTTTGAAACTTCATAGTTGAAGGTCTGTGCTATGCCAGAGACTTAATTCCTTTCATTTGTGTTCATGTAAAATTTGATTTGACTTTGATTGCTTCAATATAGTAATAATCTTGACATTGCAGAAGTTTGTAAATTTTGTCACGAGCTAATTCGAGTACTCTTTCTAATGATAGTGTGTAGGCAACGCATCTTTTGAGATGTGTACTGGTCATAATCATATATGTTTTTCCTTGTATGCCATCACTTACATTTGCATTTTTGATGTTAATTCACGCTGACTTGAGATAGTAACAACTTGTATATAGCTATGTGTATATGGTTCTGATAGATTCTAAAAGTTTTAACTACTTTTTCACTTTTCCTCGAGGGCCCCCAGCGTGCGAGTTTGTATGGGCTTCTTCGCGAATGTTAATAATTGAGAATTTGAAAATTGATTATGTAACCGCCAGAGTTATGGTTTGAGCCACATAATTGCAGCTTTTTGATTTTGTCTTGGTTCGCGCTAGTTGAAAAAAGGTGATTAGATGTCTGGGTGCGAGTTGAAACCATAATAGTTATGAAAACGGTGTGTGGATGTAAAGTCACAAAAATTATTAAAGAAGCCCTAGTAAAGCTTCAAATCAGGTGATATGGTATATGGAGTTTAGGGCAAGAAAAACTTGAATAAATCACGAGATTATGACAAGCTTTACTATGTGGAGCAACACATAACTTCCTCACTAAGAGGGCTAGTGAGATGAAAGTTGATTCCACACTATGATGTTTAAGAGATATGACAACCAATCTAGACTAAACCTTTGTCTTGTTTTTCTTTCAAGGCTTAAATTGTACTTATTGAACTTAGCTAGCCATCTCTAGTTATTACCCTCTAATTGGTTTACGCACTACATCAGCACTTTGAACTTCCAAGATCGAATTAACATAAACAAATAACTACGAAAACAATATAGGTGTTGAAATGCAGAGCCTCTAAGCATCATCAAACATAGCCTCAATTGCTACTAATAAGTGCTGATATTTTTGGGTATTGCCTCCAATCAATACTTCGGGACTTTCTTTGAAATTCAGGGCCATTGTGGTGGGTTACTTATAGTCTTCATCTATCAATACTTATTGTAATAAAGTGCACTATTTGGACTCATTAGTTGTTTAAGATCAATTATGTCATCTCAAGAGGTCTCAGAAGGTAACACCCCAGAAGAAGTTTCACAAGGGCATACACCAGAAGAGGTTGTCATAGGTGAAGTACCGAATGGAGACCATATATCAATTGAATCATTGGAGGCTTCACAAATCGCCAATACCGCTCTGGACTCATTGAAGGATAAATCTGAGGGAATTCCTTTGAATGATGAACTGGTATCTCCAGACCAATTTGCTGCTGAGAAGGACAATGCTGTTGAAGACGTTTCTAGTTTAGATCAGCTTGCCAATTCTGTGCTGGAATATGCCTCTAATTCAGATGACATAAAACAGCAGCATAACACCAAAGATGTTGACATAGATTCCATCGCATCTTTCCTTAATATAGATTCAGAGTCCATTAAGTCAGTTGATAATGACCTGCTACTAAAGATTCAGGTGCGTATTGGCGAAGTTTCCAATTTACAGTCAGATAAGACGGTCTTGGAAGTGGAACTAGATAGAGCTGTCCGTGCGAATAGTAAAAGCAAGGGCCAATTGCAGAGCTTACATCAAGAAAATCAACATTTGAGAGAATCGAATAAAGGATTGGAAAATTCAAAGCTTGAATCAGAGAGAAAGTTATCTGAGGTACAATTAGAGTATAGTAGTAAGAATCTAGAACTGGAGCAGTTAAAATCAAAACTGGATGACACAAATGCAGAATCAAGAAAGACTGTTGAACTTTTAAACAAAAAGAATAACGAGGTAGAGTCACTGAAGAAAGATTATGATGACATTCAGGAGTCAAATAGCTCACTGAGAAAAGAGCTGATTTCGCTGGGAACATCGAACCAGACTCTAGAAGCAAACCTATCACAAGCTAAACTCAAATTGCACTCATTAGAAACTCAATTCGAACTAACGAACAAAAACAACGAGTGGTTAAATAAAGAGTTGAGCAAAACAAATCAAGATTACTCTAACTACAGAAGAGATAAGTCTACTGAAATCTCCTCACTTCAATCAAGTTTGGATACAAAGTCCTCAGAGTTAACATCCTTGAAGAGCAGGTTTGAATCTTTGACCTCAAGACTCGAAAAAGTGTCCACTGAATTTGACAATTCCTTATTGCAGATTAAATCTCTAAAGGACGAGAAGGCTTTAAATCAGGAAGACTTTCTCAAGGAGGTCTCAGCTAAAGATAGACTGGTAGATCTTTTGAAAAATTCAAATAACGATTTGAAAGAGAGAATCTCATACTTGGAAGAAAGACTGGAATCTTCAAGCGCGCACGTTTCGAACGAATCTGCCTCCTACAACAGCACATTAGAAGAATATCAGAATAAACTTCAGCAAAGTGAACTCAGAGTACAACAGCTGGAAGAAACTATTGATGACCTCACAAAGACAGAATTTCCTGACAAAAACTTATCTCTATCAAACCTTCCGACCATTTCCCCTTCTGCCAGAGCATCACTTCAACAACAGAACGTTTCTTTGAGTGGGTTGTATTCTGATTTCACCTTTGTAAAAAAGCAACTGATTCAAGAACGTCGCGCAAAAGAGCGCTTACAAAAACAAATTGATTTGTTTGTTCATGAACTGGAACAAAAGGCGCCTCTCATTAATGCCACCAAAGAAAGAGCTACAATTCTTGAGCGCGAATTGACAGACTTGTCGGTCATACTTGAAGGGACAGCACAAGAGAAAGAATCATTAAGTAAAACTAATAGAGAAATAACCGGAAAATTACAAGAGTCTCAACTTCAACTGACAGTTCTAAACAAACAAAAAGTTGATCTTGCACGCCAAGTTCAAACGTTATTAGCGCAAGTTACCATTCGTGGAGACTCACATGGTCCCTTGACTCCAGCTGAGAAGCAAGCTTTACAAAGAATTGCAAATGGTGATAAAGTCCTGAATGAATCAGATACTGACAGGCTCATATCTGAAAGATTAGTGACTTTTCAAAACATATCTGATTTACAAAAGAAAAATGAAGAACTTCTAAGGATAATAAGGGAATTAGGTTCAAAGCTTGAGAAAGAAGAACAAACATCAAAATCTAGATTAGAAGATCTTGAAAATGCGGCTATTAATGAGGCCAAAGAAGCCATCTTAACATTACAAGAAGAGATTTCATCAATTGAAACAAAGTTAAATTCAGTGACAAGAGAACGTGATATGTTCAGATCTATGCTTGCCAATAAAGGAAGCACTCTAGCCTTAAGTGGCATTGACGGTAACGGTGAAGAAGTAGAGACAATATCTAGAAAGTATGAAGAAACACAAAAAGAAGTCAAAGACCTCAAAGAACATTTAAATCATGTCAAGATTGAAACGGAGACTACGATATCTTTATTGAATCAGCAAATCACATCCCTTTCCGCTGAGAGATCAGACCTTGCTATTAAGTTTGCCAAAGAGAAATCATCCTCGACATTACAGGAGGAAAGATACAAGTCATTACAAGAAAACTTTAAGCTTGTTAAATCTGAAGCTGAGGAGTATAGAAAACGAAGCTACAGTTTGCAAGACAATTTTGCCAAACAAGATTTGAAGACACAACAGGTTGCCGAAGAACTAATACAGAGTAGATCACTGATAGAGAATCTACGAGTAGAAACAGCAAATTTGAAATCTGAGAAGGAACTTTGGGGCTCAATAGAAAAACGACTAACAAAAGATAATACAGACCTAATCGAAGAGAAGGGAAGGCTGAATTCATTGTTGTTGAACCTTCAAACTTTGGAGAAGGAACGAGAATCCAATGCAATCGAAACCCAAAGACGGTTGGTTTTGCAGTCGGAATCATTAGAAAATGAATTGGTTAATTTAAGAGAGAAATTGAACGATTCTGCTATTGAGTTGAAGGAATTGCAAACAAGAAAAGATTCAAATGCTAAAGCTTATCAAGACAGAATAGATACTTTACGCTTGGAACTAAGCACTGCTAGGGAAGAGTTCATTACAAAGAAGTCACTTGCTGATTCTCTACAAGTTAGGGTTGATAGTCTAAGCTCTAAACTATCAGACACAGAGTCACGATTGAGAGACGTACAGAACATAACACTAGCAGAAAATTCAGACTCTGCACTTTTGAGTGAGACTTTGAAGTTAAGAAGCGAGCTTGAAGACACCAAGACTGATTTGCAGGATGCTAATGAAAGCGCAGAGAAATTCAAGTCAATTGCATTTGCGACTGAGGAGTCTCTCACCAATATAAACAACTCTTTTGACTCCTACAAAGAAGCAACAAATCAGAAGGTTATACAACTGGAATCTGAAAAGCAGTCATTGGCTGAGAAAGTGGATATCTTGAACAGTCAAGTCGACTCCTTAAACAGCGAGTTGACAGAAAGTAAAAACATTTTCAATAAGGAGCAGGAATCCACTAAGCAAGAAATTGAAGTTTTGCGCTCACAAGTTATTGATGGTTCAAAGTTGAAGGAGGAGTATGAATCCAAAGTTGCTCTTATCGAGGAGTCTTACAAGCAACAAGTTATTATTGCTAGTGAAGCTCAGCAAAATTACGATAAAGAATTACAGAAGCACGCACAAGTTTCGAAAGCTGTTTCTTCATTAAGAGAAGAGTCCAATGAACTAAAGCAAAAGCTCCAATCACTTTCATCCGGGTCTAAACAAGCTGAGGAAGAACTGTCAAGATCCAAGGAGAGCTGGGAAACACAAAGAACAATTCTAGAAGACGAATTGCGCACTACATCTGAAAGAGTGCAAGATCTAACTTCTCAAAACCATATACTATATAACCAAATCGAGTCTTTAACCAAAAGACAAGAGAGTTCCTCAAATAACCAAAACGCTAGTGTTGATTCAGAGAGCTCATTGGACGAGTTACGCGAGCTAATAAATCTTCTACGCAGAGAGAAGGAGATTTCAGATACTCAAGTTGATATTGCAACCACAGACTTGAAAAGAGTTCGCCAGCAACTTGATTCTGTTACATCTGAACTTGATAGAACTAAACTAGAGTTGGTCAAATCCCAATCGAAAGATTCTGATGTTGAACGACTTTCCAAAGAGCATGATCAATTGTTACAAGAATTGAATCAATTGAACTTGCTCCGTGAAAGTAATACAACACTGCGTAATGAATTGCACTCGAATGTTGCCAAGGTCAAGAAACTGGAAGAGGAGTTATCGGTAGCAAACACTAAACTGGAACCACTCGAGACTAAAGTTGTCCAATTGAGCGCTGAAATTACCCACAAGGGTAAAGAGATAAAGCTAGTTGTTGAAGAGAGAGACCGTTGGAAACAGAGATCTCAAGACATATTAAGCAAATATGATCGAATCGACCCTGCTGAATATGAAAAATTAAAAGCTCAAATTGATGAGTTGAACAAGAAGAATGAAGACTTGGTAAAATCACTCGAAGAAGAAAAGAGCAAATTCACTGAATTGAATGGAAGATTAGATCGCTTGAAGAATGAAGCACAAAATAAATTGAAGCGTGCTGGTGATGAACGTAGGGAAGTACAACGACAATTAGCTGAATCAAGTTCAGAGGTGAAGAAAGTTAAAGCGGATGCGGCATCTGAGATCGAAAAGCTCAAAGCAGAGGCTGCAGGATTAATTTCCCAATTAGAAGCTGCCAGTAATAGCAATGTTGCCAATTCAGATGTTGAAGGACTCAAATCACAATTGGCACAAAAGGAAGCCGAATTAGCAGATGCCAAGAACTTCGAAGTGAAGTATAACGAGATCTTGGAACGAAATTCTTCATTGGAAAGCAAAGTGACTGAATTACAGAAAGAGATTGCTGATTTGAATACTAAGCTCGAAGAATCCAAAGTCGTCTCCACTGAGTCTGTTGAGGGTTTAAATGATAATGTTGACTTGGAGAAAGCCAAAGAAGAGCTAAAGATAGCTAAAGCAGATCTGGAAAAAATTAACAAAGATTTGGAAAATGCAAAGTCTCTATTAGAGGAAAACAGGGAAGAATTCAGCAAGGAAAAGGAATTATTAGCGAAACAAAAGGAAGATTTATTCAAGGAGAAAGAAGAACTTGGAACTTCTAAAAAGGCATTTGAAGAAGAGAAGACGAATTTAGAAAAGACCAATGGAGAGAGAGCCAATGCAACTACTACTGAAGCTGCACTGTCAGTTGATGAGGCACTTAAAGACCAAGAAAGAAAACTTCGGGAAGTGTTTGAGAAGGAAAAGAAAGAAGCCATTGATGACTTTAAAGCTAAGGTTCGTTTGCCTTCTGAGGAAAAACTTCGTGCGTTAGCTGAAAAGAGAGCTGATGTTTTCAAGACAAAGCTCGAAGCTGAGTATAAGGAGAAAATTGAAGCAATTTTAAAAGAGAACAAATCAACTGGGAAAAATGCTGATAATTCTGGAGAGTTGGAGAAGATTAAAAAGCAACACGAGGCTAAGATTGTGGAGATAAATAAGAAGTTAGAAGAGGATAAGAAAAAAGCCTTTGAAGAGGGTCGTCAAGCTACCTTAAAGGAAGTTGGTATGCGTAGCAAGTTGCTACAAAGTAAGGTTGATAAGCTCACAAAGGAAAAGAAAGCACTTGAGGCTAAAGTAAATGAAAAGATCCTGCCAGCCAAACCAGACTTGAAGCCAGGTAATAACGATTCTTCTTCTGAATCATCTGGTACAAAACGCCCAGCTGAACAGGGTGCAGGCTCACCTGAAAAGAAGAGTAAGAACGAGTCATAGGGAAAAAAAAAATTAGCGTACAGTTATTAAAGTAACTTTAGCTCTTTAAACTAGTTTTAATTATTAATGTATGATTATATTTGTTAATTTCAGATAGAAGGCCAATTGATTTTGTCTTGATGGGCTCGATTTATGATAGTTATCTCTTTTATGTAGTATACAAGATTGCCTGTTAAAGATGTAGAAATTTTTGGCGTCGCGCTTCAAGTGCAAATTAATTTTATTAGCACATTTAAATTTCCACTGTGATGAGTTCGTACTAAACACAATTTTTAACGCCCATTTACTATCATTTTAGATAACTATGAGAATATGGATGATTTGAGAGACCCCAGAGAACTTTCCAAAGATGTTGGAGAATTGGAATATGGTGCATTGACTGAGAGTGAGAGGGAAGATGACAACGGAGGTACGCTATTGATTTTAATTTACGATATTTACTTACAATTCTTGATACTAATTCATTACATTTTAGACGATATGACTGAAGAAGAAAGGAGAATCATACAAGAGATTGCTGATAGAGTGAAGAGGAGAAAGCTCGAAAGGCAAAAGGAAATAGAGAAGACACCATCCCCTAAAAAGAAAAGCGCATCCCCAGAGATATCCCACAATATAAAGCCGAAGAATTTAGCTTCTGATCTCCTATCACAAGAAACGACTACTCAGAGGTCACCTGTACGGCCTGAAACTACCAAAGATCATGGTAAGAGTGAAGGATCAACGGACTATTTTGTCAAACAGCTGGAAGAATCAAGAATGAAGAAAGATTTGGAGGCTAAACATATGAGATCGTTATTGCATTCAAGAGTACATACATTTGGTGATCACATTGAAACTAAAACTGAAGACTGTGACGAGTTGGAAATCGTGTCCGGTCAACAGATAAGCCAGAGGTATTTGAAACACGAGCAAATAGTGAAATGCTTAGCTGAGGTTAAAGTTATGAGGATCAATAAAATGATGGCTAAAATCATTCCACCACATTATGATGAACCTAAATATGCTAATTGGTGTGTTGCTGGTATAGTAAGTAAGAAATCAGATCCAAGATCAACTTCAAATAATAAGAGTCGGTTTTCTATCTTGAATTTGACAGACTTCAAGTACACGGTAGATGTGTTTCTATTTGATAAGGTTATCGACAAATACAAGACATTAAGAGTTGGTGATATTATTGTCATCTTAAACCCTGAAGTTTTCCCAAGAAAAAATCAAGATGGTGAATCATTTGGTCTTAAAATTACCCATTCATTCAATTGCATACTGGAGATTGGTAAGTCTAAACACTTTGGATACTGTAATACACTTAAAAAGGATAAGACGGTCTGTGGAGTATTTATTGATAAGTCAAAAGATACTTGTTGTAATTTCCATAAAGAATTACAGATCAGCAAAACTGCTGGCTCAAGAATGGAGTTCCAAAATAGTTTTAGAATGAACTCGCATGTTAAGAATGGGATTAGTCAATCGATGTATTTAGGCAAACCAGATCCTTATTTTAATAAAGGTTCACTTCTTATCTTAGATGATAATGGAGCACCAAGAACAGACAGACAGAGTAAAGCACGAGTTCATTTCAACAATGATTCTTCGCATAAGGCATTTTTCGAAGATAAGATATTTGAGGATAAGAAGAAGAGGAAAGAGCAAAGGAAGAAAGAAAAGGATATACAAGAAAGACTTAAAGAAATTGAACTGCAAAGAAAACTTGCCCATAGGTTTAGAGAAGGTAAAAAATTACAAAGAGTGCATAACATAGCACCTCTTGAAGGAGATATGGATACCAGAGAAAAGCAAAAGCTTTTAAAAGCTGCATTCAGACAAGAGAATCTGTCTAACTTAGGTTTTGATCCCAGTTCAAAGGCTTCTGAACGTGGGTTATTATCGTTAACGAATGGGAAGAAGAGTGAAATTTTGGTTGAGTTAAGGGATGTTACAAAGAACAAAAAGATTGATTTAGGAATTGCACAGAGTGAGTTGGAGAGAAGGAAAGAGGAACGTAAAAAGGCTGATGAGCTGATGAAGAGGTTGAAAGAGAAAGCAAAACGAGAAAACATGAATTCAATTGAGGATACAAAAAAGAAGGAGAGAGAATATAATGCATCCGAGGCAGAATTTGCATTCTCTGACTCTTCAGATGAAGAACTTGAAATTGAGGATAAGCCATTCAAAAATTTCAAAAGATTTGGCTCTACATAAGATATCCTAACTTTAAAAATTCCATTAAATTCATTACTCTAAGCCAACAATGCTGATGTTGAAGACATCGTCCTCCAAGGTTTCAATCTTAATCTCTTTCCCCTTTGGATCTTGAACTTGAATGATGATTCCATCGACGCAGATATTAGACCTTTCATTACCGGTTTCACCTAATTTTAAAACAATTCCATTGTCCAACTCTTTGTAGAAGACTTTTGGTTCACCAATATGAGCACCATTTTGATAAGGTAACGTTATTAATCGCAAGATTTCCTCCTTTGTAACATCTCCAATGTCCAAGAGATGAAGTTTATTCCTAGCAATATTGGATTCTGGAGAGATCAAATAAGTCTTTTCAACTCTTGGTACAGCCAATACGTTTAAATAACTATGCTGGGACAAATTGTTTAATTTTGCATTTGCTAGATCGTATACTTCACCGTGATATTGAATATCAGAACTAATAACTTTCCCTGCAGCAATTTTAAACCTTTCGAGCCCTAGTGGTTTCAACTCTGGTTGTTCGGCAATATAGATCAAATGAGAATGGATAGCCCAAGACACCACTACTGAAAAGTATAGTTCATGTGTTGGTTTACTATTTTGCAAAACGGAGATGGAACCCTCTGGGAATGAAACTTTATAAATTGGTAATTTTGAATACTTTGAAGAAAAGATAGTTTGAATGGCATGAGCTTCACTTGTAATATTTGAAGAATATGCAATTGCATTCCCACTACCCAATGGGATCAATGCTAATTTTATTGAAGATTTTGAAAATTTTGGAATTGAATTGATCAACTCAAAAATGGAAGTATCACCACTGATATAGATCAAGGTATAGTTTATACTTATATCAATATTTTTAGCAAAATCAGTAATTGAAGATGGAGATGATGTTTTGAAGTATTCATGTTTGATACTTAAATCATCAAGTAGTTGTTTCAACACGGAATTGTATATATCTCTATTCTCTCTACCAATGCCAGATGCAACGGAATCAATTACAATGACTCTATCTGAAATTAAATTTGTAGGAATCGAATCGACCGTGAAAATTGAATCATCTTCAAGATTGGAAGATGATACTGATTCCTTCACCAGTTCATAGTTGATGTTCCCCAAAGGAGTTTGGACATATTTTAAAGAATAAGCATAATCTTTGTGCTTCAACAGAAAGGAAACTTGAGAAGTTTCGGACATTGTGCTTTAGAAGTGTGGTGAGTTTAGTGAGAGCCAGCTTGGGGGAAAGGGTGGAAAGAATTGAAAGTTGATTTAAATTCAAATGCTTATATGTGTGGAGGAGGGGGTGTTGAACGATATTAAATGAAATAATTAGAATTGTCTAAACAAAAGAATTTGGTGCCAATTGACCACTGTTCAAATTTTATTTCCACTAATCCAATCCAATTGCATAATTTGTCAAGAGAACAGCATAATTGGTGGAATTTGCGAAAATAAAATCATCCACGGCTTTTCTCTATTTAGAAAAAATACAATAATATGATAGCTCAGTCAATCCGATAAGCTTATGCACCTATTTGCCCTTCCAATTACCTTCCCACTTATACTTTTCGTTTTGATTCGTTTTGAGCCGGTGTAAATGCCTTTGGAAGTATTCCCAGACTTTGACTAAAGTGAAGTCAGTTGGAATAAAAGGTAAAATTTGATTACTATAAAAATTTACTGCCATTATGACACAATACGTTAAAACGGCCCTTGACATATATTTTTTATGCAGTTTGGTGGAGTTATAAATTTCATGCTTTTGGTTGTTAATTTGTAAGATACAGTTTCGTAATACCTTTATGATGTTTATGATTTACGACAGGTCATCATGATTATATCAGATAAAGAGCTTTCATTAATAAAATTAGTGTTGATTGAAAACATTAATTTAATAGGGAAAAAAAATTATCTATCGCTTTAGTCTCTTAACTCGATTGTTATTGTTATCAGAAGCTTTAGTGATATTTTTAAGACTTTTAAAAGTTCTTATTGATATATTAAGACTGTCATCAGTGTCCAAAGATCTCTTTTTAGAATTCAAGCTTTTACAGCATTGAATGTACTTTGAAACTTCAAGATACGAAGCGTTTATCAAATTCTTATAGTGTTTTCTTTCATAGTTTAATAAGATTGATCTAACTGTATTACCTAATGATTTTAAAGGTAAAATTGTATTAATCTTAGGATTCAATTCAACCAATTTGAAAACTTTAGACTCTTGAGGCCAAACGTGTCTTTGACAATAATATACCAAATCACCAGGATCAAATGATTGAATGTTTTGAAGTAATTTTTCAATTACTTGTTGAATGTTTGGATTATCTGTCATCTTTAAAGTTTCCCGTAGTTCTGATATTGATTCTTGACGATGCCTTAATACGAATGATTTATCGATATAATAATCTTTGTATTGGGTTAATGATTGATATAACAAGGCAGAAATGAATTTGAAAATCGAGTCATCTTCATAATGTTTATCATGATATTTATCAACACCTTGAAATTTTGACTTCAATACAGCTCTAAAAGTTTGAAGTTTGTAAAAAGTTGGATCTATCAGACTTAACAGATTGATTGATTCGGTAATAGCTATAATTGATAGAATGTTAGTAAACAACAACCAACTAAAACAGACTGAATACACTTACATCTATTCATACTATTTGTTTAAAAGTTTTAAAACCAGTTAGCAAATTAGATCAAAAACTCTTGAAGCAAAAGCAAATTACACAAATTAAGCAAGAATTGTAAAGATGTCTATCAGCTAAATAAGTTAATCAACCTGATATCTTATCAAAGATTAAAAGAACATCACAAGATCAATACTTTTTTTTTTCAATTAAACACAAGTTAAACTATGTTGATAGAAAATAACCAATAATCTCATATTTGACACATTTATTTTGACACAAAAATGATCTACTGCTCAAAGAAGCTAGAAACTCCAAATGAATTACAAAAGCTAGTCATACTAGTCATTTTTCGTATCAATTTTGTGTTAGAGTCAATATGTGTCTTTTAAGAAGACAGAATAGCCTATACTCAAATTTGAGCTAATTTGGCTTAAAGTTTACTAGATTATAAAGTATAAATCTCAACTATAATTAGTTGATATTTCTCTTGCTAGTTTCATGT